>CM035441.1:122333120-122415620 GCA_020310875.1 Ceratopteris richardii | reverse complement strand
TAGCTCTTTAAAGTTTGTTTGAACTCTATTTTGAAATCAAAAGAAGTGATGTAATGTCTTCCTTCCTACATTAGAAAGTTTTGGATCCATCCGTTGGTTTTTTATTCAAATATATGGAAACTTTGGATAAAAAAGCTTTCAAATACAATGATATTGGAACAAATATGAAAGATCAAGATAGATTCTTGATTTTTAGAAGAACTTGTTGTTAGAACTCTAGAAGAAAAATATGTTCCCTTTGGACTTCAAACCTTTGACTTCATCACTTTGTATACAAAGTTAGACTTGAATGATTTGAAACATAAGATTTCTTCTTTAGTTAGGAAAATTTTCTCTTTTAAATTCACCAAAGATAGATGTAAGGCTCTTTTGATAAAAAAGTGTGGACTGCATTTTAGAGATTTATGCTTGAAATCCAAGTTCATAGCTATGGATAGTAGGAAGAAAAGTTACACTAGAATAGTAGATGAAAGTGATATTCTTGTTTGATTATATTTTCTTTTAGAAAATTTATATATTTCAATTGGTGATGCTTTATTCAAAAAATATATTGTAATTCATATGGGTACAAATTGTGGTTTTTTTATGTTTTTACTTACGAATTTTTTATAAAAAGCTTGTTTTACTTGATACTTGTCCTATCATTGTACACAAACTTTTTGATATGAGATGCTTCATAGATGAATTGTGTGTTTCTAGTTTAAGTTCTCATTAAGATTTTATGTATTTAATTAATGATGTCGTTTGTGGTGATATTTATCACAAAGTTTTTTTTGAGTTGAATTGTACTTCAGATGGTGATTCTTATGATTTTGTACATCTAAAAATATTTCAATGTTCTTTTGGTTTGGAACTAGAAATTTATGATAAACTATTGGAACCAGAACTTGCTAGCATTAACATGATTCAAATATCTCATATTGATTAAATATTTCTCATGGGGTAAACTATGATGTTGTTTAATCGAAATCCTTTATATTTTCCCATCTTTCTTCAAGCTTGTCTTCATTTTTAATTGAGTCTTGTCAGCTAATATCTTTGCTTGTTCAAAAAGGATATTCATTCAAGAAACTTTTAAAGAAGTTAAGGACTTTGTTATCTCCTAAACAAGTTCATTTCTAGCTCTTCTTCCTTTCATGTGTTCAAACTGATCATTAGTAAATTTGATACAAAACAAAAACTTTCTAATCATTAATAATATATGTTTTGGGGATTATTTCACTCTTTATTTATAGTTTTATTCTAGTTTCTTTGTTTATTTTTCATATTTATTTTTTATATTTATTTTTAAATTTTAAATTTTACTTTCCTTTTATTTACTATTATTATTATTATTATTATTATTATTATTATTGTGTAATACTTTATCATCACTAAGGTTTTCCTTCCCTTTCCAAAGTGATAGAAACTCAACCCGTTGACTTTGTTAGAGGTATTTATTTAGAAAGACTCTTTACTAAACTCTTTACCTACTCTAGGGCACTGATGACGTGAGTAGGGATGTCATCACTTTTTGTCCAAGCTACCAAGGATAAAGTTTAATAACAATACTTCTTGTTTTGGATAAACATAGAAGTCCAAGATGTACCTTTTGTTTTATATACTTCCAAAGTGATAGAAACTCAACCCGTTGACTTTGTTAGAGGTATTTATTTAGAAAGACTCTTTACTAAACTCTTTACCTACTCTAGGGCACTCATGATGTGAGTAGGGATGTCATCGCTTTTTGTCCAAGCTACCAAGGATAAAGTTTAATAACAATACTTCTTGTTTTGGATAAACATAGAAGTCCAAGATGTACCTTTTGTTTTGTTTTATATATTTAATTTTTTATAATTTATTTTTATAATTATTTTTTCAATTTATATTTTTTTTATTGTTTTTTATTCTTGTTGATTTTGTGTTGGCTCTCTTACTTTGGTTGTTGGTTCTTCTTATGTGTTTGTGTTCTTTATTTTGAGTTCATAATTTTGGATAAATATGAACTTATGAAGCTATACATGCATACATATAACATACATACATATAGGGGTACAATCATATTAAATCAATGACTTTATTAACATACTTTTTTATAACATGTTCATTCGTTTATGATTTTTCTTTGTTTGAATTAAAACAACATTATTTGCATCACATCCTTCCCTTGATTCCATATATCATCTAACTTATTAAGTGGTCAGTGAGGTTTGTCACTATGAAAAAGTGATGCATACAACCTGATGGAAAGGAAAGAAACCACGTTATTTGATGCAAGAACATATGTTAGTGGAAAAATTGAGCTACACATGAATAAGAGAAAAAGAGAAGACCCTTATCCAAATTTCATATCAACTCACCCTAACAGAACAAGGAGATCCATGCAACGATGTATGCAAGAAAGGAATTTATAAATGGCCACCTCTAGGTTTGTAGGAAGGAGTGAGGGTCAGGGAGCTTCAACTTCATATTCTATCTCTCCCTCTCTTTGCACATTGATTTTAAAATGCACTTCTTTTCTTAAAGTTGCCTTTTATTTCTATATAGCAAGGTTAATAGTGCTTGTTCATCTACTCATAATATGCTAGTTATCGTTGAATGCATACCAAGCTACACATTACCATGTATAGGATAATTTGCATTCATAATGTAGGATTGATTTTCAACTACATGTATAATCCCTTTATTATATATGTCATTCTTTGCATGTATGCCATTGAAGAGAACAAAGATATCCTACCTATGATGTAAGACATTCTACATCATAACTATTGCGTTCAATCATGTCTATGATATTTTTTGAAGGATATGATCCAAAGCTACTCAAACTGGATGATGATCCTTAGCTTTTATGCAACGCATAGAGAGCAAACATTAAACATTCGCAATACCATCTATTCAAAGTTATATAATAAATTTAAGCTCTTTGACCACTAGTGACCATAACTCATCCATGACTATGAAGGTCAAAACATCATGCACAAAAGCATATTAGCATTGACTTGACTATTTGGAAAACGGTATATTTCTGCGATTTGATTAGATAAATTTTGTTGCTCAAGAAAAAGTCATTATTTGATAGCCATGTTTTCAAGCGATATCGAAAGAGGAGAATGATTGCATAGAGAAACTCCAATGTGACAAAAGGGATATGGACATCATATGTGTCACATGAAAGGCCACCCCTTTATCCTTTGAAACCACTAAAAATACATATCCATTGACAAAGTTCCTACAACAAGGGAATTTTCTTAGGAAGATAAGGATCAAATAGGACTCTTAATCATGAGGTTGAGATCTAATTTGAAAGTAATTTAAGAAGAGTTGAAGGTAGATCAAAGGAACATAAAGGAGGCCATGGTAAAATAGGTCAATGTTGACAGTATACGGGAAGAAGCAAGTACGGAGACACATGCAGATCTAGCACTAAGGCAACCCTTCATTTTTTTCAAAACCCTTACATCATTTTAAAGTGATTCTCATCACTTAAAACCCCTGTAAATACCATTTTCACCTTTTTGTAGCTCCATTTTGTACAAGCCAAGGAGTCCTCGAGCTTGAGGAGCCTTAAAAGTAGTTGCCTATCAATTTTCATATTTTTTAGATCTCGTTTGAGCCCTCAAATAAACCCTGGAACCTAATTTTTAACTAGGCCGGACACTAGGTCTGGACAGGGCCAAAGCTAGGCAAAAACTATAAATAGAGCTAGAGAGCTCATTTTTGGGGCTAGCTTCTTGTAGTTTTGAGCTTGTATGAGAACTTTGTTGCAATAGAAGTGATTCCATTGTGTTACTCTCTTTGATCTTGCCGTGTGTACGCGTGTGTGTGTATGTGTGTGCATGTTAGTGTGCTTCTCACTCACACATTTGTGCCTTCACTTGCTCGAGGTCTTCATACCATCCTCATGTCTTCCCGGATTGACATTAAACGAGGTGCTACTCATCACTGAGCTACACCAAATTTTGGCGCCGTTGCCGGGGATTCGAGCTTTGAGGACGAGCGTGTGATGGTAAGACGTAGAGAGGACGCGTAGGAATGGTAAGTAGTCGGTAAATTTCTGGTTTTTCTCCATCTCCATCTCCATCTTCACCTCCTTCTTCATCTCCACCTCCACCTCCTTCTCCACTACATATTCCCTCTTCCTTGTCATTCCCCTCATTTGTTGTGTGCGAGTTTGAGAGAGAGCGAGCACGTGCATTTGTGTTGTATGTTTTTTGCATGTTTCTTGCAGGTACCAGCTCCATCACCATCTCCAGCAAGCTCAGCAGGTACAGAATCCTTCTGCATAGGCCCCGAGGCGTCGAGCTCGAGCTATCGCGACACCTCGCAAACTTCGACTAATCACGTTTCTGAGTGCACCATGACATTGCGCAGGCCTAGAGCACCTAGGATCACAAGACAGAACCATAAATTTCGCCATAACTCGACCTATCGCGATACCTCACGAGCTATCGCGACACCTCATGAGCTATCGTGACACCTCACGACCTATCGCGACACTTGGGAGTATCGCGACACCTCACGAGCTATCGCGACACCTCACGACCTATCGCGACACTTGGGAGTATCGAGACACCTCACGAGCTATCGCGACACCTCACGACCTATCGTGACACTTGGGAGTATCGCGACACCTCACGAGCTATCGTGACACCTCACGACCTATCGCGACACTTGGGAGTATCGCGACACCTCACGACCTATCACGACACTTGGGAGTATCGCGACACCTCACGACCTATCGCGACACCTCGAAGTATCGCGACACCTCACGAGCTATCGCGACACTTCGACCCGACCTATCGCGATACACGGCCCTAACGCATGAAAATTTTAAGGGTAAAGTTGAGTGAATTGAAGTATTGTGAGGTTTAAATTTAAGCACCTTGAGAGAACATTAGGGCCATAGGAGTGGGCAAAAGACCTAGAAACCAGTGAAGGATCTACTGAACCCTGAGAGCCTGTTCTGACCCCTAAGTGCCTGAATGGTCATAACTTCGCCATATGAACTCTGATTGAGGAGATTTCGGTCTCGTTGGAAAGCTTGTTGAGAATCCTACGGGGAGTTTTAGAACATGTATTTTTAAAGTTGACCTTTAGGCGGGATTAAGTGGTCATAAGGATTTGGGGGGTACAGTGAGTTACTCCAGGGGGGACTGCAAATATTGATGTGTGTCTTTCAATTACTTGTGGTAATAGAGCTATACTGACTGGTGAGCTTTTGAAGGAACATTGTGTGCACTCAAAGCAATCCAAAGAAAGCTAGTAAGGGTGAGTACCAAGCTTGGGAGAAGGCTTCCTAGGCTTGTGCAACAATCTGAGCAACAAGAGGATTAAGGTTGGAAGTTCTCTCAGCACTCCTTTGTCAATTCCTAGCCTAGGCTAAGTACGACTTAGGTGTGGTAATTAATTAGGGCAACGTTAGGCACAAATCAAATCCAAGAGAATTAATCAACCAAGTGCAAGAATTAAGTAGGTCTTAAGTGCGAAAACCCTAAGGGACAAAAGGTAAACTGGAGTCGATCACTTATCAAGTGCGAAATTCACTTAAGTACTCCTGACGACGCGATTTCAGACAAGATCATAAACATAATATTCAACTCAAAGAACAAAGTGATTGGTGCAAATTAACCTGCAACGAGAGTGTGCTTGGGTCCAAGGGGGTAGATAAATCAGGCATATGAACCTTAGATCAGGCAGACACTTAGGCCGAGACAGACAAAGCCTCAGATCTTCTGAAGCTAGTGTCAATCACACTACCAGGTCTTGGGCCCAGTAGTTGAGTGATTACCCATACACTCCCAGATTAGAAACAAGTGATTCTGAGATGTCCTATCACATGGAGAGACCAGTAGGTAGTTTAGGGATGGCTTATCTAGAAAAGCCAGAGGGACCTTACAAGACTCAATTGGAATACATCAGGACGAATAGTCTAGGTGCTCGCATCTACGAAGACGGACTGAGAAGATCTGTGGTCCAGATTAAGAACCCCGATCAACCCCATGGACTAGAACACCCGGTAGTGAAGTTTGAGAATGGAGCATACCTGGATAAAGAGGGGACTATTTATGTAGTCACCACTCTTCCTGATAGAACAAACGAGTTTGGAAATGTGATTGCAGAGACCGACATGGGTGATATAGAACAAGGAAATTTAGAGAAAGAGACGAGAACTCCCCGGGGTAAATCTGTCTTGACCAGAATCATGACTCCAGAGTGGATTCCACATGATAATAAAAGCATAGATCTGCTTTTAAACCGAGAAACCGATGAGGCTTTTTGGAGATATAAATCTGCTCAACCTCAGGAAGTGAGTGCCCTCACAATCTATGAGTTTAAAGACCCTGATAGCCCAGGCAAAGTAACCTACCTAGACAATGCATCAGAGAGAATCTTCATGGTCACTGAGCATGGCAGACATGCCTACACATGGAAGGGTGAATTTGTTTTTCCCCAACCAAGGTCTAATGTGTCCTTTGGTCACCAAGGAGCCGGGACCTCCCAGGCTCATGGAGTCCAAGGAGATAGAAGTAGAGATAGACCTGAAGTAAGCTTTGCCGACCCCCAGGGAAGAGAAAGAAGGAGAACAGGGACAGATAGAGGGGAAACCGAGAGATTTAGAGACCCAAGAAACCAAAGAAATGCTGATGATTTTCCTTTGCCAAGGCCGAGAGAACACCCTAGGACCCTGCGGCCAACTCAACTGGTGAAGTCCATGAAGAATTACTTCGATGGCACGGGTGACCCTTATGACCATGTGGCAGAGTTTATGCAAGTCTTGAAAGTTGAACAGGTAGAGGACCTATTCACACAATATAATGCTTTTGGTCTAACCCTTAGGAACACTGCCCTCACGTGGTTTCAACCATTGAACGAGAGGCATTTCAGAAACATAGACCAGCTCCTAGAAGCCTTTATCATTGAGTTTTCTAAGAGTGGCATAAGGCACAACACTTCCTCACTAATTCATAGCTTCAAGCAAACACCTCAAGAGACGGTCAGACTAGCTGGGAGACGGTTTAGGCAATACCTAGAGAGATGCCAGATGCCGGAGTTACCTACACCGGCCAAGCAAGTGGCCTTGTTCTTAGATGGATTGTTGAGCACCAAGCTCAGGTCATATGTGTATCTGAAGGACCCCAGAACTATAGAAGAGTGTGTGCGCATGTGCATAGACATTGATGACAATTTAGGCGAGGAGTTAGAACTGTCAAAAATCTATAAGGATTCTGATAGCTCTAGTAGCCTCACATCTGGTCAATCCACATCCATTGAGGAACTTGCAGAGAAGGTAGCTCAAAAACTAGGTGTCTCTAGCAAACAAATTCTGAGATTTGCCCCAGCTAAGCGGTGCTACACTTGTGGAGGTGACCATATGGCAAATGTATGCCCCATTATGGCGCAACCCCAGGTGAATCCTAGTAGCCAGTATTGCACCATAGAGCGAAGGTACACCAACCACACTGCACAGGACTGCCCATATAACAAACAAACTGTTAGGCAAAACTACCCTCAGCCATATCCACAACAAGGTAGATATCAGAATCAGTACCCACCACAACAATACAACCGACCATAGCAAACTTATCAGCCACTTTATCAAGGGCAGCAGAGACCTCAACCAGTCCTAGTACAGCAACCCCCTGCTCCAACCAATGTGATCCCAGTGAAATATGCATCTGCTGAAGAAAATCCGAACAGAGCTATAGTTCCAGTCACCCCATTGCTATCAGACAGTGATCCAAGTGACCATAGTTTTGACTCCACACATATTGATAGCCCACAGGCTTACTACATGCAGTCACCCGAGCATAATGAGTCATACTATTATGAGGACCCAAGTGAAAATAGTGGGGAGCCTGAGTATGCCAATGTCATGTACACAAACCCCAACTCTAGACCTCAACCTAGGCAGGTACGACCCCCATTTCCTAGAGGACCATGCTTCAGATGTCAGGGAGATCACCTTATACGTGATTGTCCACTGCCTGCCCCTACACAACCTCAACCAGTAACAATTCAAGGTTTCTATCAAGACTGCGGGAAAGAGCATCTCCTACGAGATTGCCCAAAGAACCCTAATAACATGCATAAAATCACTCCTATCAATGTTGTTGGGTTAGTTGTCGACTCCACAGGGAGTGTGACTTCCACTGCACCTGTGCAAGTGATCACAAGAGCCCAAGCACCACAACAAAACCAAGGTGTTGGTCAGGAAAAGAGCCCCGAGGTGAGTAAAACAGAGAGCATAACCAAAAAGAGGACTAGAGCCTCGAAGGATAGTCGTGAAAGAATGAAAAGGCAATGGGCAAAAAAGATTAGCGAACTTGAAGAAAGCTTGAGAGAAACCAAAGCAAAGATAAGTGAACTCGCATCTCAAAACCACTCTCACACCACCCCTCCACCACCTCTCCCTTTACCCGCCAATCCACCTTCTTCCATTCCCCAACCTTTCAATACACCACCCTTAACCCACCCACCGCCCAGAGTAGGATCCGTCCTAGCCGATCCCACTCCCGAGGACCTAAACATGATGCTTAGAGCATATCAGGCCAGAATCCAAGAAGGGCCAAACGTAACTGATCATGAAAAGTGTTACCCTAGAGCAGAACTAGAGCTAGAACGAACCAAAATTTGTGCTAAGATGGTGGAATTGGCTCTGACTATGTTTGAAGCCAGTCGCCTCTTTAACATCTCTAGTTCAGCTAAGACGCAGTTACACTTTGATGGACTACTAGAACGAATAGAGAGGCTAATTGCACAATCAGAAAAGGAACCCGCCTCTCAAAATAAGGGCAAGGCAAGTGAGAACGTGAGCCTACCTCCCTAGGAAGCCTACGTGCCTAACTCTACGGAGCCAGACACATCATCTTCTATGAATCGGTTCACACCAGAATTCCTACGAGAGATTAAAGAAGACAAATGGGCTAAAGAAAGTGAAGTCCCTCCTCCCATTGAACTTGTGGATGATGCACACGAGCAATTCCCATAGGACATCCCATCCATTTATGAGGAGCATGAGAGCATCCACTCTCAAGAGAGATTAGACTTTGAGTCTAATTCTCTACAAGAATTACCACATTTCACAGGCCCATGGGAAACCAAGTCTACTTGTCTGAGAGCGCCCACAGTCATGATAAGAAATGAAGATTCTATCATACCTAGGAATACAGAGGTAGTAAAGAACACTAAAGTGCAGTGCAATCTCACTTTAGAAGAGCTACTCAAAGTTAAGCCAGAAGTGTGGAAACATGTAGCCAAACAAGTGCCAGACATAGCAAAATCGCGCTCCCAAGTAGGATCTCATAGAACAGTGCCTGAAATACCATTGGATAAGATAGGAGACATGAGTGAAGGAGAAGAAGGAAATACCTATCTCCCAGTTACTCATCAGGGTTACACAACCAAGGCGATTTTGGACTCAGGTGCAGGAGTTGCAATTGCCACCACTTCCTTATGGAAACGTTAGGGCAAGCCAGCACTCAGGCCAACAAGAATGAAATTGCAGATGGCCGATGGTCACATTGAAAGGCCATTAGGACTGCTAGAAGGAATAACTCTCACTACATGTGGTGTCAAGTTCGAGCATACATTTGCTATATATGATTTTAGCAAAAATCATGCCTATGAAATGATCTTGGGAAGACCATTTATGCGACAGTTGCAAGTGGTACAGGACTGGGGAACCAATTCTTTGTACCTGCAACACTTAGGTGTTACGACCAAAGTGAATCTCAAAGATTACTCTCATAGAGATGTCCCTCCTATCCAATGGAATCCCATCCATAGAGCCAAAGATGATACGGAATCTGTGCATTCCATAGGATCAAGATCCTCATGGATGCATGAAGACACCCACCTATGGATGTGCAAAGTGGCAGTAGAAGAGGAGAAAAGAGAAAAGGCCAGAGAAATAGGTGCAAACGAAACACATAGACCCATTCAAGACCCAGCCTATGCACCTATAGTATTTCCTGATGAAGAATTTGAACCCCATGGCTAGGCAGAAATCCTAGCAACAATGGATGTAGCCATCAATGAAGAGCAGTGGACACCTCACTGTGATGAGGATGGCTATGACATTTCAGTCTTTTCAATAGAGCCAATCATGGGAGATGCAGTTTTAGAAGAATGCGAACCTAGCCCTGATGCAATTGAGGATGCGAGTGACTCCAATCTAGAGTCAATCATTATGGACCCACCTTTTGCATCAGATGAAGAATACTTCTATGAAGTAGAATTTCAACCCCAGAGGCACGGAGAGCTTACAAATGAGGTGATGTTAGCCACACAAGTAGCTACTAAGAGCGGAGGAAAGAAAAAAAAAAGAAGGAAGTCACTCCGGAGGCAGAAGAATCGTTGTTTGAGGTCCCTGAAAATTTTAAAAAATATGAGATAGACGATAGGAGAGTCATGATAAGAATGCCTAAACGTGAGGCACAAGCAGGAGAAGCCTATGATAGCAAGGAAACTACCAAGAAAATAGTTGTAGCCATCGAGGAAGGAGAAGAAAGATGCACGTACATAGGTCATGACCTGACAGAAGAGGAAGAACAAGAGCTAATAGCCTTGCTAAGAGAATACCGAGATGTATTTGCTTGGAGTTATAAGGACTTGAAAGGGGTAGACCCTGATATATGTTCACATACAATCCCCATGACCTCAGATGCCAGACCCTCGAAGCAGAAGCCCTACACATACAACGATAACTATGTTGCTAAGATCAAAGAGGAGATAGATAGACTGGTTGAAGCCGGATTCATCTATGAAATTGAGCACACTGAGTGGGTATCCCCCATTGTAGTGGTGCCCAAGAAAAATGGAAAACTGCGTGTGTGTATTAACCTTAAAAAAGTTAATGCCGCCACGATTAGAGACAGTTATCCTCTTCCTATCACTGAGCACCTATTAGAAAGGGTAGCAGGCAAGGAAGTGTACAGCTTCCTAGATGGGTTTTCGGGCTACAATCAAGTAGCCATTGCTCCAGAGGATCAACATAAAACGGCTTTTTCCACGGAGTGGGGCATATTTGCCTTTCGGGTAATGCCATTCGGGCTTACTAATGCACCTGCTACCTTTCAAAGATTGATGTGTCACGTGTTTAAAGAGTTCTTGAGGAAGAATTTGGAAGTCTATGTTGATGATCTGTGTGCTCATTCCAACATTAGACAGACCCATATACCTGAACTCAGACAAATCTTTGATAAACGCAGAGAATATCAAGTCTGCTTGAACCCAGAAAAGTGTGTTTTCATGGTCAGGCAAGGCAAAATTCTAGGACACATAGTGTCTAAGAACGGCATATCCATTGACGAAGAGAAAGTGAGAGCCACCGCAGAACTACCTAGGCCAAAGAACGTCAAGGAAGTACAGGCTTTCATGGGGCATTGTGGTTACTACCGCCGGTTTATACACATGTACGCCATCATAGCAAAGCCTCTGTATGGACTTTTGACTAACTTTGAGTGGACTGACGAATGTGAGAATTCCTTCAATGAGCTTAAACGAAGATTGTGTTCAGCACCAATCTTGACCACACCGGATTGGAATAAGCCATTCCATGTCCACGTGGATGCATCCAATTATGCTATTGGGTGTGTACTCGCGCAACCTACCAGTGAAGGTAATATGGATCTTCCAATTGCCTATGCTAGTAGACAGTTGAATGCAGCTGAACGAAATTATACCACTACGGAGAGAGAAGGACTAGGCATGGTATATGCAGTTAAAAAGTTTAGACATTATTTGCTTGCAAATAAGTTCAAATTTTTTACTGATCACCAAGCTCTACTGTACCTAGTAAACAAGCCATGTAATACGGGCAGATTAGTAAGATGGTTTCTCTTACTAATGGAGTATGACTTTGAGGTAGTAGTGAGGAAAGGAAGAACTCACCACCTGAGAGCAGATCATCTCTCAAGGCTCACATCAGGAGAAGCCCCACAAGGAGTGTCAGATGACTTACCTGATGCTTACTTGTTTAATTTGGAAGTTGTACCGCAGTGGGCTAAGCCATTAGTGCCAGTATTAACCTACAAGCCTAACCACTCAGTAATGGCCACACAGGATAGAGAGGTAGTAAAAGCCCAAAAGTATCACATCATGGCAGGAAGTATGTACAAGCACACGGATCAAGGGATCTTGGCTTGTTGTGTGGAAGAGGACGAGCACGCGAAGTGGTTGCAATTAGCACATGTAGGTGCATTAGAGCAACACTACTCAAAACAACGAACCCTACAAACATTGAGGAGACTTGGAGTGTACTGGCCAACTATGGAAGCAGACATCCATAGAATGTGCAAGGAATGCCCAATTTGTTGCACTAAGCCACCAGTGGAACATGCCACCCTTTATCGCGTGTCTCTAGTGCCAGATTGGAGCAAGCCACTAGTGGCGTTTCTGAGGACGAAAACATTCACTCAAGATATGACCCTGACGAGACAAAGAAGTCTAGAACAAGAGGCCCTAGATTACTCACTCATTGGTGATAATCTATACAAGCGCGGAAAAGATGGTTACCTGAGACTATGTGTTCATGAGAGTGAATATCTAAAGATCTTGGAAACTGCTCACCAGGGTGTAGCAAGAGGACACTTTGGTCCAGATAGGGTGATCAAAGCAATTCTATTTGCAGGATTTTGGTGGCCCACCCTTCACATGGATGCACATACCTATGTGAAGAGGTGTGAGATTTGTTAGTGAACCCAGTATCCTATACGCAAAGATGAGATGCCACTGAAGCCTATGATGGGCGGACGTGCATTCTCTAAGTGGGGAATAGAATTTGTAGGTCCTATTAATCCCCCAGCTAAGGGCTCACATGCTGAATATATCATCGTGGCCACAGACTATCTAACCAAGTGGGTAGAAGTGAAAGCTACTACAAAAAATGATGTTCAAACAACAGCAAAGTTCTTATTTGAAAATGTGTTCACAAGGTACGGATTACCAATAGAGTTGGTGAGTGATAGAGGCACACATTTCTTGAATGAATTCATAGAAAACCTTCTCCAAGAATTCTTGGTAGTACATAAGAAGTCTGCCCCCTATCACCCTCAAGCTAATGGCCAGGCTGAGAGTACAAATAAGATCTTATGCAATGTACTGACGAAATTAGTGAACAATAAATGCTCTGATTGGGACAAACAGCTACATGTTGTTTGGGCATACCGAGTGGCCTATAAGATGGTACTCCAAGCCACACCCTTTCAGATGGTGTTCGGTCAGAATGCGGTGCTACCCTTGGACTTTTTGATACCTACATTGAAGGTAGCACAAGAGCATGACTGGACAGGCCATGAACTCTCCTCTCGAATTTTTGATCTTGAACGTCTAGGCAAAACACGATTGAGAGCTGCAGCAGGAATCTATGCAGCGAAGAAGAGGCAAAAGGCATATTTTGATACACATGTGAAGGATAAAGGCTTGAAAGCAGGAGACCTAGTCCTAGTCTACACATTGAAGCAGCATGCACGAAAATTAGAGAAAAGAGGCTACGGACCTATGATCATAAATAGAATTTCAACTAGTGGGGCAGTACAACTAGCCACTTTGGAAGGCGATATTCTCCCTAGCTACATAAGCGGATGTAGAGTCAAGTTATACCAAGAACCCCTGACTGAAGAGATGTTAAATCGGTTCAACACGGCCAAGAAACGTAAAGAGGAGGAAAAACGAATTCGAGAAGAAGCACAAGCAGAGGCCTTAGAGCGCATCCGACGAATGAAATTGAGGAGGCAAGGGAGAGATCAGCCTATGATTGACACTCAAGAGTCTCCAGGATATCACATGGCCATGTGCGAGGCTTCAGGTGAACGTACCCATAAGATAGTGGATCGGCGACCTTTTGTAACCCTAGAAATAGGACAAAGATACAGCACAACAAGCATGAGAGCTTTAATTGATTCAGGAGCAGCCACTAGTGCAGTTCAGCTTTCTTATTGCCAGCAGCTGCAATTGGAGGTAAAACCCCTAGAGGCATATCTGATAGGATTAGGAGGTGTTGAAACCCCTTGCATGGGAGAGGTGGATCTACCCCTCTACATTCAGGAGGTACTAATGCCAGTAAAAGTGCTAGTATGTGAAGACGAGGATCTTACCGAACCTCTTATCTTAGGCCAAGACTGGATCTATGATCATGCAGTCAACCTCAACCTAAGAAGTGGACTTCTTTAGGCTTGGGTAGGCCAAAGTCGTCTTACGATTGAATTAGAAAATCAAGCACTCAAATCCTTAAAATGGACACCAACTCCTGGTCCCTCCAGGAATCCAATTGAAGTTAACAATGTTGTTCCTGTCCCAAGTTCTTTGGTGCAGAGGAGTGTCCAGCTTACTGAAGGTACAGGAGCCAATAGGAAGTTCCCAATTGATCCAAAGAAGAATCTAAACTGGCAGACCGAACATCATTCGACACGAAGGAGACCGCTGATCAAGAAGCAAGAGCGCCAACCATTGCAATACGGAGCACCTTGTGGGGTGAAGCAAATCGGGATACGCAAAGAGGAGAACACCACAGCTCCAGAGACAGGCTCTCAAATAAGCATCAGGCGAGCCTCACCATCAAGGAACAAAGTGAAGAAGCCCCCTAGGATAACTCCTAGGCATACCATTTCTATTTGGGTTCCTAAGCGGTCAATGAAGGCCATCCCTAATGCTAGACATATATGGGTGCCCAAGGCCTGCTTACAAGCCCAAATTACTTCACCTTCAGGCACTAGGATGAAGCAACTTTCACAAGCACTCGTGGCCAACAACTCAGAAAAGATACCTACACCTCTCACTATCTCCACTCCAATCAACCCTAGGAATGTCCGGAAATGGGTACCCAAAAGGTCCCAAATACATCACACTCTCATCCATAAATCTTCACCTGTCTTTAGTTTTAAGAGCTACGAATCCTCTATCAAAGTTTGGAGAATTAAACTGTGTATCAAACCCCCTGACCCAATTTTGTAAATCCGTCCACTCTAACACAAGAGCATTCTGAGCCCATTGCATAACCAAAGTATGCATCTAGGATGACACTGACCTCTAATCACCACTCACACCTATCACAAACACTTCACCACTAACCACTGACCTCCGGGATTATCATGTTAGTATTGTGAAGGGAACACCATTACATCTTGTTTCCTATGCAACACTAATGTGCATTTCTTCTTCCAGCAGATAAGCAACCTACTCTCATGGCAGCAGCAGCAGGCACAAGCTCTCAGGCAGGCTCTAGTGCTCAAATCAATTGGGATGCCATGCCGGTGGAGGCCCCACCAACAGCTCGGCCTAAAGAGTTCGTGAACGTGCGGAGAATTCCTATTCTAGATCCACCAAATGGCCTAACCGAAAGAGTAAAAGGGCACTCTCATTGGTTTAATGAGATGCCAGGAGACTTGGGAGATGCAGATCATATATGGGAGTCCAAGATGGAGTGTGGAGGAGTATGGTGGACCTTCCAGTTCTTTTCAAGAGAATTCGAAACCTTACAGAATGCAGCTCCACTTCAAGATATCTGGCAAAAAGAAGGATTACAAACTTATTTTAGTGCAGCTCCGCCTAAACCCGATTTCCTCTGTTGCTACTACCTGATTGCCACACTGAAGCAGACAGGTGATAAAGATCATTCAGGCACATTTTGGGTGCCTCCTTATCAAACCAGGAAGAAATGAGGAAGTTTGAATTGAATATTACCTTAATCAGGGAAGCCCTTCAAATGTATGGCACTCACGTACCGTCGGATCGTGATCCCTTGATACCAGACTCAATGAAGAGCAACAGAATCAAAAAGTTAAAGGAAATGTGTGCCCTCACCCCTAACATCGCCATACCTCTACGAATGTGCCTACAACACTTCGCATTTCCAGCTCAACATCGCTTCACCCAACCACACAAGAAAATATGGTATGGGTTATATCTAGCAGAGACTGGAAGCTTGCCCATTAAGATGCCTGTATGGATCTTGGACCAAGTGTATGAAGCAGGCAAGCGGGGTGTGAGGAAGCCTACTTTACACGGCTGATGTGCGCTTACAAGGATTATCTATCGATGTCTTGCATATGATGTGCTGGTTGCCAGAGCCCTAAAATATTCACAACTGGAGTTTTTCAAAGGGCAGAAGTCAGGGAGCCAGCCTGCGAAACGAATGCGTGGATCACTCTCCCAGGTAATGATCCCTCACGAGGCCATGATCGAAGCTTCCCCTAGAGAAGAAGCCCAGGTCGCACCTTTCACGATCCATCTTTAAGGAGTTCAAGTAGGGGATGTGGTACAACCCACTCCATCCGCCCCTCCACTACCTACCGATGTAGAGTTTGCATCTATGGCCAACTTCACAGAAGATCCAAACTTTGATTTTGAAAGATTCCTACAGACGGCCCACTTGTCGGACAGTGAAGGTTTCCCTGACAACGTCGATCCGGGAGCATCATTCCAAAGAGAACTGCCACAGGGCGAGACAAGCAGAGTACATGGGGAAGATGAGGCACAACACCCTCATGGCCCAAGCACACAAGTTCAGGAAGAAGTACAAAGAAATGAGCCAGAAGAGAGTGAAGAAGAAGCCCCTGCCTATACGGCACAACTCAAACGACTATACTGGACAATCAAGCAGGTGCAGAGGAGACACAAGATGTCAGAGGAGATGAATAGAGCCCTAGTAAACCAGATGCTGCAATCGGAGAATATCGACACCCATTTTGTAGAATCGTTGAACCTTTTGGCAGACACCTGTGGCATCGGGGAAGCATTGAGGACAATGGTCTATCAGGAGAACCCTACCTATGATCAACGAAGGATTGATACACAGCCACGACGAGGAAAAATGATTCAAATGGAAGTCTCTACTGCCTTGCCTACCACAATTTCAGAGGATGTTCACATGACGAGCCCAAGTCCCACTGACGAACAAGATGTAAATACACAGGTACCATCTCCACCGTCACCTTCCATTCAACCCTCAGAACCCTTCTCCACTAGTCTTTCTGAACAACCGATATCCACCCATCATGAAACCATTGTACACACCTCTGTTTTTACATCCTTCCCTTTACCCACATCCATCACTTCCACCCAAATTTTTGAACCTCACACCGGTCATCCTGCCACCGATCAAACCATAATAGGTCACCCTTCCTGTCTCCCCGCCCTTGGACAACCACTTGCCACTAGCCAGACCTTACCCCATCCTTTTCCATTCACCCACACCCAAACCCTATCCACCACTTCCCTAGTAACTGCCTCATACTCAACCCAAGTCACACAACCGTCATTCTGGACAAACCTTGTAAATATACTCCAACAGGTCGAGAACTATAATAAAATGTCCCTTTCCCAACCCCACTCCCCCACATTCACTGCCACCACTAACACACCACCTACCGTTCCCGTATTCACAATTCACACTCCACACACTCTCACATCCGATCCCATGGATATTTCACCATCCACAGGAGCACCCACCACCACGTCTGTTCCACCATCAGCACATGTCACTTCACTCATAGGCACATCATCCACTTTTCCCTTTCCCACCTCCCGACCCTTCGCATGTTCCACCTCTACCCATGCATCCACATCATTTAGTAATGCACTAGACACCATGGTTGAAGCGGCCACTCAGCTTACGCAAGAGTATAAGCTATTAGAAGAAAATAACACAGAGCTGTGCAATCTCTCGGCTCAACTCCAAGCACGAGTCGATGCCTTGGAACTAGGTAATACAACACTACAACTCCAGGTGATTGCCCTCCAACAATCGAAGACAGAACTCGAAGCTAAGTATGCAGAGACAGGCAAAGCTATGGAGGAACAACTCAGAGAACAAATGGGCCGCAATGCGAGACTTCAACGCAACATGGCCCTACTACATCGCCATCTAGCAGCGGCTCAAGAAGAGAACCGAAGGCTACAACAACAAAACCAGGAGAACCTAGAAGCGGCCATGGAAAACACCCCGGGAGCACCTATAGACCCTGCAAAATTCCAGGCTATCCCCTCAGAGCATATTCAACAGGTTTTAGAAGGTTATGCGACCCTCTTGGAAGCCCATGATCAGTTGGCAGACCAAATAAAGGAACTACAAGGATCCAAAGTACCGACAACACACCCACCCACACCTAAAGAGACGGTCGATGCCGCTACTTCGTCAGAACCTAAACCTTCAACCAACAGTGAGGTACTTGAGCTACGACAACAGGTTGCAGAACTAAAACTCAAGTTGTTATAGTATGAACGACCTCCCTCTCCACCTGATCAAACCATAGAAGAAGAAACAGTAGTCATTCCAGTGGAGGAGACATTTGAAGACAATTATGAGCCTCAACCCCTTCCAAGAGGCATAATTACGGAGGAAGGCCAAGACACATATGAGGAGCCCCCATCGGCATGGATGAAGCAGGTAGAGGAGATGGGCCACACTCACAAAGAGCGCGTAGCAACTCAGATGCTGGCCATGAAAACCATTGAGGAGTCTATACTCAAGTCTGAATATTTCTCGAACTTGGCTCCTAGGCGGTTGATCACCAGTTCATAGTTACAATATAAGCCCTATTTTGTACTGCTGGCTGACTATAATGCTGAGATCAAACGCATAACCAACCAGCACCCTACATTCGCAACACAGTTCGAACCCGAGGACATTCCAGAGGCAGCCAGAAAGGGGGCCATATTCCAACCCATATGGAGGCAAAAGTTACTGGAGACCTATCCGGAGATGTTACGAACATGGGATCACGCTCCAATGCATTTGAAGTATAACCCTTGCTTTGGTCCAGTACAAAGAAGAAGATCATGGAAAGCATTCGCCATCAAGGTTCAGAACAACACAAATTGTAAAGAATGGCTCAATTACCCCGCAATAGCACCCCCAACCGGCACACCTACAGTATCATACATGATAGCCACCATCAGACATTGGATGCCACGCCTCCACCCCATGCTGGATGTCGCCGCTCAAATGATGCTCAAAATTTTGGACATGATGCAAGTGGTGCTAAAGACCTTTCGAAATGTACGTAACATCCAGCCTTCAATTCTGGGCTTCATCAATGGTAATTATGATTTGTTGTATGACATGAGCACGACCCCGAGCATTCGAGTAGCTTACACATGGCATGCACGAATAAGATATCTCCCTGCCTGCTACAAGCAAACCTTTGATGGTATGTTCACCACGGGGTTTTGGGAGTCACACTCAGAAGTATTCGCACCACGCCCAACCCACCTGCTACAACTATTTGCGTGTGAACAAACCATGCACTCGGAACTCTACACCACACCACACCCTGATCTGCTAGGAGCAGTCAATTGGGATGCCCTTCAGAGAGATTTGGTCCGGGGACTACGCATCAAGGAACAAGAAGTGGCAACCGACCTCATGCAGAGGTACATTGATCAAACAATGGAGCAGAGGTCTGTCAGAGGCGACAGACGCTAGGGGGGGAGAGTGTTGATAGTATACGGGAAGAAGCAAGTACGGACACACATGCAGATCTAGCACTAAGGCAACCCTTCATTTTTTTCAAAACCCTTAACATCATTTTAAAGTGATTCTCATCACTAAAAACCCCTGTAAATACCATTTTCACCTTTTTGTAGCTCCATTTTGTACAAGCCAAGGAGTCCTCGAGCTTGAGGAGCCTTAGAAGTAGTTGCCTATCAATTTTCGTATTTTTTAGATCTCGTTTGAGCCCTCAAATAAACCCTGGAACCTAATTTTTAACTAGGCTGGACACTAGGTCTGGACAGGGCCAAAGCTAGGCAAAAACTATAAATAGAGCTAGAGAGCTCATTTTTGGGGCTAGCTTCTTGTAGTTTTGAGCTTGTATGAGAACTTTGTTGCAATAGAAGTGATTCCATTGTCTTACTCTCTTTGATCTTGTCGTGTGTGCGCGTGTGTGTGTATGTGTGTGCATGTTAGTGTGCTTCTCACTCACACATTTGTGCCTTCACTTGCTCGAGGTCTTCATACCATCCTCATGTCTTCCCGGATTGACATTAAAGGAGGTGCTACTCATCACTGAGCTACAGTCAATAATCCAAAAGGGCATAGAGATTTTGTTATTGGATCTCCAAAAACAAGGGAACTTATCTTATAAGCAATGATTGGATATTAAAATGCTATCGTTTATAGAATATTTTGGAGTTTAAATTATTGAGTTATCAATGTGTTTTATATTTTGATATAGCACTTGAAGGTTCATGAGGTTGCGGATAGATGTAAATATTTTGGATGTGTCTGTACATGAATAAGAGAAAATATATCTTCGATATATATTTTTTAAGTAAAGATCTACGAGGGCTCTTTCTAAAAAGTAATAGAAATAGTGGTTAAGATAAGGATCGTTGTAGATCAAGATTTTGTAAATAAAAGCAAAGGCTCTCTGTAAAAGAGAGCAACATTTTGCCATGATTGCTTTCATGATTGCATTCTAACATGTTTCCCTCATTGTAATCTCTATTTTTTGTGTAATAAAAATCTTATCAATACATGTGCTCTGTAGATTCATCAAACAGAGTGCATGGGGGGAGATTGCACCCAATATTGTGTACTATCTCATCTATTGTGCAACTTTGTTTCAATGTGTTTTCAGTTTTCATACTCTTTGTGTATGCATGTCCATAAGGTCCTGCAATAGTAGTATCATAGCTTGGGCACATCACTATAGAGGCATTATAGCACTATTTTCTTGTGCCCCTAATCCTTGTCTATTTGACAATTGATTTCAATTGACTACTATGTTTTTACCTAGGTTTCCTCCTTTGGCTTACTCCTATGCTTACTCCTATGCTTACTGCTACATTTACACCTACATTTATTGCGGCTTAATCCTTTGGAATCATCAAAGGCATTGACGAAGGCATTGACCAAGGCATCAACAAAGGCATTGACTAAGGCATAATGTCACCTATGTTTGCTCCTTTTGCTTACTCCTTTGGCATTGTCTAAGGTGTCGACTAAGGTATAGAAATTTTACATAACTTTACCATCTTTGGCTTCCTTGCCAACCATGGCTCCCTTGGTAACCATTGACTACATGTGAATACTCTTTAATTAAGGATTGGAAGTAAGCAACATGTTAACAAGTCAAGTGTTTTTACCACTACACTATCTAGTTGCATTGTTTTTTTTTTAATAAAGGAACTTCGGCCTTAGCCTACTCTAAAAAATAAAAGAAAAGTACAAGAGAATGGTACTAGTGCCCACGGGATCCCCCGAATCCCACAGAGCAGGGGTAGCTTTTACAGAGTTTAGATGGCATTACAAAGAAGGTTAATCACCCTCGTGCGAGGCCCACTTGGGTTTAAGCTTGTTGTTGATCAATAGGAGCACTTGATGATGCCTGAAGGGGGGGGGATTTCTTACAGTTAGCAATTCTTTTGCCTAGAAGGAACAATGATTTCTCAATCGACCACTCTTTGGGGGAGTCGCCGAAGTTGGCCAGATCTTCCATAGGACCTCCCCTCTGATGGCGTTCCAGAGAGTCGTGGAGCAATTGATCACTTCTCCCAGTAGAGCTTGTTTCCAACTGATATGTTTCTGAAGTCTAATTTTTTTTTTCAACAATCTGCTAGAGCCTATTGGAGTTGGGACAATTAAAGAAGATGTGAGAAACATCTTCGATGGATCGGTGGCAGCGTTTGCACCAGGGGGCATCCCACAAATTTTGCTAGCCTTAAGGTTGGTCCAGATTCCACGATGAAGAATTTGCCATAGGAGGACCGACTTTTTGATTTCTATGAGGGGGTGTCAGACAGCCATGAACTTCATATCCCAATGTAACCGCATCCATGATAGGCACCACTTATTATTGAGGTTAACTTGATAATCAATGGTTTCTTTGATGTTCGAGATTTTTGTTAGGCAATTACCATTGTGCCATGTGAGACCAAGCAGGCTCGACGTGTCGTGCCCCATGAGAAGGCAAACTTTAGAGTGGTCCCAGGCGAGATATCTACTTTGCAAAGTATTCCATTCTTCATAGGAAATATTGACGCTAGGGTCAATATCCTCAAAGCTGATCCACTAGTTGGCATCTTCTTTCCAAAGATGTTTCGATTTTTTGAAGCCTTTATTCCATAGTAATCATGTGACCTTGTTGGCCACAACGAAAACACACATTAGGTAGGTTTTTGTAAGTAATGTCTTGTTCCTAGACATCTCCTTTGCCCAGGTCCACTTTGATCTTTGATGGAAGGGGCGTGCTAAGGTCAGCCTCAACACAGATTTAGGGGTGCCATCGGGCATTGAATGAATGTCTCATACCTTCATAAATGAGACCACCAACATCGTCCCATGACGCCAACGGCTTGTCGATAGGAGTAACAATGTCCCACACAAAGTTGTACAAGAAGTATGGAAGGTTAGTGAGCTCGACCCAGAGAGTAACAATCCAGTTGCATTGTTACTCTACTCCGTTTTACTTATATTTAATATAAATTTCATCTCTCTTACTTTTTCAATTCCCAAGAACTATCTTTTCCTTTTCCATTTGAATTCAAGCAGTTTTTAAATTGTTTTCAAATATTTAGCAAGGGGGTTTCTTCTTTTATACATCCATGAATCCTACACATACCATGGAGGACTTTGGTGAATCGCATCTACTCAAGATACTACTCGGACAACAGTTGGAGCTTCTACTGCATGAACTTCCAAGGACCCAGAATGAGATCTGAGAACGTGATAAAATACTTCAAAAAATGCATTTTAAGGAGGACAAATGCAAGGGTGGTGAAGGCCATTATTACGACTCAAGGTGATGGCATATATTCCAAGATTAGAGTCAAGAACTTCCAAGTTTCACAGTTTGATGGCCAAACGGATGGCCAACTTATTTTATCATGGTTATCCTAGTATGATGCTTTTTCTTCAAATGAATACTACCCCGAAAATGATAAAGTGAAGTTTGCTACTAATTATTTAGTAGAGAAGGCTCAACTATGATAGAATGTGTTACGTCATAGTGTAGATCATCCCAAGATATGGAAGGCCTTTCAAGAGAAGTTTAAGGAGACTTTTCTTTTCCCTCAATTACATCTACATGTTCGATATCTATGGACCATGTGCACATGGAAGGAAGGTGATACCATTATTATCTATAAGGAACAGTTCTAGCAAGGTCCTTTACTTGATCATATGCTTGAAGATGTTCCTAAAGATAGCTTGTGGAGGAAGTATAAAGACAATTTGGAGATGGAGGTCCAAGCCAAGCTTCGCACACTCTAGCCTACAATGCTCTACAAAGCTATCTCTTTTTCTCATGATGCAAAGAAGGAGTTTCAATCGATTACCAAGTTGATCCCTGCAACAATCCCGTCAATGACCACCTTGTGTTAAGCCTAGTTTCCCTTTAAAGTGCAATCTTAGTGCCTCTTCCCTTCAACCTACCAAACCCCCTACCTTTCAAACTTCAATAGTAGATGCTCAACACAAGCGACCATGTATGATCTATTGGAATTATGATAAACTTGGACATACAAAAGTGAAGTGTAGATTTAAACCTCTTCACATGAAACCTATTGCAACCCAAATGCACAACATGGAGGCAGTCGATGAAGAAGTTTGTTCTATTTGGACAGAGGAAGCATTGGAGAATGATTTAAGTACCTTGGGTGGAAATTTCTATTCATTCTTTACTTTGCATGCAGGGTACTATTAATAATAAAATTGTTAATATTTTACATAATGATGGTAGCTCTCATTATTTTATTTCATATTTGTTAGTGCAAGAACTCAACTTAAAGATGTTTCCATCCTTGTATAAAGTGAAGGCTCTATTTCAAGGAAGTCAATATAATGTAACATGAGAAGATGATGTTAAGATTTGTATAGTTTCATATATATATGCATGAATTTTTTTTATAGCTCTTTAGTAATCTTAGGATGTTATATTTGGTATGCCTTCTCTTCATCATTGTAACCCACATATTGACTATCATATGCATACCTTTAGTTTTGAATTTGAAGGTCAACTCATTTCTTTTTATGTCCAATTATCCTTCTAAATTACCATCGGCTGGAGGATCCTTTGACCATAGTACAGACTTAATTCCTAAGAGTTCTCCTCCTCATAAAGCACCTTATAGGCATGGCCCTCTTCACCAAAAAGAAATAGAAAATCAAGTTAAAGATTTACTTCACAAAGGACTTATAAGGCCTAGTTCTTTCCCATTTGGAGCACTAGTTCTCTTTGTGGATAAAAAGAATAAAACTTATAAAATGTGCATTGATTATAAAGTCCTTAACAAGATCACAATTAAGAATAGATATCCTATTCCTTAGATAGATGACTTGCTAGATAAACTTCGATCAGGCCGTATCTTTAGTAAGATTGATCTTAAATTTGGTTACCATCAATTACGTATGATACATAGCGATATTTACAAGACTGTTTTTAGGACCCAAATTGGTGATTATGAGTTTATGGTAATGCCCTTTGGTCTTAACAATGCTCCTATTACATTTGCACGTATGATGAATATCATTTTCCTTGATTTTCAAGCTTTTATTTTGGTTTTCTTTGATGATATACTTATTTATAGTAAGAATGAAAGTGAGCAAGAGAACCATCTAGAAATAGTTTTTTTGTTTGTTATGACAACTTTACTCTAATCCTGAAAAGAATTATGTTTTTCAAAGTAAGCTAAAATAATTAGGACCTGATAATTCTAGTGAGGGAGTGCACAACTTTACTCTAATCCTGAAAAGAATTACGTTTTTCAAAGTAAGCTAGAATAATTAGGACCTGATAATTCTAGTGAGGGAGTGAATGTAGATCCAAAAAAGATTAAATTCATTGTAGAATGGCCTATACCTTAATCATTCAATGATGTACATTCTTTTCTTGGGTTGGCTAGTTAGCCCAACAATAATCTTTTGAAAAACTCAAACATGAACTTTCACATGCACCTGTTTTGCAGTTACTTGATTTTCTACAACCTTTTCATGTAGTTATCAATGCTACTCGCTTAGGTATAGGTACAATTTTAATGCAAAACGATCATCCCACTATGTTCGAAAGTAGGAAATTGAAGCCCTCATAAAAGAATTAAAGTATGTATGACAAGGAATTATTAGTACTTGTGCATGCTTTACAAATTTGGAAACACTACCTGATGGGATCTCAGGTATTAATCAAAACCAATCAACAAGCTATTAAGCATTTATTAATTCAAGTATTAATCCCTAATCAACATCTTAAATAGGCTTCATTTATTCAAAATTTTCCCCCCTATGATATAGTATCAATCTAGAAAAGCTAATGTTGTACTACATGCTCTTAGTTGTTTTTCCTCGTTGCAATTACATTTTGTTTTTGTCCATAATATTTATGCCATTCAAATTCATTCATTTCAAGAAATGATTCCCACTTATGCTTCTGTTTTGTATTTCTCATGTGCATGGCATGAGCTTAATAATTCTGCATCTTTAGCTAATGAACATTATACATTTCATAATGGGGTTTTGTATTTTCAACACAAAATATAAATTACTGAGGCATTTAGAGACTTTTTTGATGAAGGAAAAGCATGAATCATCTTATATGGGACATAGGGGCATACAAAGGACAACATCTTCTTGCAAAGATTTCTTTTAGCCCCATATGGAAAGAGATATTGCAAATTATGTTCCCCAATGCATTGTATGTCAACATTAAAATATCATCATGGTAAAGCATTTGGATTGTTAATGCAACTTCCCATTCCGAACGAACCTTGGGGAGATACTTTTATGGATTTCATCACTAATCTTTCATGTCTTCATCCCAAAATGACATGATTTGAATGATGTTTAGGAAATATGCATATTTCGTCTGCGCCTCACATTGCTAAGTTGTTTACTAAGTGTATCTTCCCACATTATAGTTTTCCAAAACTCATGTTTTCTGATCATGATGTTCATCTTTCAATCATTTTTTGGTTGCATTATTTCAACATTGTGGTTCTAAAATAGATTTTGGCTCTACATTTCATCCAAAAAGTAATGGCAAAGTGAAGCTACAAATAACAATTGTATTGATTTAGTGCATTGTTATTGTTGATATATTTACGTAGTGATATGTGTGAACACAGTAGGATCGTCGGGGCACTTTTTTCCCTCTTTAGGAGGTTTTTTTCCCCGACTTGTATATACACCTATTGCTCTAATGGGTTACTTATCTTTGTACATTCTAGTGGTAATACATTCAGTATTGTGTGTTGTGCTCCAAGCTTCTTCTTCTTCCTTGTGTTGTTCGCACGCTTCTATAGACCTCAAACTCCAAAAATTGGTATCAGAGTAGGTCGCTGCTTTATCTAGGGCATCCTCGACACCCTCTAGTCACAATCTGAGAATTGCATGAAATTTGGTGAGCATACTCGAGGTTATTAGCATATCAAAATAGCTTTGCTATCTAGTGCCGAAATCGCGATCTCAGCCTGTTTCGGCCTCTGAACGCACTATCATAGTGCTTGTGTAGGACATTTCGTCTTTTTGTGCCAAATATATATACAGGCTTTGGTTTGCCAATATAAGCATCTCAAAGTCTGCTATAGGTTTAGTGGAACTCGACAAGGTAGTTTTGTTCAACTTTTTGAGATATAGTCAATTTTCTACATCAGGGTATTTTAGTCAGTGGCCATGGCTAAAAGCAGTTATGTATTCCATATGTTGGTTCTTGAGGATAAGTTGGATGGTATGAATTACCCATTATGGGATTATATGATGCATCATGTATTGGTCACAAAAGGACTATGGAATATTGTGTAGGGTGTTAAAAAACATCCTATTACACCTGCAAGTACAGGTAGTAAAGGTGATGCAGATGGCATCGAAGCTGGTGATATTCTACAGATTCCTGTTCATGTTGCAGAACAGGTCCATTATGCATGTTGTAGATCAAGAATTCTTGGCTAGTGAGAAGGGCAAAGGTAAATGGAGCTCTTCTATTAGTAAGCAGAAATCTACTAATTATGCACAATCAAAGAAGGATGACAGAGACGATAAGAAAATAGAAAAGCAAAAATTATTTTGAAAATACTATAACGCAAATGATCATGTCATAAAGAATTGTCCAAAGCTGGCTGCAAAAGAGGCAAAGAAAAAGGAGGCTAGAATGGTTGTTGTAGAGGCCTCTACACCAAAAACAAAGTTTACTAATCTAGTGCAAAATGAAGAAGGGGTGTTTACTACTATTTGCAGTTTTGGCCCATCTTCTCTAGAACATTGTATGTCTGCAGTAGACTCAGATGTTTGGTACTTTGATAGTGAGGCAACCAAACATATTTCATCACAACATAGTTTCTTCACTTCACTCAAGCCTCCCCCTACAGGGAATATTGATACATGCGCCAACAACTCCTCTTATCCGATAATGGGAGTTGGTAAGATCATTCTGACTATTGTTGATGGTAGTTCTTTTACATTGTTGGATGCTTTATTTGTGCTAGGGATCAAGAAGAATATGTTATCAGTTTCATCTTTAGCCAAGATTGTCTTGGTTGTGAAATTGTTGATGATAGATGTACAGTTCATGATCTGTCAAATGGCAACGTGATTATTGCTTTTGGCATTTTATGTCGTTGGCTATGTAAGCTTATAGAGTATGAAAAACCTATGAATGATATGGCATATGCAATACATGATTCTCAGGCTATGTCACATGCAAAGCTTTAGCATGCATGCTTTGATCATCTGAATTTTGCTAGTTTGCTACGCTTGCAAAAAATGTTCCTCATTTCCAAAAGATGGTTCAGTTCAAGCTACTCAGAAATTGAAGCTTGTTCATAGTGTTGTCTATGTTCCTATGCAAACACCCTCTTTTGGGAAGTATCTTTACTTCGTGACTTTCATCAATGATTTTTCCAAGCATGCATGGGTACATCCATTGAAATCAAAGTTAGAAGTGTTTATGTGCTTCAAACAATTTCTACTTTTGGTTGAAAATTTATCAGCATGTGAAATGAGCACCCTTCGTTCTGATCGAGGGGGGGTATATGTCTTTTGAATTTAATGCATTTCTAGTTGAACATGGGATAAAACAAGTGTATAGTGTCATATACACCTCAATAGAATGGAGTTTTTGAATGGAAGAATAGATCACTCATGGAGATGGTGAGGTGTATGGTCAAGAGTCAGGCTTTACCACATATTTTCTAGCTAGAGGCTATCATGTGTGCAACATATTTACTTAATAGTTGTCCCACTAAAGCATTTCAATCTATCACTCCATATGAGGCTTGGCATCGTAACAAGCAATCTGTTACTCACCTGTGCATTTTTGGTTGTCTGGTATATGCATTAGTGCCTGAACAACAATACAAAAAATTAGATGATAAAGGACTGAAATGTATTTTTGTTGGGAACAGCTCTGAAAGCAAAGGCTATCATCTATATCATCCATAGACTTAATGCATTTTGGTTAGCCATGATGTTTTTTTTTGTGGAAGATGCTAATCAGACACTACTTTCATGTACTAAGGAGACATATGTTAGCTCCAAAGACATGTATGATACTTTGCTGCCTCTTTTTAATGAGGCAACTTCTTAGCCTTTACAGGTTTCATGTGATGATGCAGATCATTCTAGGTTTTATGTAGATTTACATGATGCACTTGTTGATGAGAGAGCTAATATTGAGGAGGCAAAAACTATGCCAAAATGGTTGGTGCAGACTTTGTGTGACAGCGAATTAGATGCACTTCTATCATATTATACTCGTTCAGGCTCTCATAGTGCTTCTTTTGCATCAAATTGCTATTTTATGGATGCCTCTAGTCTCTCTAATGAGAATGAGATTGTTTTGTTTGATGAAGGACGAAATTCAAAAAATTGGATGGCTACTATGCAATCTGAATATGATGCTATAATGAAAAATGGCACCTGGTCTTTATGTGACTTGCCTCCTGGTAAGAAGGTCATTGGCACTAAGTGGGTATACAAGCTTAACCATAAACCTGATGGAGCAGTTGATAGGTATAAGGCTAGGCTTGTTGCAAAGGGTTATGCTTAGTAAAGAGGCATTGATTTTGATGAGACATTTTCTCCTACTTGCCGAATGACTACTATTCGTAGCATCTGTGCACTTGCAAATCATCATGGTTGGAATGTACATCAGTTGGACATTAAAATTGCATTTCTGAATGGTGATTTGCATGGAGAAGTGCATGTTTTTCAGCCTCGTGGATTTGTGCAGAAAGGGCATGAAAACCTGGTGTGCAGGTTAAAGAAGGCATTATATGGTTTAAACTTAGCATCACGTACTTGGTATTATATGTTAAGCATGCTAATGATGTACTTCTGATTATTGTTATGTATGTTGATGACATGCTGCTCACTAGTCCTCATGAGAAGCATATTGCTGATTTTAAGGTTGATTTTCATGCCTCATTTGAGATGTCTAATTTGGGGCATTTGCATCACTATTTGGGCATTCAGTTTATGCAAGTTGATGGCAGAATAGCTTTGTGTCAAAGGAGATATATTGACACATTATTGTAATGTTTTGGCCTTGAAGACTACAAGCCTATTGCCACTCCAATGGAGATAGCTTTATCATTGAGTCTTCATGATGTTGGAGATGCATTTGATGTTGTTCTCTATCAATAGACTATTGGATGCTTGATTTACTTATGCATTACTTGGCCAAATATTCAGTTTTCTATCTCACAAATGAGCAAGTTTATGCATTGCCCAAGTGTCAAGCATTGGCAAGCTGTTAAGCGCATCTTTCGCTACTTGAGTGGTACCCGCCTACTTGGATTGTTTTATCCCAAGGGGGGATCACTACCGCCAGATTTACATGCTTTTTATGACTCTGACTCGGTTGGTTGTCATGACACTTGTGTGTCCACCAATGGTTTTTGCTTCATTCTTGGTAGCTCATGCATATCTTGGTTGAGCAAGAAGTAGCCTATTGTGGCCACTTCCAGTTGTGCGGCTGAGTTTAGGACAGCTTTCATAGCGACTGTTGAGTGTGTGTGGCTCAGATGCCTTATGGATGATTTGGGTGTTGGTCATTCTTCTGCCACCACCATCTTCACTAATAGTCAGAGCGCATCGGAAATTGCGAGGAACCCTGTTTTCCATACTTGCACTAAGCACATTGAGGTGCATTATCATTATGTTAGCGAGAGGTTCTCTACTGGAGAGATCAAGTTGGCATATGTGCCCACACAGGAGAACATTGCAGACCTTTTCACAAAGGCTCTACCTAGGGAGAAGTTTGAAGCTTTTCGTAAAGCTTTGGGCTAACTTCCTTTCCTGGACTGATTCCACATAGCTTGGCACTTTCTTATACATCCATCCAATGGGCAGAAGACGATATGAAAAGCCATCGGTTCATCGCTTTATTGGGGTAGAAGGAGGTAGATAGATACATATCTATTCAATGAAACATATGTGCTAACTCGTATCATGAATGATGAAGCATGAAAAGACCCTAAAAAAGGCTTAAGTGCAGAGCTAAGCTAAACTTGGAGCTGATACGCTACGTTACGGTATTAGCTCCGCTCCTATAGGCCCGATTAGGCTTAAGCAAAGTGCCAGATCCTTGTTAACCACATCACCCCCGAGGGGGGGATTTGTTGATATATTTAGGTAGTGATGTGTGTGAACACACTAGGACCATCGGTGCACTCTTTTCCCTCTTTAGGAGGTTTTTTCCCCCAACTTGTATATACGCCTATTGCCCTAATGGGTTACTTATCTTTGTACATTCTAGTGGTAATACATTCAGTATTGTGTATTGCGCTCCAAGCTTCTTCTTCTTCCTTCTGCTCTTTGCATGCTTCCAAAGACCTCAAACTCCAATAGTTATTCATTAGATAGTGCCACTAATTGGGATAAGAAATTTCCATTGCTTCAATTTGCTTACAATAACACAAGACATACAACTACTTGTTGTGCACCTTTTGAAATTGTTTATGGTAAAAAGATTCCCACTTCCATGTAACTCAGTCAAACAAAAATTTGTATGGTTGACTCTATTGCTCAAGTTCACATTTCTATACTTTACGAAGTTCATGAGCACATTAGGAAAAGTCAAGAATGTTACACATATAATATTAGTAAGAAATGGTTAGCAAAATAATTTAAAGAAAATGACTTAGTGTAGTTGCATATTATTAAATTATATTTGGAAAATACTTTATAGCATCCTAAAGTTAAACTTGAACCATGTTATTATGGACCATTTCCAATTATTCAAAAGATTAATGACAATTCATTTAGATTAGATATACCATATTGCTAGAACATACAGGCACTTTATTCCTCATTCCTATTTTTTATGATCCTTCTTTTCTTGAAGAAGAATCTAAAATCTTAATACTTGAGAAAATAATTGATCATGGCATAACTACTACACGTATAGGTACTCAATATCCTAAATATTTAGTTAAGTATAAAAAACATTCTATTGAAGAATATCAATGAATCCATAAGACTTCATTGACACCTCATTCTGATCACTTAATTTCTACATATCATTCATATTCACATTAATTTAACTCCTTCAATACATTTCCATGCATGTGTCTTTACATGGAACATGCTTATGTTGTTCAATGATAGGACATGTGACTAGTCATCTATGTCTATTTTATTCAAATGGGGGGTATGTTAATACTTATGGAATGTTGAAATTTCAAACTTTAATTTATTGAGTTATAAATGTGTTTTGTGTTTTGATATAGCATCTCAAGTATCTTGAGGGTATGGATGGGTGTGCACATTTCAGACGTGTCTAGACACAAACAAGAGAAATTATATTTTCTATATATATTTTGTAAATAAAGACCCACATAGAGGGTTCTTTCTAGAAAGTAGTAAAAATTGTGGTTAAGATAAGGATCGCTATACATCATGATTTTTGTAAATAAAAGAAAATTCTCTTCGTAAATGAGAGAAAATTTTAACTTTATGCCTACTTTTTGAAGCACCAACTTCATTGTAATCTCTATTTCTGACGTAATAAAAACCCTACAAATACATGCACTCTCTAGACTCGTCGAACATAGTGCGTGGTGGGAGAGTGTACCCAATACCATGTACCATCTCATCTACTATGCGACTATGTTTTTGTATATTTTTAGTTTTTGTACTCTCTTCGTATGCATGTCCATAAGATCCTGCAACAGAAATGAAGATTGAACTATATAAAAAGACTTTATAAATGCTCAAGATTTTCTAAGGGAGATGAAGATTCATGATGAGAGTAGTCTAGGTATTGCAATTGCCTATTGAGTTGTAAGTGTGTAGCTTCAATGTCTTTCAATATATGTGCACCCTCCTCAAGAAGTACAAACCTACTAAAGACATGTGCGGCCTCCTCAAGAAGAAGTGATTCAAGGAAGCAATCCCCTTCATGATGGATATTGATGGGGTTGAGTGCAAGACAGATGAAGAAAATAGTATGTTGATTGTCAATAACTTTACCCAACTTTTGGGGGTCTCCATGCCTCTTTCTCTACACAATCGAGATTGCATGGCGACCATCCCTAGAGTCAAAACCAGAATTATTCCACAAAATATAAAGCCTCTTCTTGAAGTTCCCATCTCGAATGTTGAGATTCTTGAAATTATTGATTCACTTCCTAATGGTAAAAGCTTGAGGCTGGATGGCCTCATCAATGAGTTTTACAAGACCTTCAAGCATGTGGTGACTACTCTATTGCATCTGGTGTGGCAAAATCCCATATCTTTTGGTGCGCTACCCGATTGTCTCAATAAAGGCATTATCAAGCTTATAAAAATAAAGGGAAGCAAAAAGAAGATTGAAAATTTGCATCCAATTACGATGTGATAAATAGGTTACAAGATCCTTGCTAAGGTTATTGTTAATCGAATAGCTTGTCACTTATAAAACTAGATTAGTGAGGATCAAAAAGGGTTCATCAAGGGGATGTCCATCCTCAAAGCTATCATTGATGTTTGAGACAATCTGGTTTTTGTTGAAGAGCCCGTTCAAGATGTCCTCGTCCTCAAGATTGAGTTCGATAAAACGTACGATAGGCTTGAGTGCAACTTCATTCTCAATCTCTAAAAGACCTAGGATGTGGCCATAAATTCATTAAGATGATCGCAACATTGTTGGGAAATGCATCAATGCAGATAAACATCAATGACAAGATTTCCCAAGCATTTTGATTAAAACATTCTATCAGAAAAGATTGCCCCTTGGCCCCTCTTCTCTTTGCGATCACTATCGATGGTCTCAACTGCCTTGCTAAATAGCATGCACATTTAGGCCTTATTCAAGGCCTCTTTCTTCCCCTCAATCAAGACCATATGGACATGATACTCTTTCTTGATGACACAAATGCTTTTGTTCATAACGATCCGGCAAGCACTGATACTTTTTGGTGCTACCTAAATACATTTTATGAGGCATGAGGTTCCAAAATAAACCACTCTAAAACTACTTTCAAGGCCGTTATTGTGCATCCACCTCAACTTTTGGTTGACCATGGATGTCAGTTGATCCCCAGGGGACAAATCTTATGACTAATAGCTATTCCTATGGGATTTGATGTTTTGATGGATCAACGATGGAATTGGGCTCTTTCTAAGATCGATAACAAGATGACTTATATGGAAAGGTATGCATATCAACCTAGTGGGGCAATCTATGGTGGTTAACATGTTCCTTCTTTCTTAGATTATTTACTTTCTCTCTTGTTGGAGACCGAAGGACCAAGAGATTGTTAAATTTGAAAGACCCTACAGAAAACTTTCTCTGCACGGGAGACCCTAACAGAAGGGGGATAGCCAAAATTAAATGGGCTACTTGGATAATCCAAAAAGATTTAGGTGTTTTGTTCATTCTAGAAATTGAAGGAATAACCAATATGATGGTGTCCAAGTGGTTAATTAAAGCATGGAGCAACGGTGATGCCTCTTGGGCCAAACTATTTTAGAAGCAAGAGTGCTCTTAGACTTGTGGGCCTTCTAGCGTGGAAGGGTCTTGATGTTCTCACTCTTTTTTTCTCTCCCTATTAGGTGACTCCCTTAGGCCTTACCTCGATTTGCTCCCTATGGAAGAGTTGGAACAAGGTGAAACAATTTGTCAAGATCAATGAAGATTGGAAGTGGGTTTTTGGTATTAGACAAAGTGATTCAATCTGGTTCCCTATCAAGGTCATCAGAGGTGTTGAACCTTGGAACCTCCAAACAGCTAGGAAGCTTTGGAACCAATCTTTCCATTTGTGGAAACTCCTTTGGAATGAAGAAACATGCCAATGGATTAGATTTGAGGATATTGACTCGATAGGAGAGTGGACTATGAAGAATGGTGCCTGTTGTGGAGTAGATTCAGTGATTGGGAGTGCTTGAGGAATGATCTCCTTATTGGGCAAGACTCCCCTCACTTTGAGGGACTTAAGTGGCACAACGATAATAGCCTTGATAAAGTTCTAAGATTCAAGAAGAATGTGGACTTTCATGTCACACTTAATAAGAGATGGTATCTAGTCTGGTCTAGTTTTAGATGGGATTCTAAATTCCAATCCCTCTGGCATCCCCTCAGCGAGGTTAAAAAATTCTTATGTGGAAGATTCTCCACTAGGGATTCGGACCAATGTAAAAGATAACAAAATTTATAAAGCCCCCCTATGGTGTAAACGATGCCTTTATGGCAATGAGCACTTGGGACACCTGTTTTCTCATGCCCCAAGACAATGCTAGTTTGGTGGGCCTTTGGGAGAATGTTGTTGTTGGAGGGGCAAATCAACTTGAAGCAAGCAATATTGGGTGAAACAATCGGCTGTTACTCAGCATTATGGAATGCTATAAGAAGCGAGACCAGTTTGAAGATCTAGAAAGAGAGACTCAGAATACAAAGTACATATAAGCTCTAAGGAATACATGAAGACAAAATATATGGGGGCATCTTCCGCTCAATTTATAGACTTCAATACAATCTTCTATTTCTGTATATGTATACAAAATTTAGGGATTGGGTCACATGATCGGCGCATACATCTCAACGTAATCCCACTTAGGGGGCCATGTACCCATAAATGGTAAAGAATATAAAAAAATGAAGTAGAATTATATAGTAATACATTCAGTGTTGTGTCTTGTGCTCCAAGCTTCTTCTTCTTCCTTGTGTTGTTCATGTGCTTCCATGGAACTCAAACTCCAACAATTGGTATCAAAATCGGCCGCCACTTCACCTAGGGCATCTTGACACCCCTCGGGTCACAATCTTAGAATCGCATCAAAATTGGTGAGCATACTCCAGCCAAAAACTTGGATATGAGCTCGTTTCAACCTCGAAATGAAGTGTCACAATGCCTCTGTAGACAATTTCATCTTTTCATGCCAAACATATATACAAGTTTCAGTTCACCACTACAAGTGTCTCGAACTGTGCTACACGTTTAGCAAAACTTGACTAGGTAGTTTTGTTCAACTTTTTGAGATATAGACATTTTTCTACAATGGGTATTTTACTCAATGGCCATGGTTAAAAGCAATGATGTATTCCATATGTTGGCTTTTGAGGATAAGTTGGATAGTGCCAATTACCCATTATGGCCATATATTATGCGTCATGTGTTGGTCGCAAAAGGACTATGGAATATTGTGTAGGGTGTTGAAAAATTACTTCTGACACCTGCAAATACACTTATTGAAGGTGATGCAAATAGCATTGATGATGATGAACTTTAGGTTCCTATTTGTGTTGTGGTTCCTGTTGTACCTACTATAAAGCAACTTTGTTGGGATGGTAGAGATGCTCACCCACATGCATTGATAGCTTTATCTATCAAACATACCATTATTCCTCACATTTTCTCTTGCAGAACAACAAAGGATGCTTAGGATACACTTACCACTTTATATCAGGCAAGGAATGAGGCTCGTGTTGCTTACCTCTGAAAACAATTGGAGAGTGAGCATATGGATGAAGGAGATTCTATGCAAAATTTTTTGACAAAGATTAAAGATTTGAAGGAACAATTGATGCAGACTGTTGTTAATGGTCTTTTTGGATTCATATCAGAGTTTTGCTTCTACTCTTTGGTTGATGATGAAAGGCAATCCAAATGCCTTATCATTTGAGGAGTTGGTCTCTATTTTGTTTCAGGATGATCATTCTAGGTAGATTAGGTCACTCATGATTGTTGGAGATCAAGCTTTCTTAGCCAGTCAATAGGGCAAGGGAAAATGGAGCTCATCTCCTAGCAAGCAGAAATCTGCTAATTCTACACAGTCCAAAAAGGAAGACAAAGTTGAGAAAAAAAATAGAAAAGCAAAAATTGTTTTGCAAATACTTTAAAAGGAAATAATCATGTCATAAAGAGTTGTCCAAACATGCTTCCAAAAGAGGCAAAGAAAAAAGAGGACAGAATGGTTGTTGCAAAGGCCTCTACACCTAAAATAGAGTCTACTAATCTTGTGCAGAATGAAGAATGGGCATTCACTACTGTTTGCAATTATGACCCATCTCCTCATGAATAGTATATGTCTGTAGTAGACTCATGTTTGGTACTTTGACAGTGGAGCAACCAAACATATAACCTCATGGAACAGTTTCTTCAGCTCACTTGAACCTGCCTCTATAGGGAATATTTCACATGCACTAAAACTCCTCTTATCCTGTAATGGGAGTTGGTAAGATCATTTTGACTACTACTAATGGTAGTTCTTTCGTATTGTCAAATGTTTTGTTTGTGCCAGTGATTAAGAAAAACCTATTTTTAGTTTCAGCATTAGCCAAGATCGGCTTGGTTGTGAAATATGTTGATGACAAATGTATAGTTCATGATCTGTCAAATGGCAATGTTATTATTGCTTTTGACATTTTATGTCATGGGTTGTATAAGCTCATAGATTATGCAAAATCTGTGAATGATTCATCATGTACAATTCAAGATTCTCATGCTATGTTAGATGCAAAGCTTTGGCATGCATGTTTTGGTCATCTAAAATTTGCTAGTCTGCTATGCCTAGAGAAATCTCAAATGGTGTCCTATCTGCCCAAACTTGAGGCACCTGGTAAACATTTCTCTTAAGAATGTATTTTGGGCAAAATGTAGCATTCCTCCTTCCCAAAAGATGGTTCAATTTGAGCTACTCAGAGATTGTAGCTTGTTCACAATGATGCCTATGGTCCTATGGAGACACCTTCTTTTGGGAACTACCTTTACTTTGTGACTTTCATTGATGATTTTTCCAAGCATGCATGGGTGTATCCATTGAAAGCAAAGTTTGAAGTGCTTATGTGCTTCAAAGAGTTAGTGGTTTTGGCTAAAAATCTCTTAGCATGTAAAATGTGCACACTCCATTTTGATCGGGGAGGGGGGGGATATATGTCTTCTGATTTTAATGCATTTCTAGAGGAATGTGGGATAAAACACCAATGTATAGTGTCGTATACACCTCAATAGAATGGAGTTATTGAAATGAAGAACAATTCACTCATGGAGATGGCGAGGTGTATGGTCAAACTTTAGGTTTTATCACATAACTTCTGGCTTGAGGTTGTTATGTATGCAGCATATGTACTTAGTAAGTGTCCCACCAAAGCATTGGAGTCTATCATTCCATATGAGGCTTGGCATGGTCACAATCCCTTTGTTGCTAATCTGTGTGTCTTTGGTTGTCTGGCATATGCATTAGTTTTTGAACAACAACATAGAGAATTGGATGATAAAGTAGTAAAATGTATTTTCGTTGGGTATAGTTCTGAAAGCAAAGGCTATCATCTCTATCATCCATATACTAAATGCATTTTGTATAGCCATGATGTTGTTTTTGTGGAAGATGCAGTTCAACCATTACTTTCATGTACTAAGGAGACATGAGTTAGCTCGAAAGACGTGTATGACACTTTGCTTCCTCTTTTTACAGGTGGATCAATTGTTGGTCCAAATGATGCAATTTTTCAACCTTTACAAGTTTCACATGATGATGTAGCTCATTACATTTTTGATGTAGATTTACATGATGCAATTATTGGTGAGAGGGCTGATATAGAGGAGGCAGAAACTATGCCTAAATGGCTGGTGTAGACTTTATGAAATAGCAAATTAGATGCACCTCTCTCATATCGTACTTGTTCATGGTCTCACTGTGCTTCTTTTGCATCAGATTTCTATGCTATGGCATCCTCTATTCTTTGTGATGAGAATGAGCCTGTTTCTTTTGATGAAGCACAAAATTCAAAAAATTGGATGGCTGCCATGCAATCAGAGTATGATGCTATTATGAAGAATGATACTTGGTCTTTATGTGATTTGCCTCGAGGCCAAAAGGCCATTGGAACTAAATGGGTATACAAGTTGAACCATAAGCCTAATGGAGCAATTGATAGGTATAAGGCTAGGCTTGTTGCAAAAGGTTATGCTCAGGAAAGAGGCATTGATTTTGATGAGACCTTTGTATGCACATGCCAAATGACTGTTTGTAGCATTTGTGCATTTGTGGTTGAATGTACATCAATTGGACATTAAAACTAAATTTCTGAATGGTGATTTACATGAAGAAGTGTATGTATTTCAGCCCCCTAGTTTTGTATAGAAAGGGCATGAAAACAAAGTGTGCAGGTTATATGGTTTGAGGCAAGCACCACATGCTTGATATGAAAAGATACATGCCTACTTGATTGCACATGGATTTGAGAACAATTCAATTGAGAGCACCTTATATACTAAGTGTGCAAATGATGTGCTTTTGATCATTGTTGTCTGTGTTGATGACATGTTGCTCATTGTTCCTAATAAGAAGCATATTGCTGATTTGCATGCCTCATCTGAGATATCATATTTGGGGCATTTGCAACATTATTTAGACATTCAATTTATGTAGGTTGATGGCAGAATAGCTTTGTATCAAACAAAATGTGTTGAAACATTATTGCAGTGTTTTGGCCTTGAAGACTGCAAACCTATTGCCACTCCTATGGAAACAAGTTTACAATTGAGTCTTCATGATGTAGGAGATGCATTTGATGATGTTCTCTGTCAGCAAGTTGTTGGATGCTAAATTTACTTATGCATAAATGGGCTTGATATTCAGATTGTTGTCTCACATATGAGTAGCTTTATGCATTGCCTAGGTGTTAAGCATTGGTAGGCGGTTAAGTGCATCTTTTGCTACTTGATTGGTACTCGGCTACTTGGATTGTTCTATCCCAAGGGGGGATCACTACCACCAGATTTACTATCACTCGGCTGGTTGCTATGACACTCATGTGTCAATTAGTGGTTTTTGATTCATGCTTGGTAGCTCATGCATATCTTCGTTGAGCAAGGAGCAACCTACTATTTGGAAGTTGTGAGGAACCCTACATTCCATGGTCACACTAAGCACATTGAGGTGCACTATCATTATATTAGGGAGAGGTTCTCTGTAGGAGAGATCAGTTTGGCCTATGTACACACATAGGAGAACATTGTATATTTTCACAAAGGCTCTACCTAGGGAGAAATTTGAAGCTTTTCGCAAAGCTTTAGGCTTACTTCCTTTTGTGGATTGATTTGACATAGCTTGGCACTTCCTTATACATGAGTGCCAGCTTCTTATTCACAACAAGACTCGTAAGGGGGATTTACTGATATATTTTGGTAGTGGTGTGTGTGAACACACTTAGGACCATCGAGGTACCTTTTTCCCTCTTTAGGAGGTTTTCTTCCCCCGACTTGTATATATGCCTAGAACCCTAATGGGTTACTTATATTTGTACATTCACCTAGCAATACATTCAGTATTGTGTGTTGTGCTCCAAGCTTCTTCTTCTTCTTTGTGCTTTTCATGTGCTTCCACAAACCTCAAACTCCAACATTCGTACATAGGAATGGTACTTGGGAGTTATGTGAACTGCCAAAAGGAAAAAATTGCCATTTGTACAAAGTGGGTTTACAAGATTGAGAAAGTAAGGTGGTAGCATTGATCACTACAAAGCTAGATTGGTTTCCAAAGGATATGCACATCATTATGGAATTGATTATGAGGAAAATTTTGCACCTACTTCACGCATGACTACAATTCATACCATGGTTGCATTGGCTGTCCAATAAGGTTGGAAAGTACGTCAATTGGACATAAAAATATCTTTCTTGAATCATGATTTGCAAGAAGATGTTAATGTGAAGAAACATCCTAGATTTTCCATGAAAGGGCAAGAGCATATGGTTTGTCGCTTGTATAAAGCCTTGTATGGTCTCAAACAAACTCCATATGCATGGCATGACAAAATCCATAAGCACTTGATTGTTGTTGGCTTCATATGTAGTCCAATTGAAAGCACACTCTATTTATGCAAATGTGGGGATGATCTTATAGTGCTTGTTCTTTATGTTGATGACATACTCTTAACTGGGTCATCTGATGCAAAATGTGACATCCTTATGGCTGATTTGCAACATACTTTTAATGTCACTTATCTTGGTCTTTTGAGCTACTATCTTGGCATCCAATTTGTATCTGTTGAGGGGGGAATTGTTATGCATGAAGCAAAGTATGTCTTCAACATTTTGATTTCAAGGATTGCAATCCAGTTTCTACACCTATGGAGACAAGATTTAGGTTCTCCGTTGGGGATTCTAGTAGTGCCTTTGACACTTGTCTTTATCAACAAGTTATGGGATGTCTTATATATGCATGCAACACAAGGCCGGATATACAATATGTAGTTTCCCAATTGAGTCGATTCATGCACAGCCCTGGCACTAAGCATTGGCAAGCGATGAAACATGTGTTTAGATATCTCAAAGGTACTTTGAGTTTAGGTTTCTTTTATGGTAGAGGTATTCAGCCATCCTTGCATGCTTTTACATATAGTGATTGGGTTGGTTGTATGATACTCACGTGTCCACTAGTGGTAATTGCTTTTTTTTTGCAGACTCATGCATACCTTGGTTGAGTAAGAGGAAACCTACAGTGGTGACATCAAGTTGTGAAGCTAAGACAAGGTAGTTTTCACAGTTATAGTGGAACGTATATGGCTAAGAAGCCTATTGATGGATCTTTGCATGGAGATTGATGCTGCTACACATATTCTCACTGATAGTCAGAGTGCATTGGTTTCTGCATGAAATCCAATGTCTCATGCACGGACCAAATATATTGAGTTTCATTCTATGTGAGAGAGCACCTTCATGTAGGAGATATTGATTTGGTATATGTACCTAAGAAGATAATGTGGCAGACATATTCACCAAAGCTCTTCTAGAGGAAAATTTTGAAGCTTTTCGCAAATCTTACGGCTTACTGCCTAGTGGGGGTTGATCTGTCAGTCTTGTATGTGTTCACATCATTCACTCTAGGGGGGGGGGGGTTGTTACACTTATGAGTTTCTTGAGTTGCTTTGATGTGAATCTCTTCCCTATACATGGACACTTTTTACTCTATTGTTGGCTAGAGGTTTTTTGCCCATGTTACCACATACATGATTCACTCATATGTGGTGGTGCTTTGTACTTACGGAAATTATTCAACTCTTACTTCAGTTTAGTTCATTGTCAATAGAGAGAGCTATTCCAACCATCCATCTTCTTCATGTGTCTTGTGGCATTTGTGCTCTTTGTGTGTCTCTCGCACTTCTACACACACCCAACACCTTTAGCTACCAATGTGAAATTGAGCAAGGATGATTGCTGCTAATCAAATGAGGAAAATGAATTCATGAACAAAATTCCTTATCGGTCTGTTGTTGGTAGTCTCATATATGCTATGGTAGCTACGAGACCAAACATTTGCAGTGGGACTTGTGAGTAGATACATGTGTAATCCTGGCAAGAAGCATTGGGATGCAATTAAGATGATTTTGAGATATTTGAGTGGCATTAAGATCAAGTGTCTATGCTTGGGTAGAGGAGAGGCATTCATTATTGGTTACATAGATTCTAATTATTTTCAGTGATCAGCTTTCCATGCATGCATGTGTTTATCCATTGAAAGAAAAGTCCGAAGTGTTTATGTGCTTTAAACCATTCCTTGTTATGGCTGAAAATCTATAAGCTAGCAAAATGGGCACCCTCCATTCTCATCAAGGGAAAATACATGTCTTCTGATTTTAATGCATTTCTCATTCAGCATATGATAAAACATCAATCTATAGTGCCATATAGACCTCAATAAAATGGAGTTGATGAAATAAAGAACATGTCTCTCATGCTAAAGATGAGGTGTATAGTCAAAAGTTTGCATATGAAATTATAAAGATTTTTGGGTCCAAAAAGACCTTTTAGAGTACAATTTCCACAAAAGGGAGTGTTACAAAACTCTACGTATCATATTTGACTGGTGTATTCTTAAGGGGATCAAATAATGAGGAGGAAAAAATTTCTACTTTTAAGGACTTACAAAGCTTTGGAATGACTAAGGAAAGAATATCTATGATCAAGCGAGGGTATTGCACCTCCCTTTGATATATTTCCATAAACACATTCAAAGTTTCCATATATTTGGAAAAACTCAATAGACTAGTGGTTAAACTTGGAAGTTCTCAGGGAGGCACCATCTTCTTGAGACACACCATGAAATTTGAGGGAGGGTGCTACCTTGACAAATTGTGAGACATGTATGTTGTATGGAATTTTCTAAAAAAATACTGATGACCATAAATCAATGATTGTTAAATTTGACCTAAAAAAGAATCCAAGGAGCTAGTGTCTACACCTCATGTAAAATTTCCTTTGAACAAGATCCTAAATAGTGACAATATTACTCATGATGGTAGAGTCATAGAGCTCTGACTGATGAAGGGTGCAAATCAGTTCCTTTGGACTTTCACTTCATTTATGGGGAGAAGACCAAACCTAGTCACTATTTATGAGTGTAGGGAGCCCGATGAGCAAAATATACCAACATACCTAGTTAAGGAAAAATGGGCATACTAGCCGTTATAAGAATCAAGCAAGGCTAAGCATACTTATATGGGGCAAAAGGTGTTTCCTCTTAGAAATACCATTCCCAAACTATGTAATTAAAATTGTGAATGAACGACTATGTAATAAAAGGTGTTTCCTCTTAGAAATACCATTCCCAAACTATGTAATAAAGAAAAATTTGAACTTGAGAGATCACAATTTCATACTTGCCTACATTTGTGACCACATGCCAAAGACCTCAACAAGCGAATGATCTAGCAGCTAGAGAAAGACGACCTCCTCATAGGCATCTTGAAGCAAAAAACTAACAATGACTTGCTTATGGAAAAAACAAGGGTCTACAACCATTCTTGATCCCAAGAATAGACCATATCAAAAGCCTTCATATTTCACAAGTGGAATAATGCATGAGAGAGCACTATAAAGGATCTAGAGATCATCATGACCACATGTGTGAACTGAAACAAACCTCACAAGCGAAACACCATGATGACTATTTCATGGAGTGTGAAGCTTTTGGACTAACTCTAAGAGGTATCACTTTGGATTGGTTTCCACCATTGTGGTAAGAGTTCTTTGCAAACAAAAATAACTTATTAAAAGAATTTATCAATGAATTCTTTAGGAGGGGAGTCAGACATGAAACCTCTTTTTTTAATCCGCAACTTCAAACATATTGCAACCATAAAAAATTTTAGAACCACCATTAGAAGGTTCAAGCAACAATGTATTGATGCCTAAACCAATAATTATCTCCATAGTAAAAAATAGTTTCCTTGCTTTTAGATGGACTCAAGAACAAAGAATTAAGGACACTAGTCTACATCAAAATGCTTCGAAACAATAGATGATTGCATCAAGGAGTGTTTATATTTAGATGATAGACAAGTAACTAATGCTACCCTAAAAATAACCTAACACAAAAGATTCCTCTACTATTAGGTCGAAACCATTCTGCATAAGGCAAATCTAGTGCCCAAAATGTTGGTAATTCCTCTAGCTTAAAGACCATACTTGAATTCTCCATAGAACACTCAATTTTTAAGATGAAATCCTCTTCATTATAGTGGAGATCATGCCATGTATGCATGTCAGAGCGCTCCATCATTAGCACCTCATTATGAGCGGACATACCCTAAAAAATGACCCATGCAATCTCGTGCAATAGAATAGGAATGTATGAATCATGGTACAAGAAATTCCTTATATAAACGAGAACACATTATACAACAACTTGATTATTAGTCTCAAGCTTACTAACCAAGAACTTATCAATATTAGCCTCAACATTATTAGCCCCAAGATCAAGCATATCCTCCAACATAACACTACTGTCAAACACCTCAACCAATTGTAAGACACCAACCACTAACACCACAAAATGTAGTACCTATTGGGTATGCAACATTAGAAGAAAAATTGAAAAGAGCACTTGTGCCAACTGCTTCTCTAATCACAAAGGTAAGGGGTGATGATAATAGCATGAAACTTAATCAAGAAGGGACATCTCCATAATATTATGAAGAGTATAGTGAGAGTGGCTCCCATCAGGATATCCTTCCCATTGTTTGGAGTAATATTGGGATCCATCGAGACTATGCAATTGAAGATTCAAACTTGATGTATACTAATGTCAGATCACCTCCTCCTCGGGCACCAAACAAATCTAAACTCGGGCACCAAAAAAACCTAATCCCCTAAGAGGACCATGCTAAAAATTAAGTAGAGATCATTTCACTTGTGATTGTCCTGATCTAAATTTTGTGTCACCAAAACTAGAATTTACATATTTTCTTTACTATAGAAAAGAGCACTAGTTGGGCATAGAATGATATTGAAATTTTTATAGTTTTGGAATAATCTCATGAATCAATGTAGTTACTATGTCAAACCAACGTATCTATCTGGAAACAATGAGATCAAACAAGATATAATTCACTTGAAACTCATTTCTGGGGACTTCTTCATTTTTATACAAGTTTTGAAGTGTAAAAAATTGTTCTCCCTTTTTTATTCATATTTTAATTGGAAAGGGTTTACTAGTCTATGATAGTATCTTCTTTATCTATTTTTGTGTAGGTAGGTTGTTATGTGCATCAAAGTGAGAGGAGGTAAGTTTTGTCTCATTGTTGCTACTCTACATGGAGGACATATTCTTTTGGATTTTGTACCTTCTTTGATTTTTTGCTTGGTGGACCTCATTAGGTTTCAAAAGAGAGCCGAGGGGATGTTAATGCAATGATATTTTACTCGGATTGCCAGTTCATTTCTATATGCATGTATCTCCATTTTGTAGCACTCTAGTTGTATTTGAGGACCCTCACCACTTAGCTTCACATTGTATTCATTCTTGTTTCAGGAGGACTATCCCACATTGGATATTTTTACAGGAGAATTTCTCCAAATCCATAAAAGGACATTCTCACTTCATTTTATACTCGGTTAAAAGCTTCATAGATCTTTCTATGCTCTTGAAATGCTTACTCTTATCCAATCCATATGTGAGTTTTGCTATTTCACTCTCTACTCACTCTTTGAGTCTCACACTTTCCTTGTGGATACGCTTTCATTTTTGCTTCATGCATGTACTCTCTACATAAATAACCTATCAATGAGTAACTTCTTAGAAATAATGGCGGTTCAAGATGAAAAAATTGCTCACGATTACGAGAGAAAGAATGTATGCATTCAAGTTTAAGAGGAGAAAAAGTAAAAGATCATGATGGGAAAAAAGTTGGAGATATCGACAAGGTGGATAAGGGAGGTTCCATGGGTACTATGTCCTTCCTTGTATAATTGCAATTTCAAAGTTAAAGCCTGAAGAAGTAGGCCTCTGCCCTCATAAGAATGGGTCAAAAGATCTCTTGAACACATGCAACTTGGAATTCGCCAAGATACTCATTTTTTTAGATGTTCAGTCTTCACCCTACTCTTCCATTAGGCTTGAAATTTGGAAAAACAATGTATACACCCATGGGACCCTTTATCCCTCACACCTAGGGGCTAATGTTAGGCGGATTTGTGGGTATTAAGCAAAGTTAATAAGCAGGAACTCATTCTTTGAAGGACCCTTTTGAGACGGATGCAAATAGTGCAAGTTAGAGATATGCCTCTTCATGGAAGAGTAAGAATTTCTCTCATGAATGAAATATAGTCATGGTTAAAGAAGTGAGCATATGAGGAGAACATCACATGATCTATCAAATATGTTGGGGTTTGAGACTCAGTTTTTGTCATTTGAGTTCGAGACTCAAATTTTGTCACACTCCACTAGAAAAATGGAATATTTGCTTGTTCATTGAGTGATAAAAACAACTATCCCAACTACCATATCATAAAGCAGATTGAATGGAAGGGCTTTGAGCTTTACTTGTTCATAGATTGGAGAAAACACATATGAAAAAACACATTGAATGGAAGGAATCTGGCCTTCTCTTCCACTCTAACACATGATCCCATCTACATCCCAAAAACATGTGTGTACATGCATGGAAACTGTTGTTTTTTGGGTACTTTTTCATTTAGCTTGTACATTTTCTTATTATCTCTCTTAGGAATATTCAATTCTGGTATATGAGTAGATGGCTTTCTTGAATTCTTTCATTAGATGACAACACCACAAACATTTGCCGATTGTAGATTTTCCAAATTTCTTGAATGGGACTTTCAGTAAAGATTCATCATTCACAAAGGACAACAGTTTTCTTATTATATTTTTTAAAGGAGGTTCGACCGAGGGCTACTTTCCCGACTTTAACTTTGAAATTGCAATTGTACAAGGAAGGGCTTAGTACCCATGGGACCCCCCTTATCCCACAAGAACAGGGGTTAGACTCAGACCGAGAAGGCCTTACAATAGACGGGGTTTAAACTGGCCCAAAGGCACTACACCATTTTTGCCCGAAGGCACAAGTTCCAAGGCCCGAAGGCAGCACATTTATTCCATGCCCGAAGGCACATATCTGTCCCGCAGCACAGGGGGGTTGAACCCATACCCTCGCGTCAAGAGGCGAGGGATCCAACCACTAAACAAGGCGTCTGGGACGAATTTTCTTATTTTTAAAAGAAAGTTTGCTAGACATTTAATCTTCCATATATGCTAGAATTTATTGAAAGTACAAATGAAAGTGGCCATAGTATCCATGCAACCTTTCATTCACGTTTTTATAACAGGAATTGAAAACACACTCACACACCCATCATATGATACAGAGGACTTAAGAGTACGCTCTTTAAGAGCTGAGACATAATACTCAGGGCGAGACTTGAACCTTGACCATTTCTGTAAAAGTACAAGGCAGAACCGCTAAACCACGCCCACTGGATCCCATCCGAGAGTCTTCTTTTAAGAAGGTGGCACCCACGCTTTGTGGGTTTGCAAATGATATGAAATCCGCTTGTCTTATGCGGCTCTCCTTTTTCTGCCTCGAGTGAACGCCCTTCAACCGGATTCCGGCATGTGAACAAAGACCGAGAAATTCAGAATCGGGAGTCGGAACTCGAGACGGACGACGGCGCTTTCGCTCCCTCTGACTGACTGCTGAGTCCCCCCCATCGCTGGACTTTTAACTGTTAGACGGCTAAGTTGACTTGTTGTTCAAAGCCACGTATGGCTGCACGAAAGCGAGCAAATCTGGCACGAGCTTAATTGCTCGTGTTGGTCGGCCCGCTGCCATCCTCTATGGAGAGAGGCTTTCAGCGGGCCTGAGTATATGGCCAATCTCAGGGGCTCAGAGGACGCAGAAATGGGCCGGCTAACCCTTCTCCTTGTCCTCGTCTATGTTCTAGTAGACAATGCATGCGTTGGAGGAGCAGGCGTAGACTCCAAGCAGTGGGGCCTGCACAGCTCGCGACTCTCTGGTGTCATCATTCCGGGCTTTGCCAGTACGCGGCTGCGCTCTTGGTCTTTCCTTGATTGCCCTTTCTCGCCACTGGATTTTAGACCCCTCGATCCTGTCTGGCTTGACACGAGAAAGGTACTCCCTCTTTCAGTTTAAGAAGCCTTTTGAGAAATATTGGAATCGAGGGACTTCTTTTTTCAGCTCAGATTACCGAACGTATTGCTGAAATGTCAATGTGGCCATCATTCACCTAGGAAATGCTTGAACGATTGCCTTAAACTTTGCTCCTACCTGACTTAAACTAATCTGATTGCGATCAAGTGCATTTGAATTTGTCCTTCATGAAAGAACTCATCAATGTGATGAATTTTTCCAAATTCTTGCGGACGTGCTCCATACGATTCTCATTTACCCATTTGGGCTTGGTCCATTCTTCATTCAAAGTGTTTGAACAGATGCATGAGTTTATACAATCTTACTATCCATCCTCATTTGAATTGTGCAAGTTTCTCTCTTTACTTTCTCTCCTCACGTAGCATCTCACTCTCTTGATGTTTTAATGAGGACATCCTCGTGTAGCTCTTTGCTTCCCTTTTCAACTCTTATCAGAGCCTTGAGTTGTTCCATTGAGACAGTTGCCTATGTTAAATTGAATGTATTTTCACTTTCCTTTATAAAATTATTGCATTGGCAAAAGCAGTTCAACCTATACTAAACTTGAAACAAGTTTTTAGACTTTGAGAGAGATTCATCGTTTAGAACTGTCTCTTTCACTTCGAACATCACTCGAACATGTCATATCCATTACTTCTATTGCTGATTTTTCATTTTTAAGTCATTAACAAAAAAAAAGACAATAACAACAAGTGTATTTTTCCATTTTTGGGCAAATTTAAGGTTCGTGTGCTTCTAAAAATTAAGAATTTTGGAGAAATTATTTCTATTTTTAGGCTATGCTATCTACATGTATGTTTTTGAGACTCAAACGTCAAGAAATTATTTTGTTTTCTGCCAAATTTCAAATCTGATTTTTAAATTTTTTTTATAATTTATTTATTTTAATTCAGATCTGACGATTTGGACAAATCTCAGCTCATACTTCATATTTCAGCCATTTGGACTATTGTACACATATTTGTAGAAGTGCTTTGCAATTTTGGTGTGATATTGCTCCAAAATTCTAGATTTTATTTATTTTTAAGATAAATTTCAAAACTTGATTTTCTTATTTGACTTCCATATAGTACAAGATGGAGTCCTCTGCATTGGAGATAAAAACTTTTTTTGAGGTCAAGAGATTTGTTGATGCGAGTTTCAATTTGGGGAAAGAAAGAATGCAGGATATTCTTTGCTTGAAAGAATGTCAAGGAGCACTTCGAGAATGAAAAACTGAGTACCATGGAAGATGAAGCATGGATCAATCTCAATACAAAAGCCATCATCTACATTAAAATGGCTGTATCATGTTAAATTCTTGTTGATTTGAAAGGAATGACCACCACATATGATTTATGGGAGAAACTTAAGGCAAACCATGACAACATGACACCTCTGAACGAAATTCACCTTATGAAGAAACTCATGAGAATAAACCTTGACGAGTCAAAAAGTGAAGCAGAGCACTTATCATCATCCACAGGTATTGTCACCCGCTCTCTATTGAAGGATTTGGGATTACTTTCCTTTGGTGATTAACTGAAAGCTTTTTTGCTTATGACATTATCTAAGTCGTGGAAGACATCAGTTGTCTCACTTTTTAACAAGCTAAGTTTGACAATTGATGATGTGAGAGGTTCCATCCTCAATGAAGAGGTTAGAAATAAAGAAAGTGGAGAGGGATGTGGTTATGCAAATATGGCCAGAGGTAGAACAACAAAGAAAGGCAAAATGTAGAGAAAGAAAAGCAAAAGCAAAGGCAAAGGTGATCTCACTATCTACCAATGAGGTAGAAAAGATCACAAGAAGAAAGATTACATGTATTACAAGGAAGAGCTAGAAAGAAAGAAGAAACACATGTGACGAAAAGAAAAAAGACACCAAGAATGAGGCACATAATAGCTCTTAAGGAAAAAATGAAGGCCAATGTGATCTTCAGTGTAGTCATTGAGGTGTTTTCTACTATGGAGGATATTTTATGTGTTACTATGTTAGGTAGTGATGCATATGCACATGATGTTTCCACCCTTTCTACTTCTTTCACTTTCTCTTGCTTCTTAGTGCATTGTATTTCAAGGCTAGTCAACTTTGTTCACTCTCTAGTCAACCCAAGTCAAACTTGATCAACTGTTCGACAGGGTCAAACTAGAAAAAGTCAACTCAATCAAAGGAAGGATTTGTTTCAAAGAAAAATCCAAAAGATGGTTCAGTTCAGGCTACTCAAAAATTGAAGCTTCTACATAGTGATGTCTGTGGTCCTATGCAGGCACCTTCTTTTGGAAATTATCTTTACGTCGTGACTTTCATCGATGATTTTTCCAGGCATGCATGGTATATCCATTGAAGGCAAAGTCCGAAGTGTTCATGTGCTTCAAACAGTTTTTGGTTTTGGTTGAAAATTTGTCAGCATGTAAAATGGGCACCCTCCGTTCTGATCGAGGGGGGGAATACATGTCTTCTAATTTTAATGCATTTTTGGCTGAACGTGGGATAAAACACCAGTGTATAGTGCCGTATGCGTGTACAGTGCCGTATGCGTGTACAATGCCGTATGCACCTCAACATGACTATGATTGGGCTGGTTGCTATGACACTCGTGTGTCCACTAGTGGCTTTTGCTTCATGCTTGGTAGCTCATGTATATCTTGGTCGAGCAAGAAGAAGCCTACTGTGGCCACTTCTAGTTGTGAGGCTGAGTATAGGGAAGCTTTCACAACGGCTGTTGAGTGATGAGACGCTTATGGCTGATTTGGGTGTTGGTCAGTCTTCTGCCACCACCATCTTCACTGAAAGTTAGAGCGCATTGGCAATTGTGAGGAACCGTGTGTTCCATGCTCGCACTAAGCACATTGAGGTGCATTATCATTATGTCAGGGAGAGGATCTCTTTTGAGAGATAAGCTTGGCATATGTGCCCAAGGAGGAGAACATTGCATACCTTTTCACGAAGGCTCTGCCTAGGGAGGAGTTTGAAGCTTTCCGCAAAGCTTTGGGCTTACTTCCTTTTGTGGAGTGATTTCCACATAGCTTGGCACTTCCTTATACATGAGTGCAAGCTCCTTGTTCACCGCATCACTCCCAAGGGGGATTTGTTGATATATTTAGGTAGTGATGTGTGTGAACACACTAGGACCGCCGGGGCACTTTTTTCCCTCTTTAGGAGTTTTTTTCCCCCCGGCTTGTATATATGCCTATTGCCCTAACGGGCTACTTATCTTTGTACATTCTAGTGGTAATACATTCAGTATTGTGTGTTGTGCTCCAAGCTTCTTCTTCTTCCTTGTTTTATTCGCGTGCTTCCGCAGACGTCTAATTCCAACAATTACTACCCAATATTGATCAACACATGCATCCCAATGACATGTGCAATTTGGGCAAACTAGGTGATTTGAATGTTCGTGAAGTCAGAGTTAAAGTGAAGCAAACTCTTTTTCCAAAGGCACTTGTTTGGAGTAACCTATTGTACCCACGATGCCACCATTCCTTCTGTTCTGTCTCTTATTTCTCTTTCTCTCTTTACCTCTTGTATCTCACTTTAGTATTCCATTTCTTGTCTCTAGTGCTGTGTTTTTCTTCTCCACCACTCCATTTTATTTTTATAGTTTTCTTTGATGACGTTCATTGCTATTGTTTATGCACATTTGCTTGCCTGCTTTTTTGTTTTCATCGTCCATCTTCTCTCTTGATGTCCCCACTTCATGTGCATATGGTGGGCCGACGGACTGTGCTTGCAGCAGTTTATGTTATTGTCCATGTTGAGCTTTTGCTTAGGTTTATCTGTTTGTGCATTTTCCAATGCACATTCTCACAGCTTGAACATATTCAACTCTTCCAAGAAAAGAAAGTAATCCAGTGCAAAAATTACTGCGTGTATTGATGACAATGTGAGAAAACAAAAAAGATTTCACATGTGATATATGCACTCTATGTGAAAAAGGAATTTTTGTTTATTTTACCTGAGTCAGGTAAAGTGTTTGATATGTTCACAAAATTGGACATGCAAATCGATGCACACCTCCAGGAAACTCAATGAAGCACAACAGAACAATTAAAAATATGCCTTCGCATTCATCAACTGAATGGGAAAGCATTTCAGAGTAAAGTGTGGAAGTTGTATCTAACCAAATATCTAATGCTTGCCTCATCAGATAAGTTAGGGTCTAACAGTCTGCTAGGCTGCACTAGTTTTTAGGAGATTCAAGACAGATGATCCTTTTTTCTAGTACAAGTGCTTGAAAAAAGTTTGCTTCTAGCATGCCTGTATCCCCCCAACCCAACCCACCCAAACCCCCCAATCTCCTTTTTTGCAGGCCTAAAAGAAAAAAGAGAAAATGAAAAAAATTGGGCTCGTAGGTATCAGCCTTTTTTTTTGTGTTTTCCAGGTTTTATCTGTTCCAAACTGCTGGTTGAAGTGCATGCTATTAGATCCACTCAATCAGACTGATCATGCTGATTGCAAATCTAGGCCTGACTCGGGTCTGGCTGCTATCACTGAACTCGACCCGGGGTATATCACAGGTTAGCTGAAGTTTTGAGGGATTTGCAACATGAATGGTGTTAGTTATCGTGGTTGTATAAACGGTCAGGTCCTCTGTCATCTGTGTGGAGGGAGTGGGTAGACTGGTGTGTTGAGTTTGGGATTGAAGCTGATGCGATCATTGCTGCACCATATGATTGGAGATTATCTGGACCAATGCTAGAGGAAAGAGACCTTTATTTTTACAGATTGAAGTAAGCAGTCCCTTCCACCTGTATGCATTTTTCTTTCTCTCTTCCTTCCACTTGACCATTCTTTTCATTTTAGATGTTTCTAAAGATTATTGGAATAGCAATGGAGATTGTTCTTCTTGCCTTAAAATGCTGGTTTGAAACACTTCTACGCCTGTTGTAGGCCATTGATATAGTCACAATGTGATAGACATAAATGTTACCAGAATAACCGAATCATGAAGTGTTTTAGATTGCATTGCCTATTATGTTTCTCATTTTTCGTTTTAACTTTAATGTTCTAGATTAATAAGAACAATGCGAAAGTATCAAGGAAAAGAATAATATATAATGCTTCAAGTCAAAAGTTATTTTCGAACATATTTTCTTTTCCGCTTATATAATTATAATTACATTTAGAAATATCATAGTTTGATAACATTGTAGTTAGACTTAATCTTGTCGAGATATGAAAATGTTGTGATATTGCTTGTTGCATATGACATGTCTTTGTATTCTGTATTCAAAACAGGAAAGGATGTAAGAGTTTCTTTTTTTAGTCTGAAAAAAGAAGCTTCACTCTTGTCTATGAATACCTCCGTTTTCGTCTTTTGTCTTTTGTTTTTTTTTTTCTTCTTGGGCTTAGATTTTTATGATTTTTATAAAGATACTATTTGTTCTTTCACATTTTTGTGTATTTGCATGTGTATGTTTTCTGTCTTTCTTCTTATTTCTAAATATGACTGTTTCTGTAATTGTGTTGAATATTTGTTCTCTTGTGATGTGATATGCATGAATGTACATGCATGAGGGAGATGGAAGGAAACACAATGGCTTGTGTCTCCATCGTCTCATGAAGGGTATGCAGCTTGTCTCATGTGAACATACTGTGAAGAGGTATGTGGGTAGGGTATTTGAGTATTGGTCCTTGATGTTTATTCTTTTTGCACATAGAGGTCTCAACAGGTTGGACAATTTCCCTACTATTGATTGTACACACAAAGGTTGGGTTTCCACGTACCCTTCCATTGCTGGACCTCTCAGTGCCTGCATGCACACTTCTCCTTGCGAGGAAAACATGGAGTAAACTGCGAATTTGGGAGAACTGTGCTGCCCCAACAGTCTATGGAGGAACTCAAAGCCTATTGCACTTCTCTTAGAAACCTTTTACAGCAATGCAATTGACTAGATCCAGCAGTTTCATCTAATGTTATTGATGTCCTCAAGGGAAGAGGACTTTCTTGATCATTCCATATTCATGTTGGGGTCCTCTGCTTTCCATGAAAAGTGCCTTCCATACTATATGTCGCTTAAGCTGATGACAATTTCAAGTAACAATTTATTATGTGGGTCAAAGGCTCTTTGGAGTCCTGAAGAATGTCCAATACAGGAAGACCTTCTTCAACAATGCTGTATTTGGATGATGAACCAGAAGATTTGTTCCTTTGATTGGGAACCTATTATGATGTGTGATGGACGCAGGGACACTTAAGTGTCTGTTATGGGTTGAGCATTTACGTCTTCCATGTTATCTTTGCCATAACAGTGCAGAAGTAGCAGATCATCAGGGTAGGGTTCTACACGTACTATCGCATACTGTAACAAATCATCATAATGTATAATGTGGTCAATAGAGAAGCTATCTCCCCATACCGTCAAGATTGTGCAAGAATTTTATCCACAAATGGTCATTCATTTGAAATGGCCCAATTTGATGCGTTCACATTTTCATTTTGGAAAATTAGGTCATTTTCAAAACTTTGCCATCGTATGCTTAACCATCGAGCTGAAATGGCACTGATTTATCCTAGAAGTAAATCCTTCTCTCCTTGAGAGCAGGTGTTTGGCAAGCAAAGAGTCCTTCCATCACAGACAAGGTGGTAAGGTTCGATACGTATTCGTTTGAGGAAAGAACCTTACCTCGAGGGTAAGGTTCATAAAGGTTCGTCCATTAATATTAATACACACATATATATACATATGTCATCCATACACACATACATACATACATACATACATACATACATACATACATACATACATACATACATACATACATACATACATACATACATACATACATACATACACACACACACACACATACACACATACATACACACACACACATACAGACGTACGTACATACATACATACAGACGTACGTACATACATACATACATACATACATACATACATACATACATACATACATACATACATACATACACACACACACACACATACACACATACACACATACACACATACATACATACATACATACATACATACCTACATACATACCTACATACATACATTCACACATGCATACATACATACGTACTACATACATACGTACATACATACATACATACATACGTACGTACGTACGTACATACATACATACATACATGCATACATACATACATACCTAGGTCCTACATACATACCTACATACACACATACACACATACACACATACACACATACACACATACACACATACACACATACACACACATATACATACATACATATACACACACACACACACACACACACACACATATACATACATACATACATACATACATACATACATACATACATACATACACACACATATACATACATACATACACACACACGCCACAATCTTTGATGATTACCACTTCAAATAACAATAATAGAGTTGAGGGATGTGCTTTTAAGGTAGAGCTTGAAGGTCTCACAAAACACAAGGTACACCATGCTTGAAAGCTTATGGTTCACACTCCTAGCGCTATGTGTGTAGCTTGAAGCTTGAAGAGATGGACTCAACTCTCAAAAGCTATGGATCACTCTACTCTCGAAAGGTCTTGGATGCAAAAGCCTACGTTCATGAAGAACGAAAAGCATGTGTGTGAAGTAAACAAACACTTCAAAAAAATCAAGGAAAGATCCTTACAGTTCGGGCTTGAACTGAACCTTATGAACCTTAAAATCCAACCTTACGTATAAGGTTCACGAACCGAAACTACCATGATCACATACGAAAGACATTGTGATTGTGTATTCTCAAAAGTGTCATCGCAACTTGATCTTGGTTACCGCTACCTAGTATCAAAGAACAATGTGAGAAGCATAATTACTTGAAAGTTGAAACCAACAATGCTGGTGCTTACAAAAATGCATTCATGCAAACTTCACGTAGTGAAAGACAAACATAACAAGATTAATTTATTCAAATCTATGATCATAGAAAGAAAGGGAAGGTCCCATTCCATCACCTATTTTTGATGACACGATGATCGAATAGGCATTTTATCTGTTATAATTTCATGTGACATAATGATATGATGGCGATGCTTTTTTTTTTGGTAATGCCTTTACCTTATTCAAATTGCTACTTATGCTCAGGTTCTTTTGATTTTAATCCTTGCATTATGTTTGAACTTTCGTTTTGTTACATATTTGCACTCCGAAGGACTTGTTTTTGGTAATTTCTTATTCATTTCTTAAGCATACATCAAATGAATTCGAAGATGCTTTTCTTTGAAAATGAAAAAGGCACATCAAAGTTCATTATCATTTTGTTAGAGGGAATTTATGTAGGTAGAACTTGTGTATGTTCATAGTCAAGATAAATGTACCAAGCATAATTAGTAGGAATCTAGCTTGAGACAAGTTTAACACTTGGGTATATGCTTGAACGCTTACCTTGCAACAAGGTGGTCTCGTGCATTCGGTGCGGTACATTTGGGGTGTTTAAGGTGTGAGTACAGAATGGCATTGGAGGGTAAGGTGCGTAAGGTACGTTGTGTTAGAATGCGACAATATACATAATCATGAGACGTAGAAGATAATGAATGAATGATACATATAGCATATTACATTTGGATTTAGAAGACAAAAGTTTTAAATTTTAGTAAACTAAGACAAGAGTAAAACAAATTTCAATATACATGAAGTTGTAACATACTACAATTATTAAATCACCAAATTTCTATCTCTAATACACATAAAGCCCAATGCAAAACATTTAGTTCTAGCCTCATCTTTGTTCAAGTAATTCTCAAATGGTGCAAAAAGGTAGTCCAAAATATGTGTATGCCCTCAAAAAAATCACCTAAAAGTACCTAATTTTTCCAAGAATGCACCTCTTGGAAAAAACACAAGGAATCGCATGGTACCTTAAGCACCTTAAAATCATTAGGTGCACAACACTAGATCTACCTATTTTTTTTAGGAACGCACCCTTGGGAAAAACACATGGAATTGAATGGTACCTTAAGCACCTTAAAATCATTAGGTGCACAACACTGGATCTACTTGGCCTTGCAATAAGTATTTCTCATTTGTTGGACTAGCATTGCAATGAGGAATGTTAGAACAATGCTAATCAAGTGAAACCCTAGAGCCTAGATGGTTTGTATTACATTGATGGTTGTACTTGAGGTTTAGTTTCCATTTATGTTTGGATCAAAACTAAAATTAGGTGCTAATTTTGGGTGACCACTAAAATGAGGAAAATTTGGAGAAATTTAGCAGAATGGTAGTTTTTAAGGTATCCCTCTATTTTGTGAAGCCTTTTGCCAAAAGTTTTTATGTTAATGAGAATGTGATTGACCAAATTCGACTTTCCTAGCTTTAATACTACTGTACCTTGATTTCACAATGAAAAAGATGATTTGTGTAATCTGTATAATTGACCTTGTAGTCACTTAAAATGTTGCGAACATAAACTCCAACATAAAATACAATTCAGCACATCTTTACCCTATGACCAGTGTCTAGCTTCTTCATTAAGTTTGGTTGCAAACCTTATCTTGGAGGATTTTAGTTTCAATGCTTGTCCATGTATCTAGTTTCCATAATCCTTTCTACTAGGATTGTGCAACACTGATGAAGTAAAGTGAGAGTGGGGACTAAACATTTTTGCTATCCAACAATTTCACTGAGAAAGTACAGTTATGAGGCTTAGTGTGTGTGTGAGAGTATCTAAAATACCCAATCCGTTGAAATTCCAAGATTGTGTTCAAGCACATAGGACTAAACCTTGTACTTTTTATTTTCTTTGCGAAAAAACTATATAGCATTGAGGTGCTAGGTTGCATAGAAGTCTTGAACTGAACTATAAATAATTTATAGCTCATCATGAATGGCATAATTGATAAGGGTGCTCTCTCCATTCAAATGTTATTTTGAAATGCAAAGACCATTATGTAGCTTTCAACTTAGCAATTTTTTTTATACAAGGCCTATGTGCTCGGTTATCCACATGGTAATCACCACAAAAGGTCAAAATGTGAAAAGTCTTCTAAATTTATATTAGAGTTGCTTTCATGGACACAAAGGAAATCATCGTGAACCTCAAATTCCATGTGACTTTCTATATCTCATTATTGGTTCAAAATTCCGAGAAACTAATGCTTCCATCATGTGTGGAACCTGTCAAAACCCTAAGATTGATTGTCTATTCGCTTGTTTCTGACATCCAGAGGTCCTACTTTGGATTGCTGACATCATCGATGTCATCATTGATTCGTAACCGCCCTTGAACACCTATGTAAGGAGGGGTTGGCCACATACATCCTTAGTGTTTCCAATGCCAGTCTTGGGAGCTCAAGGAGTCATGATCACTAAGTAAGTACTTTCGAAGTTCGGGTTCAAATGCTTGTCCTCATCCTTGTTCTAGTCCTGATTAGTTTAGCTTTTGGACATCTAGTCTTGTCCTCTTGTAATTTCGTAGTACGAGATCTTGTCCAGTTATTTCTTGTATCTGGTTCATTTCCCTCATAGGAGTTCTTCTAATTCAGTTATCATGTTTCATACCTATGGTCCCGTGTTGTGGGATCTCTTGTATCCAGTCTAGTATAGTTATCCATACCTATAAGTCCGAGGTTATGGGACTTCTTGTATGAGTTACATATTATTGTATTATTTCCCTTATGTGGGTGATCTTGTAATTAGAAATATAATTATGAAATCTTGTATAGTCTAATTAGAGGGCACAATCTAGTGCTCCCCTGACATTTTGGCAAGACTAGCTTCCATTGATGGTTGTACTTGAGGTTTAGTTTCCATTTATGTTTGGATCAAAACTAAAATTAGGTGCTAATTTTGGGCGACAACTAAAATTAGGAAAATTTGGAGAAATTTAGCAGAATGGTAGTTTTTAAGGTATCCCTCTATTTTGCGAAGCCTTTTGCCAAAAGTTTTTATGTTAATAAGAATGTGATTGACCAAATTCGACTCTCCTAGCTTTACTACTATTGAACCTTGATTTCACAATGAAAAAGATGATTTGTGTAATCTGTATAATTGACCTTGTAGTCACTTAAAATACAATTCAGCACATCTTTACCCTATGACCAGTGTCTAGCTTCTTCATTAAGTTTGGTTGCAAACCTTATCTTGGAGGATTTTAGTTTCAATGCTTGTTCCATGTATCTAGTTTCCATAATCCTTTCTACTAGGATTGTGCAACACTGATGAAGTAAAGTGAGAGTGGGGACCAAACTTTTTTGCTATCCAACAATTTCACTGAGAAAGTACATTTATGAGGCTTAGTCTGTGTGTGAGAGTATCTAAAATACCCAATCCGTTGAAATTCCAAGATTGTGTTCAAGCACATAGGACTAAACCTTGTACTTTTTATTTTCTTTGCGAAAAAAACTATATAGCATTGAGGTGCTAGGTTGCATAGAAGTCTTGATCTGAACTATAAATAATTTATAGCTCATCATGTATGGCATAATTGATAAGGGTGCTCTCTCCATTCAAATATTATGTTGAAATGCAAAGACCATTATGTAGCTTTCAACTTAGCAATTTTTTTTATACAAGGCCTATGTGCTCGGTTATCCACATGGTAATCACCACAAAAGGTCAAAATGTGAAAAGTCTTCTAAATTTATATTAGAGTTGCTTTCATGGACACAAAGGAAATCATCGTGAACCTCAGATTCCATGTGACTTTCTATATCTCATTATTGGTTCAAAATTCGGAGAAACTAAGGCTTCCATCATGTGTGGAACTTGTCAAAACCCTAAGATTGATTGTCTATTTGCTTGTTTCTGACATCGAGAGGTCCTACTTCGGATTGCTCACATCATCGATGTCATCATCGATTCGTAGCCGCCCTGAACACCTATGTAAGGAGGGGTTGGCCACATACATCCTTAGTGTTTCCAATGCCAGTCTTGGGAGCTCAAGGAGTCATGATCACTAAGTAAGTACTTTCGAAGTTCCGGTTCAAGTGCTTGTCCTGATCCTTGTTCTAGTCCTGATTAGTCTAGCTTTTGGACATCTAGTCTTGTCCTCTTGTAATTTCGTAGTACGAGATCTTGTCAAGTTATTTCTTGTATCTGGTTCATTTCCCTCAAAGGAGTTCTTCTAATTCAGTTATCATGTTTCATACCTATGGTCCCATGTTGTGGGATCTCTTGTATCCCGTCTAGTATAGTTATCCATACCTATCAGTCCAAGGTTGTGGGACTTCTTGTATGAGTTACATATTATTGTATTATTTCCCCCATGTGGGTGATCTTGTAATTAGAAATATAATTATGAAATCTTGTATAGTCTAATTAGAGGGCACAATCTAGTGCTCCCCTGACATTTTGGCAAGACTAGCTTCTATCCAAGACCAAACATCATGGAGAACACAGTTGAACAAATTGTGGCATCGCTTCAGAGTCTCCAACAACGAGTTGAGGGCCTAATTCATGGAGAGACACAAGTTGAGATGGGACATCATGTACATGTAGGTACACTCATCCAAGAATTAAAAGAACGAATCGGGAATGTTCAACCAAATCAAGGAAGCATTCAAGTAGATCAATACCGTAGTTCATCCTTCATGAAGGAACTGAAGATTTGCATGCCAGAAAAGTTGGATGGTGATCGCACAAAGTTCTTTGGATTCTTGAAGCAAGTTAAATTGTACATCCATATGACCTTCTACTCATGATGCCAGAGGTTAAGACATTGAATGAATACATCACTCAAGTCATTCAAGATAATAACCACTTTTGAAAGGGAACAAGAAAAATAAGTAGAAGGAAGACTTCGCCAATGGAAGCCCTTCGGGCCTTAAGAAGAGCCTATGCGTGAACCTATGCAGATAGACATAACTAGGTTCAAGCCACTTATCCCATAGGAGAAACAAAGAAGGAGAGATAACAAGTTATGCCTCTACTGTGGAAACAAGGGTACATTGAAGTTAATCGTCCGAACAAGAGAACAAACTTCAGAGTCATAGTCACCCTTGTAGAGCATGGAAACGAGGAAGTCCAATTGTAAAGGAGACCGTATAATCAGTTCACGATATAAGAAAGGGTCTCATAATTCCAACAACACCTATAGAAACATGTCTTGCCCTTGGGCCTTGTAAAGTTGATCATGCCTAAGAAGACCCTTTCCCCTACAATTTAGTCGAATTAGGAGCCTCCTCGTGTTTCATCGATGAAGGATTGGTTAAAAACCATAAGTTTTCAGTACTTCAGAAGAACAAACCAGTAGTAGATGAAGTTGTAGATGGGTGACCTCTAGCATCTTGGAGTAATATGGCTCCACTGCAGGTAACTTTTATAAAAGGTTAAAATTATTTTTATACTCTACACTTAGAGTAGAGTCTAGACTCTAGAGTCTAATTTAATAAAAAAAAAATTGAATGTGAATGTGAATTGTGATTTAATTTTTACAAGTGAATGTTGATGTATTGATATTGGTGAAGTCTAAGATATTCTTCGAATCCCTCAAGAAGAGAGGGATATTTGAGTCATGCTTTAGAAGAATCTCAAAGATTTGTATGATAGATTCGAAGCCTACTCAAAGGTGTAGGTAATAGGTACTAAGACTAACACACGTATACCCATTGTTAAGAATTCCTCTTATGTATATTGCATCGTGTTATGTGTAGGTGATGGATCATTGTCATCTATTGGTCGTCATTCACAAAGTATGTTTCAAGGAGAGATGGACGACATTGTGGAAGGGGTGGTGGATCCTCTACCACTTGGAGAGATCGATCAGTTGTTCAAGAGGAATGGGAGAAAGGGTCTTTTTCATCTTCTAGTGGAGATGATGATTTGGGACCAGAGGCTACTCAGATTGAAGCTACATTCGGACATACAAAGTACAATAGTACATCTTCATGGGCTAGTACATTTGATGATGAGCCCATAGAAGATGACTTTATTGAAGACTTTGCAAAGTCATCTTAGTTTGTAAAAGCGTGCTTCATAGTTTATGGATAGTGTTTGATAGTGATCATATGGATCATGGATGTATCATGTATCAGTGATCATATGGATCATGGATGTATCATGTATCATTCATGTTATCATGTTTGATCTAGATTTATAACATGGTTTTACCATTTTTGTATGAGTCAGGACTCATGAATCATGAGTCATGAGTCATAACATTCATGTATATATTTTGCTCTTTCATGTAATGAAATGTTTTTGATCCCTATCCCATATATGATATGAATCATGGTTCATTTTGAAATTGAAATTCATTTTTTAATGTTTATTTTTTAACTTCAACATATCATGCTTGTGATCCATGCCGCAAGCTAAAGGTGGGTCGATGCCCATGGACCGCAGCGTGTACTATCTTTTATAAGGTAGTAGATTAAGTTTTTTATGTGCTTTTAACATTAGATATGTAAATGAATGCTAGATATGCATTATTCGTGGATTATTAAAAAGAAAAATGCTGCAGAAGAATATAATACTCGTTTTTATTTCTATTTCTTTATTACCTTACATACCAATCATTTTAAAACCCATTTTTCAAACTCATTTTTAAAACTCTCTTTGTACTATGCTCATAGGAAGATGCTTGATCATGAGCTTGATATTATGTGGATTTCATATGTACGTAGGTTTCATGCACATGACAGACCTATGCTTGGCACTTGAGGATAAGCTCCTATTCAAGAATGTTGAGGGCAGCTTAAAGCAAATACATTTCCATGCTATGATTGAATGAAGTTCAACCTATTTCATTGTGGGAGAAACATGGTCTATCTTTACATGAATAAGTGATTTAAATTTTGTTCATCTTGTTAAATCTAATCAAACTTTGAATTTCGAGTTTTGGCTAACACATTCTTGATTGGAACCATACATGGAACTCTTTTCAAATGCATTCTTTCACAAGATTGTGCTCCAAGTCCTTGTGAAAAAAATTGGAGCATTTGAGCACTCTTCCGTACAAAAAAGATAAATAGATTGTTCACTATTAAACGAGGTGCTTGTATATTGTCAATGTAATTTGTGCCTTCTAAAGAGTGGTGGTCACATAATTAATGTGCTGAAGGTCAACATTGATCACATTGGCATAGAGAAGGTCTGATATGTCCTTACACCTATAAAGAAATAGTGTGACGAGGCGCTTGTATATTGCTAGTGTAACTTGTGCCTTCTAAAGGTCACATAATAGATGCGTTGAAGGTTAACATTGATTACATTGACATAGAGGTGGTCTGATATGTCCTTGTGAAAAAGACTGGAGCATTTGGGCACTCTTCCATACAAAGAAGATAAATAGATTGTTCAATATGTAGACGAGGCACTTGTATATTGCCAATGTAACTTGTGCCTTCTAAAGAGTGGTGGTCACAGAATAGATATGCTGAAAGTCAACATTGATCACATCAACATAGAGAAGGTCTGATATGACCTTTATCGCATGTTATTTCAGGAGTTGACTCAGCAATAGTGTCAGATTTGCCTTAGTTTTAGAGGCCTCTACTAGAGGTGGTCCACATACTACATAGAGACATGATGATGATACAAATGATGGATGGGGATGACTTAGATTCTTCATAAGATATGGAGTCAAATTTTGATAATGAGGATGATTGATTGATTATTTCATCATGGACCATGCTCATTCTCATAATTCATGTATTTTTTTTCGACATGAGTTTCAAACTCTCAGTTATATGGAATTTAGAGTGACGAGTCCACTTATGTATCTTGATGATGATTGATCTATGGATGATGATGTATTATGATGACTAATGCTTGATATCTGTCGTATGTCGATTGTTTATTGAAATTTGAACTATGATTCTTTGATGTGCATTTTACAGCATTCATTTGTTTATGAAGTTGTGAATGTGAAATGTGATTTAATATTTGATTTATATGATATCATTTGACATCCATATGCGCTGTGTATATTGGAATTCGGCATGCACCATGGACAGTTATTTGTGAACTATTCGAGTCTTCATCGCTGATGACCTATATGTAATACGTATAATTGTTAACATATGTTGTTTTTATGTGTTTTTTGGTTATATTCAACCGCTTCTAGGAGCATATATACACCTAGGATACTTAGAAAGGGATTTATATGCAACTTTATCTCAACTTGGTGTTTGCCACTCTGAGCCATTGATGATTGCTAACATGTAAGTAATGCGTTGCCTGCCCTCTTGCTATCCCATTGCTAACCACACTGATGTGTATGAATTGAAGCATTGTTGGATATGGACACATCCAAATGAATTTTGGACGTAAAAAAGGGGGTTTCAGATGTTTGAGCAAAACAAAGATTACTTATGCGACAAAAGGGAAATTGATCCCAGCCCACTTTGCTTTCATTTCCCCTGAAGTTCATTATATTGTTTTTTGTTTCCCATTTTTCCCTTTTTATTTCTGGCTGATTATTTAACTTTCTCTCAGATTGTGAACTCATTTGTTTATGTAATCTGAAGTTATGTATCTTTTCAGGATCCTAAAGTGTGATTATCTACAAATATTTGAACCTTTTGTAAACCCCAACATTACTGTACAGAGTAGTGCTTTTGTCATTGAAGTTACATCAGTTGTATTTTCCATTTAAACATTTGTTTTCCATGCTTGCAGGCTAATATTTGAGGTAGCATTAAAGCGTCGAGGTGGTCCTTCACTTGTTTTCGCACACTCTTTAGGCAATAATGTATTCCGCTACTTTTTGGAGTGGCTGAAGCTGGAAATTGCACCCCGATCGTATCAGAAGTGGTTGGATGATCACATAGATACCTACTTTTCTGTTGGTATGTGATCTTTATGTAATTATATTGTGCAACACTGTACCTCTCGATGATATTGAATCAATTGTTAGGAGCACCTTTGCTGGGAGCTGTTGAATCAGTGAAAGCTACATTGTCTGGGCTCACATTTGGTCTGCCAATTTCAGAGGTGATGTGCACTACTTTTGGTGTTTAAAGTGGTTTAAGATTTGCATCAATGAGGAAGAGATGAATTTTAGATTATATCAAAGAGCTCAGTTGCTTTTGAGATCAACAAATTTCTTGTTGTAAACCTTGTGAAGTTAGCTTTGGGAAAATTTCTCTTTCTGAATCCCACGCCTTCAAATGTTCTCTTGGAGGGACAAACCATTGATATATGTTCAACGGTAGCAACCTGGATACTGTCGTTTATGCCCCATTCTTCTTTTCTCGTTATTTGCAACTATTCTACATGGACTTTCTTACATAATTTAGAAACATTTCAGTAAAAAAGAATGGCTTAGGACACATCAATGTAAACATCTTGGAGATTGAAGTTCACGGGAAGTCTACTCAAGCACTTGTAGGAGAAGCACATATGACCCATGAAAAGTTTGGCTACCTGGCTGGGGAGAAAACTGTCAACCATGAAATTCATTTCCTGGCGTGTCTGAACAGAGATCAGCCCATGGTTGCATTAAAGCATTTCATATTTTCAAATTTAGAAGGATCATAAATGTCTGGTAAAGCAATGAGACAGTAACATATCTCATCATCTCGTCTTCGGAGGAAACACTGGGAAGTTTATATACTATTTTGTTTTTGGATTTTTTCTTATCTGGAGCACCGTTCTGCTAGTAATATTAACATCGGCATATTTTCATGCAGACTTGTCTCAAATAGCATAATCAGTGTTTCTCAGGCTTACACGTGTAACTGTGCTCATCCTTGGGCTTCCTGTCAGACTTCAGTCTGTGAAGCAAAGTCTGCAAAGTCTCTGCTCTCTAACAATCCCCTCAGACCCTACCTCTCTCATTGGTCGATCTCCAGCAGATCTGAGGAGACCCTAAGCTGGCCAATAGAAAATCTCATGGCATGTGGTAGAACTGTATCCAAGTATATAGGTCTTTGAATGAATCCCATCTATGATATCTTCAGAAAATGCCTTTATAATACTGCATTTCGGGCAGGAGAGGTGACTGTGGGGTAACCTGTCATTGTGCAATGTAGATATGTCATCTTCTGTCCAATCACCCTGTTCCTGTCAGTTTTGAAAGAGCGGGGAAGAGTGGATAACATCTCTATCTAAGAGTGGGGGAAGATGGTCAATGTCCAATCGCTGAGCTGTGAGCCAAGCTATCATCTGACTATAACATGAGTGTGTATCATCATGTTTGTATAGTGCTTTAGAAGCCTCAAAAGCTCTAGGACATAATCTGTCTGGTGGAAAACTCTGTATTCTGGTGATAAAACTGATAGCCTGAAAGAGAGCCTCAACCAACATGTGAGGCAAGGCAAACTCTGTTCTAATGATGTCATGTGGTAGTGACTGTCTGCTTCTAATCATCTGAGACATCATAAATAGAGGTCTTTCCATTTGTGTCCAAATGTGTGGGGGTAAGCCTTGTGCCTAGATTGCTGCAGCATATATGCGTGATGGGGTGATCATTGCCTCAAAGAGCCATCCCATAGTGCAGGGCCCTGGAAAAATTCCTGGTGACATGCTCTCCAGTATGGGATTGTGATGCATATCCTCTTGTCAATCTGTCTTTAGCAGCCTGTGTCATAGAGACTCTGCCTGTATAGTAAAGGTAACCCCCAGGTACACATGTGAGCTAACCACCTGAACTTGTGCTCCAGTAAGCATAAGTGTACATCTACCCCTGACCTGAGCTGAGGTGTGAAAAATAAGAACCCTAGTTTTATCAAGGTCCATAACAAGCCCAGATCATAAAAAAAACTGGTCTAGAGCATATAGATTAGATTGTACTCCCACCTCATATTCGGTTAATGAAATAATATCATCAGCATATAGCATCATGTATACTTGAGCATTAGCTATCATAGCACCATTGCTACCTTGTCTCTTGATGAAGTCCTTTATCTGACCACAGGACATTGAACCTGACCTGAGAGTCACTCATGCAGTGTGTATATGCACCAAATCATCTTGTCTGGAATCGGTAGATTCTGTAGTCTCTGAAAGAGTGGTTGTCTGGGGACCATGTCAAAGGCTTTCCGAAAATCCACAAAGCAGTAGTAGATTCTAGGTTCCCCCACCCTTGCTTGATCTATTGTACATCTCAAAGTCAAAATGTGGTCAGTGATAGGGAAAGCTCATTTGAAACTAGCATGCCCATGTACCTAAGTCCTCTCTCTTTAGTCGCTAAGCTTTTCCTTTGTGAATGTCTGATAGAACTTGGCCAAAGCATGACTAATCATGATGGTCTTGTAGGTGCTCGTGTCCATAGAATACTCACCCTTTGTGTATATGGCTCATAGTATGCATAGTTCACTCTCTTGGAATACCCTCCGCTTGGGTGCAATTAAAGAAGGAAGTGATCTTAGCGGCAAGGGACTCTTGGCATAGATACTATGCTCTACTTGTAGGTGAATACGGTAGCTGCCTTTTCATGTTGTAGATATTTGATGGTCATGTAAGCACCTGAGTTGTATAAAACTCTTTGGTAGAAGGTTGTGGGGTATATGGGGTGGGGATGTGTAATTGTTATGTATTTGACATAGTCTCTCTACATATGCATGCCAAATTTTGGGACCCTTAATGGGCATCCATAATTTTAACTCTCGTAGTGGTCCCCAAGTAATGGCAAAATCTTGATTCATGAAGATATGATAGAGATCCAAATATTAGGACTTCGTCATGTCATGCCTTTTACAGTGTGTAGGACACCTCATGTCACATGAATCCATGGATCTTTCTATGCTTAGTCTCCCAAGTAATCTCCAAGATTCGATTTCTTTGTAAACTCTCTAGAATCATTATCATACCACATATTTTGAGGGATAGTCCCATATCTAGTACAATGTGAATGACAGCTAGGGAGAAAGCTATTCATGGATGCTGCATGTAAAATAGACGTAAGTCGAATGGTGATGCTTCTGAGAGAGGAGGAAGCATTGATATAGGATAGAACTTGACATGATGAAAATGCATATATGAAGGCTCATGTGTGAAGTGGATCATAACATTGAATTTGGGTGTGGTTTGATGCGAGGCCTTGGGCATGCTTCGAAGTCAAAGTGAAAGTAAGTATGATCAACTCCTATTGGACAGGGGCTATCCTAAATAACATTATCATGTATGTCACTTGAGATTAATGGATCAAGTAGCCCACTATACTCCCACCACCTCTGTGAGGAAAACATGTGAGCCCACCATCTTGGAGTAAATGGTGTATGTCTCTATATGCCAATCTGTATGCTTACAAAAAAGAAAAATAGGAGGAAAAAAAAAAAGAAGAGAAATGCCTCTGCCTTTGCACTTGGCTCCAAGTAAGGTAGGTGGTTCTGTGCATTCAGTTTGGTTTAGATAAGGTGCAAGTACCAAATGGCATCCAAGGGTAAGGTGCATCATGGAAAGAAACTAAAATACATATAATCATGATACAAAGGTCCCCAAGGCATACATGATAGTGTGGCACATGCCATAATCCATTATCGTTGCATTAATGCATTTGCAAATTAAAAGATAAAAAAAAGTTATAAGAAACACCATACGGGCAAAATCTTGGTCCTTTGATGAAGAACATGAAAGGACCAAGATTTTGCCCATATGTGTCATCCACCTCTACTACACCACCACCTCAATTGGACCACCATTGCAACGAGACCACCACCGCAACAAGACCACCACCTCAATTAGATCACCACTTGAGTTAGAACTTGGACCACCACCTCAACTAGACCACCACCTCAATTGGATCCCACCTCAATTGGACCCCACCTCAATTGGACCCCATCTCAATTGGACCACCACCTCAACTAGACCACCACCCGAGTTGGACCCCATCTCAATTGGACCACCACCTCAACTAGACCACCGCCTCAATTGGACCCCATCTCAATTGGACCACCACCTCAACTAGATCATCATCGCGGTTTGGCCATCACCTCAACTAGACCACCACCTTAGTTGGACCACCACCTCAACTAGAACACCACCTCAGTTTGACCACCCCTTCAACTAGACCACGACCTCAACTAGGCTATCACCTTAAGGAAGACTAGGCGGCCTTCAGGAAGGAGACCATCTCCGTGTCTCAAGGGCGACCACCCAAATGGTTGATCACCTAGCCTTGGGAGACCACATTGTGGGGGCGAAATATATGCACAATGGGCGATTCCCTCATACCTAGCTGACATATGCCAGGGTGATGAACTTCATAGGCATGGCCTATCTTGGGCCCACCTCCTTGGGAGACACCACCTTAAGCAAGATGACCAAACAAATGCATGCCTCTGGCCAGGGAGAGTCCATGCGGCCATGGGTGACCATATTAGGCGATCCCTTGGGTAAGACTATTTGAAGCACGGAGACCAAACCCCTATGGGCGACGTCTTGGAGAAGTTGGGAGACCAAACCTTCCTTGGGCGGATATCTTGAGGGCCACCTTTGCTTGAGTGAGCGATCTTCTTGGGCTACATCTCTTGGTGCTTGGGAGAGTAGGATGCTTGAAGAAGATGATGCCCCCATGCAAGGTGCTTCTCCTTGAGAATGTGCCTCTCTTAACAGGGTCACCCATGGTCCACCCTCCCTTTGGCAAGGGTAGAGATTGACCCTACTGGCACTACGGACAATCGATAGTTGCAATTGTCTCTGACTTATACACTTGACTCTTGTGACTCATAGTGGCGATCGGCTCAGCCTTGTCCACTTGACCACCCCTCCTCCCATGCTATTCCTTGACAAATATCTAGTCATCTTCCGCATAATATCTAGCCACCCCTAGGCTATAAATGGGATGCCCACATCATGATAAAGGGAGACTTGACAGAGACTAGATAGGTAGACTTTAGAGAGATACACTCTATTCTTCATGCTCAAGTATTCTAGGTTTTTGGTTATTTAACATTGTACTCATGCTTAGAAGAGTGTTTCAAGCTCCTCCTACACACAAGGAAGTTTTTGCCAGAGGTGCTCGCCTAGAGGGTAACCTTGGGTTGGTGTTAGCAAGGAGTCCATATTATCGTACACCCATCTTGCTAAGGGTTTCATGCATTTTTTAAAATTTAAGGTGTTTGTTGTGTATTCCTGTCCTATATATCTTTCTTAGTCATATTTTTCCTTCTCCTAAGTGTCGATACATCTTCCTTGAGGGATATTGTTGTGAATCTTGTGAGTATTATTTAAGTGTACAGGCCTATTCCAAGAGAATGTGCAAACTCCACTCTTGCAACCCACACATTATTTCACCATCTATAGGTGAAAATTTTTGCACACTTAGTGGGATAGGGCTCTTGGGAGTCCTTCATCTTTTTGCAAACTTAGGCGACCTATCCACTACCATACATGGTGACTTTGCAGTTTGGACTTCCCAGCATTGGGTGACAACTCCCTCTTCATTAGGCAACCACCACTATACCTAGGCGATTTTTCGTCTCCTTTTTAGGGGACTCTAGCAGTTTGGGGGACCTCATGAGTCATATCCCAAGAAGGGAACTACTAGTTTAGCACTCTAGGGAACTACCCCAAGGTTGGGAGACCCCTCCTTATTTTCCCTCATCCTAGGTGATTGCCAAGATTATCCAAGGTGACTAGCTAGGGGACTCTTGTCAACCTTGGTGACCAGCTTGGAGACTCTTCAACCCTTGATGCCCCTTTTTCTGTCATCTCCATCTTTTATCCTCACAATCACAAGGGTCCATGACATACTAGAAGTCGAAAGGAAGGTGAGTTAAGTTCGAAGATGACAGCTATCAAAAGCATTGTAGAAGGAAAGCCGAACACTACTTCACTCCAATTAGAGAATCTGGTTCAACAAATGTATTCATATGATTTAGTTTCCACAGAAGAAGGGAACAAGTCCTTACCAACTCCTAGTACAAAGCTAGTTGTCTTCCTCAACAAGAACAAGGAACAAATTCAAAAGGTATTGGAGGAGAGTTCTCAAGCTTGTTATCTAGGATTAATATTTGATTCCTATCATTTGTTCGGAGATGCACATGAAGAACCCGAGGACCACATGAGAAGATTCCTCTTTATATGTAAGAGTTGTGGATTGTAGCAAAGGAAAGATGCATTCTTGGCCTTATTTCCGTCCACACTAGAAAGAGTAGCTAACAAGTGGTAGAACCAATATGTAGAGGACCACTTCCGCAGATAGGAGAACCTAAAAACAGAGTTCACAGAGGCCTTGACGTAAAGTAACTCTATTGAAAGGACTCTTGATGAGCTTGAGAATTCGACTTTACATCCACGTGAAGCTTTCTCATAGCTCATGACTAGGGCCCGATATCTAGTGGGCCATGGCCAAGCTTCCTAAAAACTCTGGTGAGTTCATGATTAAGAAATGGGTGGAGAAGGCTCTTCTAAAGTCTGCTCAACAAAAGCTTTGCGAGCTTCTTCGACTTGATGCTACCCTTAGAGATTTCAAGTGAGATGTGGTACATAGGTGGAGGTGGAGTCAGGGCCATGATGAATGCAACGGGATCAACCCTCATCTACGATCGTCTCTCCTCTATGGCACGATGGTCACGAGCGTGGATCTCTGAAATTTGGTGTCGGTGAAGTCTCGAGGCCCGATATCCTATAGCACGCGGTCGTCTCCTAGCTCGAAAGGTCTGAGCCTGCTCAAGAGTCACCCCTCTTGATGTGTGAGCTGAGGGGGGGAGGGCTGCTCCACATCGTAGAAAAAAAAAGTCAGTGAGCTGACTGTGTCTCCCTCGTGTCTAGGCTGCTGTGGTGGGCTGGACTAGGGAATATTTGTGACTCTGTATCACTAGTAAGAATCTCCCGAGCTATCGCTGATCTCTAGAGTCAATGATCTCTCGGATGGTGGGCTGCCCTGTAAACAGAGTCTCGTATCTGCCTCTGATGTCATCATATGCGCTACATCTGCATACAAAGTGCTCCTCATCCTCCCTCTCTGCTTTGCATATACTGCATATCCGCTCCTCTCTAGGAATGTCTTCGGCTCTGCCAGTCTCAATCTCTAGTCCGTGTGATGAGACCCTCAACTAGCCAATCACTGCCCTCGAGCTATGAGGCATGTAAGTATCCATGTAGCGTGGTCGGTGGATGAAACCGTCCGCCAATATGACTAAGAATTGGTCTTGGTAGTGTGAGAGTCTCGATCCCATGTGTGGTGTGAGCCATGTCTGACTAATGTAGAGCTGCCAGAGATCGTGTCTCAGCACAACGTTCCTCTCACTACGGGAGAGGTAGATGTGAGGTGAGTGGGGGTCATACTGAAAGGGAGGCAATCTGTCCATATCAAGTTCATGACTATCAAACTAGGCTCTAATCTGAGTGTACAAAGCTCTCTCATATCTGTATAGATGCCTCGAATGCTTTGCATTTAAGCCTGTCTGTAGGGAGCTCCCTCATCCTCTGAATAAAGAAGATAGTATGGAAAAGTGCATCTACTACCATGGGTGGTGCAGCTAGCTCTGCCCTGACGATGTCATGTGGCACTGGCTGTTTCCCGCAAAATAGTTGCGAGATCATACGTACTTGTGGCCTCTCGATTGCACTCCACTGGGTGACTGTGAGGCCCAGGGCCCAAACTGTCGGAGCATACATCATAGCTGGTCTGACTAGTGTGTCAAATAGCCACCCCTTCGTGCGGGTCTCCTGGAAGTGTGCCTGGTGACATCTCCACTCTAATATGAGAAGGTGTTTTACATCTATTAGGAGGTCGAACTCAGCCTATGAGACAAATTGATGTACATGGGTGTATCTTTTGTCAATCAGAAAAGATAAAAAGTGCTGAAAAAAACTGGTGAAGCTGATATAGATCTCCATAGTATGCATGTGGAGATACCCATGAAAGTGGGGGGGGGGGGTTGTATGGAGTGCGATATCTATGATAGTCACCTGCTCATAGAGTGCATAGATGGCCCAAATCATCCCTGATGGTACTCCCAAGCTCTGGAGGCGTTGGAAGAACCTCTATCGTGGCACTGCATCAAAAGCTTTGCGGAAGTTCACAAAGTATAGTCTCTTCTTTTGCACCCTTGCCCCATCAATGAGGTAGCGCAAAATGAAGATGTGATCAATAGTTGAGAAGGCTCGTCGAAAATCTGCCTGGCCTTGTGCTCGTAGCCCATTAGTCTCTGCATATGAGCTGAGCTCTGCCTCAAGTATGGAAGCGTATATTTTGGCCATGGTGTGGCCAATCATGGTGGTCCTGTAGTTCCCTGGGTCTAGGGTGTTGCCAGATTTGTGGATAGGCACAATGGTGTGCCTAGTCCACTCCTCTGGGAAGCCCTCCCCTATTGGCCGGCTGAAGACATGTGCAATCAACAGTGCTATAGTGGAGGCTGCATATATGAGATGCTCGCTTTGCAATCCCGTGTGGTCTGTCCGGGGGGGGGGGAGAGAGAGAGAGAGAGAGAGAGAGAGAGAGAGAGAGAGAGAGAGAGAGAGAGAGAGAGAGAGAGAGAGAGAGAGAGAGAGAGAGAGAGAGAGAGAGAGAGAGAGAGAGAGAGAGAGAGAGAGAGAGAGAGAGAGAAAGAAAGAAAGAAAGAAAGTCATATTAACGTCTTTTGGAGGCCAAACTTGGCCTATGAGACAAAAACCATGTACAAGTGTAGTAACCCTGTGTAGAAGATAAAATGAAATAAAACGTATATCGCTACACAAAGCTATATAGGGCTGGAAAAGGCTGGGGAGACGTGGCTCTGACTCTGCAGATAGTGGCCACCTAATACATGGGGGATCCAAAAATGTGAGTAAAACGCCCTAGCTATTGGTGATGGGTGGAGGTGGGTGTAGTATGTGGTACATCGGTGGTGGTCTGAGTGCCTCCTGAAGGAAGACAACCCAGGGGGTGGTGGTACGCCTATGCTCCATCATGTGGTCGTAGGCAAGCCCGATGCGTGAGATATCCTCTTGATATAGTCGTGGTCGACGATATCCGCCCATGCGTGGTCGGCGCCGTGCTCTCTGTGCTGCTGCCTGGTGGAGGGTGAGCCCTATAGATGGACCTATGCGTGGTCTGCGCCGTGCTCTCTGTGCTGCTGCCTGAGAGAGAGAGAGAGAGAGAGAGAGAGAGAGAGAGAGAGAGAGAGAGAGAGAGAGAGAGAGAGAGAGAGAGAGAGAGAGAGAGAGAGAGAGAGAGAGAGAGAGAGAGAGAGAGAGAGAGAGAGAGAGAGAGAGAGAGAGAGAGAGAGAGAGAGAGAGAGAGAGAGAGAGAGAGAAAGAAAGAAAGACTTTTTAACGTCTATTAGAGGCCAAAATTGGCCTATGAGACAAAACATATACATCAGTATGATCCAATCCACTGTGATCCAAAACGAAAATAAAGTGTGAGTACTACAAACGGGTATAAAAGGAGGGATAGTAGCTGGCATCAAGGGTGTGGGGTGCTATGGGTATGCACTCTATATGCTCAATGGGTGAGATACAAACATGATATGCATAGGGAGGGGAGGCTCGATGGTGTCACAACCCCCTAAATGCCTGGAGTGGGTGTAGGATATAATGCATCGGTGGGTAAGGCATCATGGCGATCCTCAAAATGCTCTGGGCGTCCAAATCGATAGGGGTGCGCTGCTGACGTCTCTGTATCTCCATGTCATGGCGTGCGTGAATCGCCTGAATCTCTCTCTGATGTGGACGAGCTCTCCGGACAAGGGGTCTCGGTCGTCGACGCTGTTGTCTAAGCTCCTATGCTCTGTGTAATGTGACACCCCGCATCGAGCTGGGCCCTCGAGTGTATGTGGGTCTGAAAAAATCTGTAATATGAGTCTGAGGGGGGGGGGGGCAGATGTATCTCCATCTGCTGCTGGAGGAGTGATGCGCGGTGGTGCTGGAGCTCTACTAGGAAACGACCTAGAGGGCGCTGGTCCTCTGTCCCCAATAAAGCCCTGAGCTCTCTAGGCCCCCTGAAGAGCTGTGGGTAGCGGTCTCTGATGTCCTCATATGCCTGGCATCTACATGTGTAGTGCTCCTCGTCCTCCACCTCTTCTCTACATATCCTGCATAATCGAGAGAGAGAGAGAGAGAGAGAGAGAGAGAGAGAGAGAGAGAGAGAGAGAGAGAGAGAGAGAGAGAGAGAGAGAGAGAGAGAGAGAGAGAGAGAGAGAGAGAGAGAGAGAGAGAGAGAGAGAGAGAGAGAGAGAGAGAGAGATGAAATGAAATGATATATTTACGTCTTTAGAAGGCCAAAATGACCTATGAGACCAAAAGTTACAAAACTGGTGAATCCGATACAAAATCTGAGTACCAAAGGAAGTGGTATTGAAAATGAAAGATGTAAAATAGATGGGAAAAGGCTAACACCAAGACTAATACAACAAAGGGCTGATACATAGGAGGGATGTGCTGATATACAAGGCTGGGGATCTATCCTCATCTCCACTGTGGGCGTCTGAAAAGTACAGCTCGAATCCTCCGCTGTAGTCTCCGTCGATATTGTGAAGTGCCTCTCACTCTCGGTCGTCTAGATCTTCCTAGCTCCATTGCTCGGTCTATGAGAGTGCCAGTAGTGGCTGAATGAGTGTGGACAGAGCTCTGTACTAGATGCTCTACTGACTGATCCTGTAGCTGCCCAGTGTCTGGTGTAAAGAAATCCGTAATCTTTCTCTGGGACTGTCTCCCTCCAGCTCTCCTTAGTAGAGTGTCTCTATGTCTGTGTACCTCTAGTAGATGTAGTCCAAGACATCTTTGATCCTCAAAACTCATGACTCTAGATAGAGGCCCAAAACCCTCTCTGAATAGACAATGAAAACGGCCCTGTATCTCATAGTATACCGTGCAATGACATATGTAATGTAGCTCTGTCTCTGGCTCTAGGTGACATAGACGGCATATCCTGCTATCTGCTGGTACCCCTCTGAATCTGCCAGTCTCAATCTCAAGCTGATGTGAGGATGTGCGCAACTGGCCAATGGCACAACGCAAGGCATGGGAAAGGTGTGTATCCATATAGCTAGGATGAGTCACAAACCCATCCGTTGTGAGGTGTAGAAGATGCTCTCTATAGAAAGCCATCTTCGTACCCAACTCCTGTGTAGGCTCAATCCATGTCCTCCTGGTGTCCAGCTGGATCAGATCCTGACGAATGAGTCTAGTAATCTCCACCCATGTCAGGTACATCAGGGGTGTCTTTAAAGAGTACTGGAAAGGAGGCAGCCTGTCCATGGTAAAACCATGTCTCTGAAACCATGATGTCATCTGTGCAAACCAGCATGATGTATCCCCCTGCAGAGCTAGCTGTCTGGATGACTTGAGGGCCAGCCTCGTATATCTATCTCTGGTAGTGTCCCACAAGTTGTGTACAAAGGAGACTGCTCTAGTGAGTGCCTCAATCTCAATAGGGGGAGGAGCTAGCTCCGCTCGAATGATATCATATGGTACGGAGGCCTTGGCTCTAATCATCCTAGATATCATAGATACCAAGGGCCTCTCCATGACTTTCCACCCATCCTGACCTATAGAAGGTCCCCAAACCTGTACCCCATATAGCATAGTAGAGGCAACCAAAGTATCAAAGAGCCATAACTTTGTCCTGGGTTCCTTAAACTGAACTTGCGAGCACATCCTCTCCAATCCTCCCAAAGTTGCAGATGCTCTAGTCAGTCTAGTCTCTGCTGCTCTCCTCAAGGAAAATCTCGGTCCAGTCAATACTACCCCCAGATATGTGTACGCATCTGTATACTCCACAACCTCCTTCCCATATGTGAAATAGGTGTTGATCTCCTGATCCACTGCGGTGTGGTGTTAAACACCATAACCTTGGATGCCCCATACATGAGCACTGGCGTAACCAAAGTGTCAAAGAGCCACCCCTTTGTGCAGGGCTCCTGAAAATATGCCTGGTGGCACTTTCTCTCCATCAAAGCTAGTGTTGCGTATCCACGTGTGATGCGGTCACGGGATGCCTGAGACATAGAGAAGACCCCTGATGCTGCTGTAAATGTCACTCCCAAGTAAACATATCATCCGACCACCTCGATCGATCCACCCGCTGCTGTGAATAAACTATGTCTTCGTACCTGTGCTGATGTATGAAAGATCATGACCTTGGTTTTACCAAGGTTCACAGATAACCCTCTGTGTCTGCAAAAGTCATCTAGGCCATGTAGATGATGTTGTAGACCTTGTGTAGACTCTGAAACCGGTACAATATCATCAGCGTATAAAAGAATGTGGACAGTGGACCCCTGTACCTCAATGCCATCTCCCCCCTCTGCTGTATGAAGTCCACTATCTCATCAATGTAGAGACCAAAGAGGGTGGGTGAAAGAGGGCATCCTTGCTTCACCCCGATAGTGTTAGCCAGTGGATCAGATAATCCCCCCCTAGACATCTGACTCTACTAGATACTCTCTCGTACAATGCGTAGATCCCCATATCATCTCCTTTGGAGCTCTGATATCAAGTAGTCATATGAAGAGTAGGTCCCTGGGAACAATGTCAAATGCTTTGCGGAAGTCCACAAAGCAACGGTATAATCTCCTCTTCCTCACCCTTGCCTGGTCGATTAGGCATCTCAGAGTGAAGATGTGGTCAATCGTAGAGTAATCTCGTCTGAAACATGCCTGTCCTGGAGCCATGATACCCTTCCTCTCAGCGAGAGTACTCAACTCTGTCTCTAGTACTGCCCCATATAACTTGGCCAATATAGGGCCAATCATGATCGTCCGGTATGTAGCTGGATCCATAGTATCACCTGACTTATGGATGGGCACTATGGTGTGCTCAGTCCATAAGTCCGGGAACCCTTCAACCAATGTACGGTTGAAGAGGTGGGCAATGAGCGGTGCGAGAGTCGTGCCTCCATAGATGAGGTGCTGTGCCTGTAAACCGAAATGTAAACCGAAATGGTCATGGGCCCTGCCATGCTGCAGCCGGGCAATAGCGTGTCCCACCATAGTGGGTGTGAAGAAGACAGAGGTAGAAGGACGTGAGCTCTGCGGTCTTAGAATGGGGGGCTGGTCTGGGATCTCGTATAGACTCCGTGCATAGCTATGGCAAGTGCTTGGGTCTCGGATAGGTGTCTGCTGTCTCCTCTCTCTCAAATGTCGCCATGCCACTCCACTGTCTCGACTCATGAGCAGATGGTAAATATCCCAATACTGTCTCTCCTCCCAATCTCGCCGTTTGCGGCGAGTAAGGCTCTGCATGTGACGCTGTGCCTGTGTGTGTGTGTAATATCTCCCCTATGCTCTAAAATCCGTAGGTGCTTCCGTAGCTCACTGCAATCTGCATCATACCAGCGGTTCTGGGGCATGGATCCTGTGCGTGGAGGGTGCATATGTGTGCGGTGTGGGAAGCTGCGGAGAGCTGAGTCCTGTAGGATGGTGGTGATCTGTGATGTAAGTGTGTCTAAAGGTGAGAGTGGATCGAGGGAGAGTAGGCAGGTGTGTAAATGGTGTGCATAAACGTGTGAGAGCTCGGGTGTGAAGTGTATCGTGGTATGTGTCTCAGTGGGTGAGGGAGGGTCTAATGGAATCGGAGATGAGAGTGTGAGTGTGATAAATGTATGGTCAGCCCCAAGTGGACGTCGTCCAATACTAAGTGAGGGGATGAGTGAAGCCCCAGAGGTGGTACCCAAAATGTAGTCGACTGTGCTCTCACCTCCCCCATGAGGGAAGCAAGTAAATCCGCCCGAACCTGGCCAACGATTCATCCCGTTATATATAACGAGATGATGTCTGCTGCCTAGCTCGAGTAGATGTCTGCCATAGCCGGTGGTGTCCTGACCCCATAGTTGGTACTCGTACCAGTACGAGTAGATTCGTACGTACCTCTCGTATCGTACGTACTCGTACGTATTCGTACCAATTGGTACCAAAATTTTTATTTTCCATTTTGACTTGAATTTATTAAGAAAATACATTGGTTTTGCAGCTATGCTAGTTAGAGAACAATTATCTTCATGCATAGATACAATATTATGCATATTCATGGCAAAAAGTACCCTTCATATGTGTACACTCCCACGTACATGAAAAGATGGAAAAAAAAATTCGTACTAATATCGTACGGATTTGTACCTCATGATTAGTACGTACCTGGCATCGTACTATTACGTACTGTACCTGTCGTACCAACTATGCCTGACCCATATCTGCCGATACTCTGCCGGTGCTCATCTCATTCGGGTCTCTAGCCCTCATGAGATGTGGGTGATCCATGTCATATGCCCCGCACTGATGTGGCTGAGTGCGGCCATTGAAGTCTCCCATAAGGAAGACTTCACCTAGTGTGCTATAATGTAGTATCTCCTCTGAAAGTGCTCTGTATGGTGGGTCTCTGTCTCGGATCGGTCCCCCAAGATCCTGTCTTGCATATCGAGACCCGCCTGGTGGGAAGTAGCATATAGCAATGTAAATCCAACTCCCCTGTGCTATCTCCATGCGAACCCACATGTATCGTGCCTCCTCATCTCTACCTATAATATGGAACTGGCTCTGTATCTCCTGTCGAAATATGATGGCCACTCCTCTCGATCCTCGTGCTGTACTCTGTCTCGTCGTGGTCCTGAATGCAGATTCCCAATGAAAACCTGCAATGCGTGGTAGACCTCTCTCTGGGCTCTAGTGTGTCTCGGTGATGCACACAAAGTCATGTGATGCCAGGATCTCCTCGAGTCTGTCTGGTCGCGTCCAGAGTGCCCCATTGCAGTTCCACACCACTCCTCTGAGTGGTGTCTCCTGGTGTAGTGATGTCTCATAGGCCGCGTGGCCCTATTTGATAGGGCATCCATCTATGAAGACCTTACCATCCCGGTAGAAGGCCTTTCTCCCCTCTCGGCGTGCCTGGAGTATCTGTGGCATGCAAGCGCGTCGGTGTGCCACCTGCATCCTCGTGAGGTCCTCGTCCATGTAGAGGGTGCTGCCTGGTAGTCCACGTAGTACTGATCGACGTCTAAAGAATGCGGTCCGTGCCTCCTCGGAGCTCATCTTAAGGATGAGTGCTCTCAAACGTGATGTATCCCTCCCCACCCTCCATGCACCTGTGAATGGCATGCTCTCGTATCCAAGTCGACGGCAAATGTCAGTTGCATTTTCCTCTGGTGATGCTCCAAAAAGAGAGAGAGAGAGAGAGAGAGAGAGAGAGAGAGAGAGAGAGAGAGAGAGAGAGAGAGAGAGAGAGAGAGAGAGAGAGAGAGAGAGAGAGAGAGAGAGAGAGAGAGAGAGAGAGAGAGAGAGAGAGAGAGAGAGAGAGAGAGAGAGAGAGAGAGAGAGAGAGAGAGAGAGAGAGAGAGAGAGAGAGAGAGAGTCATATTAACGTCTTCTGGAGGCCAAACTTGGCCTATGAGACAAAAACCATGTACAAGTGTAGTAACCCTGTGTAGAAGATAAAATGAAATAAAAAGTATATCGCTACACAAAGCTATATAGGGTTGGAAAAGGCTGGGGAGACGTGGCTCTGACTTTGCAGATAGTGGCCACCTAATACATAGGGGGATCCAAAATGTGAGTAAAACGCCCTAGCTACAGGTGATGGGTGGAGGTGGGTGTAGTATGTGGTACATCGGTGGTGGTTTAAGTGCCTCCTGAAGGAAGACAACCCAGGGGGTGGTGGTACGCCTATGCTCCATCATGTGGTCGTAGGCAATCCTGATGCGTGAGATATCCTCCTGATATAGTCGTGGTGGACGATATCCGCCCATGCGTGGTCGGCGCCGTGCTCTCTGTGCTGCTGCCTGGTGGAGCGTGAGCCCTATAGATGGACCTCTCTGATGTAGCTCAACTCGCTGAAAGAACTGGGTAAAGGTCAGCTGGGTACTCACCCGTGGCTGATGTATGGGCTGTAGTGACCGTTCTCGCCTCTCGTATGCTGCTGTGAGAAAGCGTCCTAAGCGTCTTTGGTCTCCCATAGTCATGCACAGCTGGAATGACTCCTCGATCTGGAACTGTGCTCGTAGGTCTAAGTATGCTGAACATCTGATAACAAAATGCTCCTCACTCTCTACCTCTGTCTGGCATACTGGGCACCACCTCTCCTCACGGGGGAGTCCTTGGACCGACCCCTCTCAATCTCGAGCTGATGTGATGAAACCCGGAGCTGCCCAATGACGACTCGTAGGTGGTGGGGGGAGAGAGAGAGAGAGAGAGAGAGAGAGAGAGAGAGAGAGAGAGAGAGAGAGAGAGAGAGAGAGAGAGAGAGAGAGAGAGAGAGAGAGAGAGAGAGAGAGAGAGAGAGAGAGAGAGAGAGAGAGAGAGAGAGAGAGAGAGAGAGAGAGAGAGGGAGGGAGGGAGGGAGGGAGGGAGGGAGGGAGGGAGGAGGGATATAATGGATTCAAGGAGAGGAAGGGATGAGGGTGATTATAAGAAAAAGTTGTGAGGGAGCCATAGTGATTGGATGTAGCAGTTAGAGTAGGCTTGATGGAATCCAGTGATGAAGGGAAGCTGTTCTTAGGGTAGAGTAGTGCATAAAGCAACATAGCATTCATAATCACTGGGAATTGTGATGGTTGGATGCACATCATAGTGAAACAAGACCTTGTGAAAAGAGTGTGACCCATGAAGTCGTGTGAGGTAAAAATGTGCTCTAAAGATGGAGGAATGCATTCCTATGGTGCTAGCTTGGGGGTTTAATAGCCATCTATCCATGGAATGTTTATATTGCATATGTAATACTTGTTTTGATCATATGCAATGTATGTTGGGTTGAAAACTGTTCTTTGGATGATTTCTGTTGTTTCTCTCTTTTATATACTATGAAAGTATTAATTTGAAAGAAAAAAGAAAAGACAAAACATTCCTTCAGAAATTTGTTTGCAGTGAAACTTTGAAAAACAGGTTTTCTTATTTTTGTACTGTTTATCTAGTTCTTTCTTGGCTACTAACTATGATTAGAAGCACAGGGAATAATATATGGCAATGTGAAAATTTTGAATTATGAAACACAAAAAGTGTTTAACTTGTGCAGGGTACAGCAAGGCTGATGTGCAACTCTTTCAGCTCCTCCATGTGGATGCTTCCCTTCTCAAGCAATTGTAATACTAGACATGTATCTTCTAATGATCGATGGGGCCATTCAGGGGAAAGCTCAGCTATTTACTGCAACGAAAAGGAGTTTAAAGTAAAATCCTCTGGATGGCCTGTGGACATAGTCAAGGTTGAAGTTATGGAGGATTTAGGTTTGTGGGAATGTGGCATGTGTAGCTGATTCACACCCCCCCCCCCCCCCCCCCCCCGCCTCCCTTTTCCCTTCTTCTTGTAGCACACAGAGACTGATATCGATTTTCTGTGTGCTTTCCTGTTTTTCCCATCCAAAGTTTCTGGCTTCTCTCCAAATCCATTGATGCCTTCAGAATCCTTTAACAACTTGGATTGCTCTCCAACATCAAAATGGTCATTTTCTGCACGTGAAGTAGCTGATGGAACATTCTTTGATGCTATTGCAAAGCATGACAACAATGCCAAGGAGGCACACCATCAATTGAAAAAGTACAGTTTCCATAGAAACTTTTCTTTTATAATACGGAAAGTCAATTATTTGTCAAAATCTCATTTTCTTTTGTAAGTGACCTTATCACAACACTTAAGCTACTCATTCACATGACCTCATTATGTTTCTATGAATATAGGAGGAATTTGTTCTTTTAATTATATGCATGCCATTCTCCCTCACATTTTTGTTTATTGCTGTTTTCTCACTGTTGTTAAATCATGTAGTATGCTTTTATATTATGTATCATGCTTGATTCTTTCATTTTGAAAAGAACCATAGCGAAGCATATTCCTCTATTCGATGTTTTAAAAAAGTGAATCTGAGCATTGATGCCTTTAGAAGGGTGGGATCACTTAGCCATGGGTTATTCAATGGTTAAGAAACCGGCATCCCCTTCCCCCTTTCTTTTCCATTGT
>CM035441.1:122315620-122325620 GCA_020310875.1 Ceratopteris richardii | reverse complement strand
GTTTGTGTGTGTGTGTGTTCGTGTTCACGTGAGTGTGTGTGCGTCTCTTTTTGTATTGGTTTTCTTTCTTGGTTGTATTTTTCATGTCTTATATGGGTCTTAAGTCCTTTGCTTTTGTTTGTTATTTTTTCCAATGTGTATCTGTTTGTGTTCTCTATCCTGAGTTCGTAAGTTTGGATAACTCTGAACTTATGAAGGTATATATTAAAGTCACATAGCGGACATGCAAATCTTTTGATTTTCGTCGTAGTTGTTACCAGCTGTTTGTGCTTATTGGAAATATCTCTTTAGGGTGTGCATACCCCGAGAGGTAATCTCTTCATACTTTAATGTTTGGGTGCGTGAGTTTGTGATTGTGAGAATATCCGTTTGTGTACGTGTGGTCATGGGTGTGTATGTGTATGTATGTATTTGAGTGTGTGCATGAATATATGTGTGTGGGTTTATTTTTATTTTCTTATTTTTTATTATTTATTTATTTATTTAAAGTTTTTGAATAATAATAATTTTATATATATTTATATGTATTTTTTATAATTTATTTATGATAAATAATTATAATCATTAATATATATATATATATATATATATATATATATATATATATATATATATATATATATATATTTTAAATAATTTTAGTTTTATATTATTATAATTTTTTATTTTAATTTGGTTTATTTTTTCTTAATATGGGAATCTTTTATTTTGTTTATATCTTTTGTACTTTTTGGATTGTGTGTTTTCTATGAGTGTTGTGTTTATATGTATGTTGTTGTGAGGTATTTTATTATTTGATTATTTTGTTCTTAAGTCCTCTCTCTCTTTCCTTTTCTCTCTCTCTCTCTCTCTCTCTGTCTCTCTCTCTCTTGCAGGATTGGAGAGACGCTGCTTTCAGACACATTTTCAGGAGCCCCGGACTAAGGGGTGGCTCTTTGACACTCTAGTGACACCCGCATTGATGTACGCAACAGCAGTATGGGCACCAGGGATCACAGAGGCGATGTGGACGTAGATTGAGAGGCCCCAGATCACCATGATATCACGCTTGCTGCGCAGCAAGCCCTCCGTTCCACATGACATTATACGAGCTGAGCTTGGCACACCACCGATGCTAGTGGAGGCCCTCTTCCAGTTGGTGACCTTTATTCTGAGAGTCAGAGAGCTCCCCACTAGTCGACTCACCAGGCTTGCATTTGAGAGCTCTAGACATTTGGCAGAGTCAGGGCATGAGAGAGTATGGTATGCACAGACTTACCGATGGTTAGCAGACCATGGCATGAGCATTACGGATCTCCCCCCTTTTCAGTATGACCTCTCTTCCCCCCACATTACCCTCTCTCGTTCGGAGAGGAATAGGATCATCCGTCAAGACCTACTACAGATACACGTCAGGGAGACATGGATAGCACCACGGGAGCCTCTTCCCACAAAGAGGCAACACTACAGAGAGCACTTCCTAACTGTGACAGCGGATGGTTTCATTCAGAGACCACGATACATGGATACATATATGGCACCAGCTGAGAGAGTGGCCATTGGGCAGCTCAGAGTATCATCACACCAGCTCGAGATTGAGATTGGGCGAGCCACACATACCCCCAGGGATGAGCGATTATGCAGGATATGTAGAGAGGAGGTGGAGGACGAGGAGCACTACACATGTAGATGCCAGGCATATGAGGACATCAGAGACCGCTACCCACAGCTCTTCAGGGGGCCTAGAGAGATCAGGGCTTTATTGGGGACAGAGGACCAGCGCCCTCTAGGTCGTTTCCTAGTAGAGCTCCAGCACCACCGCGCATCACTCCTCCAGCAGCAGATGGAGATACACCTGGCCCCCCCCCCTCAGACTCATATTACAGATTTTTTCAGACCCACATACACTCGAGGGCCCAGCTCGATGCGGGGTGTCACATTACACAGAGCAGAGGAGCTTAGACGACAGCGTCGACGACCGAGACCCCTTGTCCGGAGAGCTCGTCCACATCAGAGAGAGATTCAGGCGATTCACGCACGCCATGACATGGAGATACAGAGACGTCAGCAGCGCACCCCTATCGATTTGGACGCCCAGAGCATTTTGAGGATCGCCATGATGCCTTACCCACCGATGCATTATATCCTACACCCACTCCAGGCATTTAGGGGGTTGTGACACCATTGAGCCTCCCCTCCCTATGCATATCATGTTTGTATCTCACCCATTGAGCATATAGAGTGCATACCCATAGCACCCCACACCCTTGATGCCAGCTACTATCCCTCCTTTTATACCCGTTTGTAGTACTCACACTTTATTTTCGTTTTGGATCACAGTGGATTGGATCATACTGATGTATATGTTTTGTCTCGTAGGCCGATTTTGGCCTCTAATAGACGTTAAAAAGTCTTTCTTTCTTTCTTTCTCTCTCTCTCTCTCTCTCCCCTTTTTTTCCCTTTTATTTGGTAGGTTTGCTTTATTTATTTTTTGTTTTTTGATTCACCAAAAAAAAAGTGGGTCTTTTAGACCAAGGGTTCTTTGTGTAGTTTCATGAACAATTTCTTGTGGCACAGGAAGTTAAGTAATGATTATAGCAAAGGATCACGGGCACTTGACTGCACGTTTCGTCGATGATCTCTCAAGTGTAACAAGAAGCTTTATTTAAGGGCTCCACTGCTACACAAATGGGGAGTGTGGTTAGCACTTTCTCTAACCTAGGATCCTTGGCGTTGATCTGATTTTTTGACCTGACTATACACATTTCTCATAATACTTATTCAGCGACTTCGAGTTCCAATTTCGACCAGGTACGTTCTTCAACCTCTTCTTCAAATCTTGTTCCTTATCGTGTTTATAGTAGTGGAAGAGAAAGGTTCAAATTCTTAGCTAGATCTAATTTAAATTCTTTGCATTGCTTAGATAATGGTCATATTCATTGGTCATCTTTGAAAAGGGCTTTAGTTAATACTCATTACACTAATAATTCAATAAAAGCTCTTCTTCGTTTAAGGCGTTTAAGAAAAAAGCATTTGCATGAAGATAATCCATTAAGTCCAATTCATTGTTCACAAGTCATTTATGTGATCTATAATATTTACGATAGTTCATTTTTATATGTTGGTCAAACTTTTAGGACTACATTTACTGTTTTCAAGAGCATGTTAGAGAAGCTAGGAAAATTCATTCCAAAAGAATTTTAATTGAAAAAGTATAACTTTTTTATGCATCCATAGCAATATACGGTTTTGAATCGTTTCGTTGTTTTCCTATTGAACACATAGAAGGTGATTTTAGAAACTCTAAAGAGTTTTACAAAGCAGCTTTGCCTAAGGAGTTATTTTGGATGCGAACTTTACATACCTTCTTTCCTAAAGGCTTCAATTTATAAGGAAAATCTAGCCTTCGTAAGAGTAGATCTATCAATAAGAAAACTCCTATGTTATGGCATAGATACCCAAAACTTTCCTCAACCATCCAATCTTCTCGACATACAAAAATTTGGGTTCCACATCGTTATATTAATGTTTCTGCTCCCTCTCCCCATAGGTTCCTTAGTTCATGCTATAGGTTAGACTCTTCTGATGAGGATCTCCCATCATCATCTTCTAATGAACATTTGTTTAGCTCTTTGGATAATCAATCTCTTAAGTTTAATGATTTTAAAAGAAGATTAATTTTCTTGGATAGAATTATGCAAGGGGGGTCTTTTTCTTTCAAAATCTTTGAAAAGTATAACAAAAGAGTCCTCTTTAAACTTCTATATATCTTGAAAAATTTTCTCATGAGGATTTGAGTCTTAGAAAATCCCATAGTTTTCAACTTCGAATTCTCATATCCAAATTTCTAAAATCCTCTTGTGTTTCTCATAATGCTTTGATTTCAAGAAGAGTTTTACTAATTACTATCTTTACTTCTCCAGAAATGGATAAAGTTAGTTTGAACTCTATTTTGAAATCAAAAGAAGTGATAGAATCTCTTTCTTCTTATGTTAGAAAGCTTTGGGTCCATCCTTTGGTTACATACAAATTTTTGAAAACTTTAGGTCAAAAAGCTTTCAATTACAATGACATTGGAAGAAATATGAAAGAGCAAGATAGATTGTCGATTTCTAGAAGATCTTGTTGTTGCAATAATGGTTCCTTTTCCACTTTCGTAAACAAGGATTTGGGTCATATAGTTTCTGCCGATTGTCCTATTCTTCCTACTAGTAGCTTGAAAGAACTTTTTTCTAGAGGAACAAAATATAGACTTCATACCTCTAAGGATGCTTGCATCCTTAAAGATATAGAAAAGGGCATTGATAATTTCATTCTAAAATTTGAAGAATCTTTAGGTATTCGTGGAATTTTTACACATTGAAAATCAGTAGTAATGAAGAAAGTTTCTATGAAGGTTGATACAGCTTTAGGGAGGAATTCCCCTTCATTAGATAGCTTATCTGTAAGTGATTTGACTTCACTAAAAAAATTTCATAGAAACTTTGTGATTATGTGGATAAATGTCCAAATAATTTTGTTTTTACTTGTAAAAAGTTTTATGTAGAGTGTCTTATGAAAGAAACTCAGTCCTCTACATATCAATTTTGCAATGTTTCTTCTGGAGAAGTTATTTCAAGTCATCAAGATTTTTGTAAATCTTATGGTTTCAAATTGTATCAAAATTTACCATTCTTATATACAGTTTGGAAATTCCATAAGAACCCTATCAAACCGAGATTTATAGCTGCATTTGTAATATGTCTCTCACGGATGTTTCCAAATGGTTAAGCAATTGTTTTAAAGCCATTTTACCTACTATTCATGATATTTGGAAGGAATTACTCAAAGATGCAGATGTGTCAACTTCCTCTATTTGAATCTTAGATAATTCTCTAGGTGTTGTTCCTGTAATAAAGTCTCTCAACTCTTCAAGAACTATAGAAGAACAATTTGTTCCTTTGGGGCTTCAAACTTTTGACTTCACCACTTTGTATACAAAGTTAGATTTGAATGATTTAAAACATAGGATTTCTTCTTTAGTTAGGAAAGTTCTCTCTTTTAAATTCACCAAAGATAGATGTAAGGCTCTTTTGGTAGAAAAATCTGCACTACATTTTGATTATTTATGGTTGAAATCCAAGTCTGTAGATATAGATAGTAAAAAGAAACGTTACACTAGAATAGTAAATGAAAACGACATTCTTCTTTGGTTAGATTTTCTTTTAGAAAACTTGTATATTTCAGTTGGTGATACTTTATTCAAACAATGTATTGAAATTCCTATGGGTACAAATTGTGCTGTCTTTCTTGCTAATTTTTATCTTTTTACTTATGAATTTGAATTTATGGAAAGGCTTGTTTTAGCTAATACCTGTTCTATCATTATACACAAACTTTCTAATATTAGACGCTTTGTAGATGATCTCTTTGTTCCTGATTTTAGTTCTTTTCAAGATTCTATGTATTTAGACAATGATGCTTTTGGTGGTGGTATTTATCCCAACACTTTTTGTGAGCTGAATTGTACTTCACATGGTGATTCTTGTGCTTTTCTAGATCTAAAAATATTTCAGTTTCCTTTTGGTTTGGAAGTAGACATTTATGATAAAAGATTAGAACCGGAATTTGCTAGCATTAACATGATACATATGCCTCATATTGATTCAAATATTTCTCATTTAGCAAAGTACAGCATTATTTGCTCTCAATTATTTAGATTCTCTCGTCCATGTTCAAGCTTGTCTTCATTTGTAATTCAGTGTTGTCAACTAATCTCTTTGTTTGTTCAAAAAGGGTATTTATTTAAGAAAGTTTCAAAGAAGGTAAGGACTTTCTTACTTCGTAACAAGTTCATTTATGGTTCTTCTTCTTTTCATGTGTTCAAATTGATCATTAGTAAATTCAATAGAAAAGGGGAACAGTGTATGGGTTAATGATAAGGTAATTTGTGGGGTTTTTTATTTATTTTTTATTTTTTATTTTTCTTCTCCCCCCCTCCCCTTCTTTTTCACTCTTTATTTATAGCTTCTTTCTAGTCTTTTGTTCTTTTATGTTTATTATTATTATTACTTTTATTATTATTTTAGCTATTTCTTTATATTTTTTATTATTATTTTAAATATATTTAAAAAAAAATATTTTTATTTTTTATTTTTTATTTTTTATTTTTTATTTTTTATTTATTCTTTATTCATATATTTATTTATTTATTTATTTATTTATATATTTATTAATTTTAATTTTAATTTTTATAATTCTAATTCCTTTTTTCTTATTATTTGTTTGCTCTTTGTGCAAGACTTTATCATGGCTGAGTTTGCCCTTCACTTTCCGAAGTGATAGAAACTCAGTTCATTGACTTTGTTGGAGATCTTCGTTTAGAAAGACTCTTTATTAAAGTCTGCACCAACTCTAGGGCACTGATGACGTGAGTAGGGATGTCATAGCTATTTGTCTAAGGTATGCATGATAAAGTTTAATTCTGATACTTCTTGTTTAGGATAGACATAGAAGTTGACGATGGACTTTTTGTTTCGTTTTGTTTTTGTTTAATTTGCTTATATATATATATATATATATATATATATATATATATATATATATATATATATATATATATATATATATATATATATATATATATATATATATATATATATATATATATATATAATGTTATTTATTTATTATTTTTTTAATTTAATTTCTATTTTTATATATTTATATTTTTTATTTAAATTTGTTTCTTTTTTAATTTATTATTATTTAACTATTTATTTTTTATTATTTTTAAATTTTTTAAATATTTATTTATTAATTATTATTATTTAATTTTTAATTTTTTTATTTTTTTATTTTGTGTGTGTGTGTGTGTGTGTTTTCGTGTTCATGTGAGTGTGTGTGCATCTCTTTTTGTATTGGTTTTCTTTCTTGGTTGTATTTTTCATGTCTTATATTGGTCTTAAGTCTCTTGCTTTTGTTTGTTATTTTTTCCAATGTGTACGTATTTGTGTTCTCTATCCTGAGTTCATAAGTTTGGATAACTCTGAACTTATGAAGGTATATATTAAAGTCACATAGCGAACATGCAAATCTTTTGATTTTCGTCCGAGTTGTGACCACTTGTTTGTGCTTATTGGAAATATCTCTTGAGGGTGTGCATACCCCTAGAGCTAGCTAATCTCTTCATACTTTAATGTTTGGGTGTGTGAGTTTGTGATTGTGAGAATATCCGTTTGTGTACGTGCGGTCATGGGTGTGTATGTGTATGTATGTATTTGAGTGTGTGCATGAATATATGTGTGGGTTTATTTTTATTTTCTTATTTTTTTATTATTTATTTATTTATTTTATTTATTTATTTATTTGTTAAAATTTTTTTAATAATAATAGTTTTATATATATTTATATGTATTTCTTAAAATTTTGTTTTTTATAATAAACTTATTATAAATAATTATAATCATGAATATATATATATATATATATATATATATATATATATATATTAATAAATTTAGTTTTATATTATTTTAATTTGGTTTATTTTTTCTTAATATGGGAATCTTTTATTTTGTTTATATCTTTTGTACTTTTTGGATTGTGTGTTTTCTATGGTGTTGTGTTTATATGTATGTTGTTGTGAGGTATTTTATTTGATTATTTTGTTCTTAAGTCCTCTCTCTCTCTCTCTCTCTCTTTACTTTTTTTCCCTTTTATTTGGTAGGTTTGCTTTATTTATTTTTTATTTTTTTGATTCACAAAAAAAAAGGGTGGGTCTTTTAGACCAAGGGTTCTTTGTGTAGTTTCATGAACAATTTCTTGTGGCAGAGGAAGTTAACTAATGATTCTAGCAAAGGATCACGGGCACTTGACTGCACGTTTCGTCGATGATCTCTCAAGCGTAACAATCAGCCTTATTTAACGGCCCCACTGCTTGGCAGCAGCCTGCTACACAAATGGGGTGTGTGGTTAGCACTTTCTCTAACCTAGGATCTTTGGCCTACAGGCGGGTGTTGATCTGATTTTTTGACCTGACTATACACATTTCTCATAAGACTTATTCAGCGACTTCGAGTTCCAATTTTGACCGGGTACGTGCTTCAACCTCTTCTTCAAATCTTGTTCTTTATCGTGTTTATAGTAGTGCAAGAGAAAGGTTCAAATTCTTAGTTAGATCTAATTTAAATTCTTTGCATTGCTTAGATAATGGTCATATTCATTGGTCTTCTTTCAAAACGGCTTTAGTTAATACTCATTACACTAATAATTCAATAAAAGCTCTTCTTCGTTTAAGGCGTTTAAGAAAAAAGCATTTGCATGAAGATAATCCATTAAGTCCAATTCATTGTTCACAAGTCATTTATGTGATCTATAATATTTACGATAGTTCATTTTTATATGTTGGTCAAACATTTAGGACTGCATTTATTTGTTTTCAAGAGCATGTTAGAGAAGCTAGGAAAATTCATTCCAAAAGAATTTTAATTTAAAAAGTAAAACCTCTTTATGCATCCATAGCAAAATAAGGTTTTGAATCGTTTCGTTGTTTTCCTATTGAACACGTAGAAGGTGATTTTAGAAACTCTAAAGAGTTTTACAAAGCAGCTTTGCCTAGGGAGTTATTTTGGATATGAACTTTACATACCTTCTTTCCTAAAGGCTTCACTCTATTTTTATATATTTATATTGTTTATCTTAATTTGTTTCTTTTTTAATTTATTATTATTTTTTATTATTTAACTATTCTTTTCTTTTTAATTTTAATTTTATTATTTATTTATTAATTATTATTTTTTTAATTTTTTTTTTTGTTTGTGTGTATGTGTGTGTGTTCGTGTTCATGTGAGTGTGTGTGCGTCTCTTTTTGTATTGGTTTTCTTTCTTGGTTGTATTTTTCATGTCTTATATTGGTCTTAAGTCTCTTGCTTTTGTTTGTTATTTTTTCCAATGTGTATGTGTTTGTGCTCTCTATCCTGAGTTTGTAAGTTTGGATAACTCTGAACTTATGAAGGTATATATATATATATATATATATATATATATATATATATATATATATATATATATATATATATATATATATACATATATATATATACTGTATACATATGTATATATGTATATATATATATGTGTGTGTGTATGTATATATATATATATATATATATATATATATATATATATATATATATATATATATATATATATATATATATATATATATATATATATATATATATATATATATATATATATATATATATATATATATACATATATATATATACTGTATACATATGTATATATGTATATATATATATGTGTGTGTGTGTGTGTGTATGTATATATGTATATCTCTCTTTGTATGTATGCATGTATGCATGTATGCATGTATCCATGTATGTATGCATGCATGTATGTATGTATGTATGTATGTATGTATGTATGTATGTATGTATGTATGTATGCATGCATGCATGCATGCATGCATGCATGCATGCATGCATGTAATGTATGTATGTATGTATGTATGTATGTATGTATGTATGTATGTATGTATGTATGTATGTATGTATGTATGTATGTATGTATGTATGTATGTATGTATGTATGTATGTATGTATGTATGTATGTATGTATGTATGTATGTATGTATGTATGTATGTATGTATGTATGTATATATATATATATATACATATACATACATAGAGACACACACACGTGTGTGTGTATATGTATATGTATATGTATATGTATATATGTATGCTCGTGGTGTGTGTGCGTTGTGGGGTGTGTGTGTGAGCATGTATTCATTTTGAGCTCTATACCCACTATTGGGCACTGAGGACGTTAGTGGGGATGTCATAGTATTGAGTCGATACTGTGCATAGTGGAGCTGATTTGCTATGTAGTCTTGTGGTTGACTACCATGAGCTTGTAGTTGCACCTTCCTTTGAGGGTGAATTTGGGGTTTACCTGGATTCATTCCGGTATATATGATTGTCGTATAGCGGACATGCAGTTTTCACTTGTGGA
>CM035441.1:121970620-122308120 GCA_020310875.1 Ceratopteris richardii | reverse complement strand
TGTGTAGGTAGGAAAAGGCATTATATGGTTTTAAGGAAGCACCACGTGCTTGGTATGAAAAGATACATGCCTACTTGCTAGCACATGGTTTTGAGAACAGTCATACTGAGAGCACCTTATATGTTAAGCGTGCAGATATACTTGTGATCATTGTTGTATATATTGATGACATGCTCCTCACTGGTTAGACACTAACTTTAGAGATGATCTAAATCAACGTACATATATGCTTCTTCAGGCTATCCTTGCAAAACTCAAACATCACTTGGATTCTATGCTCTCATTAACATCACAGCAATAAAGAGGCATAAGCCACCCCTCAAACATACACATATGCACATACGCGCACAAAAGAAATAGAAACAACAGCAAGAATGGTATGTCATATATCCTTCAAACATCTACTACTCACCTACCTGCTTCCTGATCTGCCTTCCTATATGCATATGTGCCTGGTTGGTTGCCAATTTACAAACCTGACCGACTTACCTTGCTCGTGACTGGCATCCACACAGCTGGCTATGATTGTACTGTATGATTGGAAAAAGCAACTAAGTTATGATGTCTGCAATAGCATCATGTGCTCATTTTTAAGTACTCTTTATCGATCTATTATATTTTATGAGAATGCAAGGTTTCTAACTCTTTAATCTTAGAAACTGCCGAACGATTTCTGAAACATTACAAAATTTTGTAACTGTTGCAGGTTGGTTATCACTATGCTCTTAGTGGTAAGCCTTATCCAGACAATTGGATTCTGACAGATGTAATCTATGAAACCGAAGGCGGAGTCCTCCAAACAAGGTTAGCTTTTCTGGAAACATACATGTTTAAAATCAGTGGAAGACAAGCTTATGTAGCTTGGAGATTCAAATGGACCATGAAAGTAGTCACCAAATCCATTCCTACGATCTCTTGTGATTTTCGTATTTTTCACATCAACATTACAAAGAATAGAATCATAAAACACATTGCATCTCCTAACAGATGCATGATGCATTGCTTTTCAGCTTGAGTGAAGATTTTAATCTTCAAGGCAAAGAATTTGCATGTCCATTTCTCTGCACTTCTTTAGTTTCATTTTCTTCTATGATAGACCCTCTCCTTGCTTCCTATTTCTTGAAATGTTTCTGAAAAACTGTCAACTTTTAATTTTTCACTCTGAAACTTTTTGAAGTCATGTTCATTAGAATCATTCCACAATTTTCTTTATTCATTTTGTCATCCGCTACCCATAGATATACACCCAGGGTTACAGTATCGAGTTTTTTAATGGATTATCTTATGGTGATATGCAAGATTTTTTCAGCTACTCATGAAGAAATTTTGTCCAATTACACATTGCATATTGTGCAGATCTGGAGCATATGTGGAAGGGAACTACAGCCAGAGTGGAGATGCTACGGTATCCCATATCTTTCTTTTATGTCATGTGATAAAGGTTAAAATATGAGATCATGAGCCTATCCTTCTCATTCTTCTCTCTCTGAGGCCAGTTTGTATTACAATAATCTCCTTTAATTTCCAATAGAAACTATTTTAAACAATTCTGACTATCCATCTTTAGTGAACTCTGGAAGGAGATAAAGGAATTCAATGACTTGCATCAAGCATGTAGGCCTTTGTATTCAAGGCATTTGCATGCATATTACATCTCACACTACTCATTGGACATAGACTTCATGTCTTGTCCAATTGGGACTCTGGCTGGATGCTCGTGTATATTTAGCTGATGTCATAATACTTGGAGTTACCCAATGGCCACTTGTCAGAAAGTGGACAAAAGTCCATTTAGCTTGTCCCAAAATCAAACTTATCTCCAAAATGGCTAAGAAATGGTCCTTATACAACTGCATTTTTTATGGGATGTGGTCTAAGAGAAGGGCCCAACCTTGAGATAACCGAAGTTATGGTGTCCACCAACAGGCTGTAGTGAGTAAGGAGATCAACACCCTCTTCTACTTATGGGCAGCAGTGTAGAATGCACAGATGTCTATATACATATTTGAGAGTAGTTTTTATTCGGCCAGTGTTTTCATTGGAGAGCAGCAGAACTTTGATTGACCAGAGCACATGCAGCCTTGGGCAGACTGGAAATAATGTGTTTAGTTTCAGGAACCTCGAATAGGTTCACAGGTTTAATTTCAGGAAATAATGTGTTCACAGGTTTAGTTTCAGGAACCTCGAACAAAATCTTGGATTTTTGATACTTAAGTGATGTTGCACCCCAAATAAGCATGCATAACATTAGTTACTTAGATATCTACGCTCTCCTTTCTCATTTTTGTATCCCATGAAGATTGCAACCTTCAATAAAAATAGGCCATGCCATGGGAGTCCCATCTTGCATTAGTACATCCATCCCCTTCATGCATCACTCTACTCTTGCATTTTCATCTATGGTTGATAATCTAATTCGGTGTAATTTCTATGTCTCCCAGGTGAGTTTATATATGGTCATAGTCACCCAGCTATTTTGGATGTCGGCCAAAAGAATGTTGTGCACGTCATTACCGACAATGGGAGTAACTGTGTGGACATGGGCAGATTGTTAGAGTTAGAGTTTGTTACACGTGTGTGTTTCTCGAGTAATTTTGATGTGAACCTTCTCCCTATACATGGATACTTTTTACTCTAGTGCCGGCTAGAGGTTTTTTCCCTATGTTACCACATACATGATTCACTCATATGTGGTGGTACTTTGTACTTAGAAATATTATTTAGCTCTGATTTCAATTTTGAACATCGTCAATAAAGAGAGCTATTTCAGCCATCCGTGTTCTTTGTGTGTCTTGCTGCGTTTGTGCTCCTATGTGTGCTTCTTGTGTGTCTCTCTCACTTCTACACACACCTAACATTGGTATCAGAGAAGGTTCAACTCCTCAAGTTCTGGTTTTTCGCGTCCCGGCGTGCATACATTTTTAATAGCGCAAATCGACTTCGAAGCCTATAAGAGTGAATTTCAAAATCCAAGAAACATTTTCATAAGTTACACTAGGGTTTTACCCCCATTTTGAAGCCATTCATGCAGTCAGGATTGCCATCGGAGTGATGGTTTGTGAGCTGAAATTTCGGCATTCATTTCACCTTTCATTGAAGTAAAGATTCTCTCACATTCTTGTTCTTTAGTGAAATGGAGAGAAGCAATGACTTGTTTGGCATGCTTCAAGCTGAAGATAAGCTTGATGGGACCAACTATCCAACGTGGTTTTACATGATGAAGCATGTTCTCGTTGCAAAACAACTTTGGAACATAGTGGAAGATGTAGATCGAAGTCCTGCAGGTTCCTATACTTCATAGTCTACTATCACAGATCGAGCTTATTCTTTAAGTACAATGGTTACTCCACCTACACAAGAGCAGCTTAGATAGGATAGAAAAGATTCTCAAGCCCATGCATTGATTGCACTTTCTCTGAAGTGTCATGTAGTTCCACACATTCAGTAATGTTCTACATCAAGACAAGCATGGGACACTTTGCTTCTTTGTATGCCGTGCGTAATGAAGCATGTGTTGCATACTTGAGGCAGCAACTTGAGGATGTATGTATGGCTGAAAATAAGTATGTGTATGTGTATGTGACACGCATCAAGGACTTGAAAGAACAATTGGCAAACATAGATGAGCTATTTCTAGATGCATCACTCATCTCTACATTGTTGAAAGGATTGCCATAATTTTTTCAAAGCATTGCCACTACACTCTGTTTGGTTGCAAAAGGGAATCCCAATATGTATACATTTAATGAGATTGTGTCTCTTCTTTTGCAACAAGAGCAATCTAGAGTGAATAGGAGTGGTTTAATTGAGGGAACGCAAGCACTTTCTATCTCGCAAAAGGGGAAAAGCAAGTATGGTTCAACATTGGGTTCATCAAAACCAAAGCCTCAACCTTCCTCTTCCACTAATTCGTCTAATGATGTTGATTTGCAAAAAAAGAAGAAATGCAAATATTGCCTAAAGATTGGTCATACTATTGATGAGTGTAGAAAGCTTGCTAAGCGCAATGAAAAGGAGTAATCCGACATGTCTATTGTTGAAAATTCAGCAAATGCAAAGAATGATGAAGCTAACATGACTCAAGATTTTTGGGCATGTGTTGTTACTTGTCATTATGATGCCTCTTTGCATACATTTGAGGTTGATTCAGATTGGTTCTTTGATAGTGCTGCTTCAAAGCACATAACTTCATGCAAAATAATTTTTTTTTTTGAAAAATGCACCTAAAGAAAGACATGTGGTATCTACAAACAATGCCTCTTATCCTATTATTGGAGTAAGAGAAATTGAGCTTATGGTTGTAAATGGAGGTGTGCTTCTCTTGAAAAATGCATTATATGTACTTGGTATCAAAAAGAACTTAATTTCAGTTCTGTTGATTACCAAAGGTGGATTTCATGTACACGTTGTTGATGATAAGTGTATGGTTCATGATTTCAGCAACGGTGATATTATCATGATGTCCGGTACATTATGTAATGGTTTGTATCCCTTGGATATATACAAAAGGGAAGCCTCAAATGCCTTGGTTGCTCATACTTCTTCCATGGCTGAAATGGAGCTTTGGCATGCTCATTTTGATCACTTGAACTTCAATAGTTTGCTTTACTTACAAAAGAAGGACATGGTTATTGGTTTGCCAACACTTGAGTCCATTGAAAAGCATGTACTTCAGTCCATTGAAAAGCATGCATGTGAAGGTTGTTTTCTTGGAAAAATGCATCGTGCATGAGTTTAATGTTTTTCTTCGTGAAAAAGGTATTTCACACCAATGTATGGTGCCCTATACACCTCATGAAAATGGTGTTGCGGAGCATAAAAATAGAACTCTTATTGAAATGGCACAATGTATGGTTAAAGGAAAGCACCTTCCTTATAAGTTTTGGATGGAAGCCGTCATGTGTGCAAACTATGTGCTTAAGCGCTTCCCTACAAAAACATTGAGAGTCATCAGTCCTTATGAAGCTTGGAATGGACATAAGCCTATGGTTAGTCATATGCGTGTGTTTGGTTGTTTTGCATATGCTCTTGTGCCATCACAACAACATCACAAAATTGATGTGCACAAACTATATCAAAGTGGCTGAAACAAACTTTGCAGGACAATAGCTTCTCACCATGCATCAAGTAATTTTGTGGATTATTCTCTTATTGCAACATGTAAATGAAGAGCCACTTACTTTTGAAGATGCATGTGACGATCCACAATGGACGAGTGCTATGCAATCAGAAATGGATTCCATACATAGGAATGGTACTTGGGAGTTATGTGAATTACCAAAAGGAAAAAATGCCATTGGTATAAAGTGGGTTTACAAGATTAAAAGAAAGTTAGATGGTAGCATTGATCGCTACAAAGCTAGATTGGTTGCCAAAGGATGACATACTCTTTATATCGATGACATACTCTTGGCTGGGTCATGTGATGCAAAACTTGACATTCTTATGGCTGACATGTAGCATACTTTTGATGTCACTTATTTTGGTCTTTTGAGCTACTATCTTGACATCCAGTTTCTATCTCTTGAGGGGGGAATTATTATGCATCAAGCAAAGTATGTTGAAAAATTACTTCAGTGTTTTGACTTTGAGGATTGCAAGCCAATTTCCACGCGAGTTTAGATAGGATTTAGGTTCTCGGTCGAGGGTTCCAGTTATGCATTCGACACTTCTTTTTATGAGCAAGCTGTAGGATGTCGTATATATGCATGCAACACAAGGCTGGATATATAGCTATCTATAAGAAGTGTCAAGTGGCTTTCTTATCTGTAGTGATATTGGATTGAATCTCTATTCCATTGTACTCCCATTGTACTAAATGATTGTCTACAAGCACATTGTTAGTGTTTACTATGTATAATTGTTTTTGATCAGTCCTCACTACCCCTAAAGATCTATCCACCTTCATCAACAACTTCCCAAGAAGCTTGAACTCTCATACCAAGTCAAGCCTTGTCACTTGAGCAGAACCACTTTTCCAAAATAAAAGAAGGAACATACTCTATTTGGAATTAAAAGCTCGAAGAGTTGGATATAAGGCACGAGCTCTCCCAAATGTTAGCTAAAGTTTGTTGCTTGACAACGTAAAGAAAAGTGTAGTTTTCCACTAAGAATGTGGAAGAACATATCCTTACAGAGGATGTCTAGTTAAAGAAAGAAGTTATGACACTGATAACTAAGAAATCTTTTATGGTACATCTCAAAGAAAAACAATAAACTCAGGCTTTGAACAAGCATAAGATTTCCTTAAGATTTGAGTTCGGAGACAAAGAGAATGAGGCACAGAAGTTTACTTTACCATCCACAACTCTTTCCATCAATGAAGACTTGCAAGTTGCTCATTGAATTTGAATTTAGCTATAGCTCCTCAGATTAAAGAAAATTTGATTTCCTCTTAGTTTTCAAGGACGAAAACATCTTCAAAGGGAATAGGAAAAAAGGTTTAAGTACCTCAGGTACTCTTCAATTGGTGCAACTTGGTACAACCCATTCCATGAATAGAGAATCGTGAATTGAAGTTGATGAGTTAGAAAGTGTAAAAAACATCTGTCAAGTTATAGATGTTAAGCAAGCAATAAGTTGCCAAGAAAGTAACAAGTTTCCCAATAAGGAACTTGATGGCATGCTCAAGTTAAGATAAATTAAGATCCCATTAAGGTGAGAAAATACTCTGAAAGGTGGTTGCAACCAGTAAGTACACACTTCTGTAAAAAAATGGTGATAGAGTTAAAGCTGAGGTTCCAAGTATGTAATCTACACCTGTGGTAACGGTACTTACGTCTTTGGAAGTTATTGTTGGAAACAATGTGTTAGCGAACTCCAAATGCTAATTCTAGCAAACCCTTAATTTTATCAGCAAGCCAAAAATTGGTCAAACCATCTCCCAAAAATGGCCATTTGGTTAAAAATGGTACTTGCTAAACATATATTCCTGAAGTACTCAAAGACAGCATTCTAACCATGTATAACACGTGTTCACCAGGTTACTATAAAGCTTTCAAATTAAAAACTTTAATTTCAGGTTTTAACTTTCTTTTCAATGTGCAACATGTTATGATCTCATTAAAACTGGGAAAAAGCTACTCATCTAAGGGCAGAAAACTCATGCGCCTAGATTTTTGAGTGTGAACACCATGTCACATCAGCTGCCTATGCTGAATAAAGCTAAAAATTGATGTCAAATTAGAGAAAAGTCATTGTAGCCGATTTTTACCCTAGAAAAACTGATTGCCAGCTTTTTCCACTCGTCCAAAAGTTTATATAAGGACAAGGTGTGTGCACACATAATTATAACCTCTTCTACACACACGTTCAAGTGTGGCTGCTGTGGAGCTGCTGATTCTTGAGGATTTGCTGTTCTGCACTATCTTACTGCTGCTTCAAAGTTTATTGCAACCATCTACATCAGAGGCGAGTGCTATTATAAGATTATGTCGCTGATATGCACTCACATACACAGCACATAGGCTAAATCTTCCATATTCAGCCTCTATTCCATCACTTATTCTGCACGCACACACACTTTTCTTATAACTTTAGGCATTATCCTCTTATATTTTGTAACTAGAACCAGTCACTTTTCAGTTTATTACATTAATGTATACATACACACATTGCACATAGTTATTCTTTTCAATTCAAGTTTTTAGAGTAGTTATTTCTTCTCCTTTTTTTATCTTTTTTCTCTTTGTCTATTCTCTATTTTCTCTCATCTACTTTCTTTCGTTCAAGTATTCTATGTGTGCATGTTATTCTTGTGTGTGGAAGATAATGTAATATGTGTGGTCCTCCCTACTTCCATCAAGTAAAATTTCCAACAAGTAAAACTTATATTTGCCTATCATTTTTGAGGTTATCAAAATTAGATGTTGTTTCTTATTCTTTGGGAAAAATTTCATAACAAGGAAGCTTAACTCTAAAATTAATCATCAAAAATTAGAATTTCAATGGAAAATTTAGATCTCATGCAGTAATTGTAATGTTAATGGATGGGTTTTGATATTGCTTGCTGGAATCAAGTTCATTCAGTGTAATATATCTTCTACAGAAACTTATTGGTAGAGCATTTTTCCCATGAGGTTTTGTTTTCTGTACTTATTTAAGGTACCCTATCATTCACTTTCTTGGTGCAAGACATGGCTTGGGTCTGCTGTCAATATCACAAGAACACCTCAGGTATGTCAAGTTTTTGTAAATGGTATTCTTAGAAGTGTTAGTTCTCAAACATTCTCCTGCTTGTGTGCATTAGAAGATCATATAATATGGTCTGAAGATGTTCATTAGCATGCATTCATTACAATGTGCAGAATATAATAGACTGTGATTGTGTAGATGGCAGCTTATTTGCATAAAATATGCATGCTTCATAGGCTTGCAGAACAGCTTAATCTGTTTGGTGACACAAGAAGATAATAATGGAAAGAAGATCCTTGGGTACCTTTGACATACCAAAATTCCTAGGTATTTTATAATCAAAGTATTTTGGAGTTAATTTATAGCACCTTCTGCACAGGTGCCACATCTAAATGAAGAGTTACAAGTGATCTGTGCTACTCCTGTCCTATGCTGCTAGAAGTGCATGAGGTTTGAATACAGAGTATAAGCCTCATGGACTTAGTGTGTGCTAAGCTAATGCTAGTGCTATGATGAATTTAGTACAAAACACCTAAATGGTGAAAAGTTTCAGTGTGTTGTGCTTTGAGTTGTAACAAAGAAAAGCCTTTCGTACCCTCAACTCCAGCTTCCAAAGAAATTCATACAGGCACTCAGTGGCTGAACACATTTTGTAACCCTGGAGGTCTTCCACTGGCTCCAAAGGTTATCGATTAGCTCTGCCCAAGTATGAAATAAAGTAGATTGTGTATCTCTGTTGTGGTTCCTTAGGACATGGTCACATGCTCCATTCCATGCATACCATAGTGTGATGCAAATGAAGGTAGAAAATCATGTGTCCTTTATGTTCTGAAGTGTACCATCTCTGGCGGTGTTTATGAACATGTCAAAAGAATGAGATAGCCTTTGTGCTAGAGCAATAACATTGAACCCCTGCTTTGTCATAAAATATGTATCTACACCAGGTGATTGCAGGAGCCAACTAAGTTCTAAGTGGCAAAGCAAGATTGCGAATGACATCTTATGGGAAGGCAGATTGTCTAGCACACTTCTGTCAGGTGGGATTAGACCATGGTCCAAGAGAGACTCTAGAACTGATGGCTAGAAACGAGCATGTGTACTGTTTTTTTCTGTCCTAACTGACCACATACTGACCATGATTGTAACCTGACATGTCAGGTACCTTTTATCCACCTTCAATGAAAAGTTAGCGAATCCATGTCAAATACATGTCCCTGATGTTAACTTTGTAACCATCTATATAACCGTATTGTGATTTCACATCACACATAAACAAACAAATAGTAGGACTGGGAAGAGATGCTCTCTGTGACAAATCTTGTGAGACATGTTCAGAAAGATTTAATTGAATAATTTTACAATGTTCTACATCAGGCCATATCTCATGAGTGATATGGTTCATTGTTCACAGTTGTTATATGTTTCAAGTTTGAGAATGATTTATGTTCATTGTTATCTGTGATGTATGCACATTTTTTTGTCAAAATTCTTTTCGCCAAAGTTCTATGTTGTGTCAAAAACTCCAGAAACATTCTGGTCAAACCATCATATGATAGATTCCTGTCAAAAGTCAGATTCATATGCTGACTGGTAGGCCCTCATGTGCAATCATCCAAAACAACTAATTCATGGTTCAATCTATTGACAGAGGTCCCAAATGTACCAAAAGAAGGCAGTCAAAGATTTGTGTGATTGGTGCCAAATATTTCCAATGTCTCTGTCTAGTGTTTATCTGTCTATCTTGATTCATGAAAGTTTGCATCCAATCTGAGCAACGTACTGTAAGAAAGGGATCTCCAAATTGTCATCATTGTGACCCAGCCAGAACCACTCTGCTGTGTTCAGAGGGACCTTGTGAGGAGACAATCACATCACATCTAGAGTCTCTATGAGGTGGACAAAAAGGGCTTTATGGTGGGATCAACTAACCAAGTCGTATCCAACAAGAAGCCTACTCTGAATCTTCTTTGAGTACTCTTTCCTTCTTATAGTGCCATTCATTTCTATGTTCTCTTGCCTCTGTAGGCACTTGACTGCCTTTTCTTTAAGGATGTACTCACACAATGTGCATGGAAGCTTAAAATTAGCTTTTCTACAGAATCCGCTTCATGTAAGCTTGAAGTTTTCTTGTTGGATTTGTACTCATCATCTTCAAGTGATGATCAAGATTGTACCTGGATTTCAATCATGAAACTTTCCTGTGCATGAAGAGTGACAAAAGCTTGAATGTTCTCAAACTCTTCATAGATTGTCCATTTTGTAATTGTGGATAGTTAACATGTCGCTTTTACAGTTCATTCTCCTTTTACAAATTCAAACTTGCAATATTGTTTGTGATGTGAAGATGTTGCTCTTTTCTTACAAGTCTTCCATAGCAATTTCCTCTGTTGAAAGGCCTATCAGTATGAGTGTAGCAAGAAGATGGAGGATTTCAGTTTGTGATGCTTTCCAAGTATTTTAAATATGTTTGTTGAAAGGCCTATCAGCATAAAGCTCAATGTAGCAAGAAGATGGAGGAGTTCAGTTTGTGATGCTTTCCAAGTATTGTAAATATGTTGGCTGGATGCATCAAGATTTGATCCATGTGATCAAGTAGCACTTGACATCTTGATCTTATTCTATGTGTGTATATTAACCATTTGTGTCATATGTTATGCTAAGTTGCAGTATATTATTCGATATCTGTTTCACAAATGTCGTATTATACCTGGCCCCTTATTATGTGGGCGTATTGTATGCTGTCATGTCGTGTTTTTTCTAGTACATGTTTTTGGACTTACATACCGATCGAAAAGCTTCGATCAAAAAATTATTTTGATTAGAGAGCTTTTGATCAAAATGGTGTATCTATACAAGGCACATAATATTTAGTATTTTAATACTATCAAGTGACAAAAAATTTATGGTAGGTTAGAGTTATTTTCAATGTGTAGACATTTCATCTCGCACTCTGAAAATAATGACGGTGTGAAAATTTATATTTAGAGTAATTTTTGCTGTCTTAAAAATGTGTCTGCACAATAAGCGTAATATGCATGAGTATGATTATTATTATTTGTGTCAGAGAGTATGGAACTACAATGGGGCACTCTGGACACGGTCCGCTTGGGGGAACTAATGGATAGATGCCCTACTAAAATTTAAATAGAGGTTCATGGCCTATGAGACAACACTACATCAGGATATACCTTTCATAGGAGCGGTATGGAACTACAATGGAGCACATGACTTCATATGTATCATAGAGACACATTAGAGCCTAGATAGAGGTTTACCCCATATAGTTGGATTTTAGTGGGAGTCCACTTTCAGGTCCACCACTAGACAGGGCCATAGTGCCCAACATGGTTGGATGCAGTCGGTACAGATCGGTCAAAAACGGAGTTTCGGTGTTAGAAAGAGACTTGAATGATGTGTGTGTGACTCTCCTCCCATCCATATATACCCTCTTGTACTCTAAAAATAGCAATGGTATAGTCTAAAGATAGCAATGATCTGGAATAATCTAGTGTGAACATGTGGCCATCATGCAACACTTATTCCCATTACTACCCAAGTACTCCCATTACTACCAAAGTACCTTAGGGTATCCCCCGAGCTTGGGACCTTGGTTAGGTGGCCCTTGTCCCTCACACACATGGATTGATCCATGTGGATCAAATAGACTGGCCCTTGTGGATCAATGATCCGTGTGGATCACATGCACTGATCCCTGTGGATCAATGTCTGACACTCTCCCCCCCTTCTAAAGATCATTGTCCTCAATGATCAATGAGGGAAAGTACTTGCGAACCAGAGCTTCTGATTCCCAAGTAGAGTCAGTAAGTGGTAATCCTCTCCAAGCTACTAAATACTCTTAAACGACACGATTCCTCAATCGCTTCTGTCTCCGATCTAGTATCCTGTTTGGAGAATGATACGTGTTTTTACTTTCTTGCAAAGAAACAATACCTTCTATTAGATTATCCTTCCTAGAAACATTGGATAAAACACTGGATGAACTCTATAATCTGGAGGAAGTTTTAATCAGTATGCAACTTCACTTAACTTTTTAACGATCTCCCACGGTTCACAAAACCTTGGGGATAGCGTACTACACTTCCCTGTGGATAGTGAAGTAGATCTAGTTGGTACTTGAAGAAAGACTCTCTCTCCTTCCTCTAAGGATCTAGGAGATCTTTTCCTATCAGCGTACTCTTTAGCCCTATCAGCTTCTTCCTCCATCTTGGCTTTAGCTATTTCTAAATTTACTTGGATGTTTGCTAAGAACCCCAAAGCACTAGGACATTTCTGTGACATACCTATGGTACTGAGAGCATTGGGAGTCATGCCATAGTTCATCTCAAGAGGAAATGCAACTAGTGCCAAATACGATCCCAATCTATATGTCTCTCAGACATATATGCCCTTAATATGTCCTCTAAAAACTGGTTGACCCGCTTGGTCCTATGAAAATGACATCCCTATTTGAAACTATGGATGTCGACAACCCATGCAATCTGAAGACATGCTAGATAAACAACTCTGGTACTTGTGGATCTAATGGACCGATCCCTGTGGATCATAATGAACTGATCCCTGTGGATCAATCATCCCTGTGGATCACATGCACTGATCCTTGCGGATCAATGTCTGACACTCTGATCCCTGTGCGGAGTTTCTATCGTCTCCTGCGTGGGTATGAACTGATCCCTATGGACCAAAGTCATGATCCCTATGGATCATCAATCTATCTATCACAACTAGGATAGTATCCCACTTACTTTGGGTCCGCGGTACCCGACTATGAAGGCCATGGATACACTGTCCAAGTTGTGATCTGGAATCTGTAAAGGATACAAAAGACGTGGAGTCTTGATCCTTTCTGCTTTGTTGACTTGACACATAAAGCCTGTTAAACATAAGTATGGACAAGCTGGCTATCCAGGCCACCAAAATGGTCTTCGAACAAGCTGTATTGTCTTGTCAACACCTGGATGTCCTACACAAGGCACATCATGGTTATCATGCATGATTTTTCTTCTCAAATCTCGGGAATCTGGTATGCAAACCTTTCCTTTTCGTCTAACTATTCCATTCTCTTGTGTGAAACTGGAATATGGAATGGACTTGTTCTCTCTGTTAGGGGAAGAAAGAGTTAAAACTGTCTCGTCTCCTATAATAGAGTCATCACTGATGGCTCAAATGTGGATCTTCCACTTGTGCTTCCTTTATCTCTTGAAGCAATGAGCTTTCTAGAACTGTAAAGCTCATTTGATACATTATTCGTGATAATGCATCAGTAACTATATTCTCTTTGCTCTTCTATACAGGATTTCCATGTGAAACTCCTGTATGAGCTCAGTCCAACGAGCCTAATTGCCTCGAAGATCTGGTTGACTACAAAAATACTTAAGTGTATGGTGAGTGTATGGTGATCTGTGTATACCTTAAAGTCTACACGATAAAGATAGTGTCTCTAGACTTTAAGTGCATACACCATTGTAGACAACTCCTGTTCATGCACTGGCCAGCCATCTTGGCTCAAAACTGTTCCTATGGCTTATGCCACTAACATCTGTCTCTAACAGTCTAACTCAAAGGGTTTTTGTGGATCGACCACTTTCAGTATAGGAGCCTCTGAAACAACTTGTTTCAGAGTATCAAAACTATCTTGCTACTCTACTTCCATGCAAAGAAACCTTGCCTTGAAGCAAGTTCGTCATAGTCACTGCTATCGACGAATAAAAAGAGATGAATTTCCGATCAAAACCGAAACGTCCTAGAAATGATCATAACTGCCTCTCATCTTGAGAAATAGGCCAAACTAACATAACTAAAATTGGATCCATCTGAATCCCATCAGTAGATACTCTGTCCTCGAAAGAAACAACTCAGTCTTCTCTAGATAAACTGAATCTTATCATGATCTCTTACTCTAAGCTGATGGTAGCCGCTTATAAAATCTATTTTACTAAATACAATGGCTTCACCTAGAGTGTCTAAAAGATCATTAATCCTAGGCATAGGATATCTATGTCTGATAGTAATCTTATTGAGTGCTCAGTAATCGATGTACATCCTATAAGATCCATCTTTCATCTCCACTAGGAGAATTGGTGCTACAAAGGATGAATAGCTGGGTCTAATTAGCCCTTTTCTGTAATTCTTTCAAGGAAAACTCTTGGATTCTTCTCTCACTTTCACTGAAAGTGTTGAAGCATTCCAACTAGAGTCTCCATGACTACATGAATGCATCATAGTACACAATGAATGCATACAATATAGAAAAATAAATAAACTTACAAACAATTTTAAGCAACTTGGTAGCATTTACTAATCACGTCTCTTGGAGATCTGATTCTCCACAGATCAGTAGTTGCCTCCCCTCATGCTCAAACTTGATCACTTTACTTGGTCACTATTTATGATGTACTAGAAATAGAAACATCAAGCTTGCTTCTCAATTTATCTTCCATTTGGAACTAACTTACTTACTTGTAGAACTTAAATGCTCTATAATCACTCCCTACTGGAGACAACCTTGCCTTGTCTAATAAATGCAAATCATGCCTTTCTCTATATCTTGGTCACTCTTGAATATTGGACCCACAGACTTGCCTTGCTTGTGCGCTACAGACCTTGACTTTCTGTGTATCTTGGCCATTCAAGAGTTCTTGGCCTACAGACTTGCCTTGCTTACTTAATAAAGATGAGTCTACCTAGGATCTTTGTCCTTCACTCTAGGTAAATAGATAGATGGAACTACCTGATCTACCCATATTAAACTATTAGAGAATCAAGATGTGATTCCTTGTATAGAACTAGTAACTTTAAAGTCTATGTCTTAACTTCCAAATCTAAGAAGTTAATACATGAATTTTCGGTTACTATTTCTAGCTATGGCGTGCTAATCAAGCTTGATTTATCTTTTTTTTTTTTTAATTCCACAAATCTGAAGTCTATACTTCTTGTGAAAGAAACTTCTTTGTTCTATACACATAGAAATATGCACTAGAACTCATAGCTATGAAATTATAGTAACTATTCTAGATACTTAATTTATAAGCATCCTAAACTTGTAGGCATTCTTAGAGTTCTCTTCTAAGGTGTCAAACTAGCTTGAGACCTCTTATCTCTAAGTTTCTAACTCATGAGACCATGGTAAAACTATTCTTTGTCTCACTTTGTCCTTTCTACAAAAGGGCAATTCTTTTCACTTGAAGAAATTCGTATCTCTTTATTAAATGTATTGCTTTAAAAATTTTCCTGTTAAAGCTTGACTATTTCTTTGGATCATAATGCAAATTACATTCTTTCTTGATCATGAAATCTTTAAGGATTAACTATCCTCTATTCTAGGTTCTAACTAAACATCCTAGAAGTTTAACTTGTGAACTACTAAGTTCCTCATTCTAATGACCTTGGTAACACTTACCCTTGTCTTAAGACTTCCCTTGGTCTTATACTTGAATTAATTTCTCCAATATGATATCTACTAGACATCCGTATCAAAGTGATACTAGTCATTTATCTTAATCATTATATAGTTTGAATATTCTATGAATATTCAAAACAAGTATATGGCAGCGGAAAAGAAATAATTTACAAGCCTTTGCTCAATGGAATATGAAGAAATAAGAAACTTTTAGTATGTTCTATATGCTTGAATGCATATGCACACTAATTTTCTAAAAATTTCGTAAGCATAACGGCGCAATTTTGAAACTCGAAAAAATTACGACAAGCAATTTCCGTGATAATGGTGCCGACAGGCACAATCTTTCTACAAATAGACCGAAAGGGGACTACACACCCTGACAAATTTCGCAATGCCGACAAGCATAATGTAACTACAAGTAGACCGAAAGGGGATACACACCCTGACAAATTTATTTTTTTTCCTCGCTAACCTGCAAGAAAAATACTTACCTTTCCCTGCAAGAAGAATACATGCACCGCACAATACAAACTCGCGTCTAAACTACGCGTATAGTCTAGGTGCTATGCAAAATTGCATGTTCTACATGCAATTTGATGCAAAAAGAGAGCAACAATGCATATAAATTGACAAGAGACTTATCTGGAGGTTCCAAAAATTAATTTGCAGATATGTCTAAGTACTGAAGATGATCCATCCTTCGTTGGAATAGTGGCCAATACTCCTTTAAGAGTCGATGCTTCAAAACAAGGCTTGAAAGAAGATTGTTGACGATGAAAGAGCAAACTCCAAGCTCAGAAAAGGATTGGAACTTGTATTTGTTTCAAAATTGCAACATCGGGAACATGGGCAGAAGGATGATAGCCATTTATGAGCTTTCCATGATGAGCCATGTCATCATGGTCCAACACAACACGCTCCTCATCCAAACTTCTATGAAGCTTGCAATAAAAACCTTTGTGGCAATTATCGTTTTTCATCATGTGCTGGTCCGAGCTCAGCCCTTCTGCGAACGTGTGCACTTATCCCACAGATGATACCAATAGCTGCGAGGACTATATGTTGAGGGTATCGCTCAGCAAAATCGAAATAAAAAACGAATCATGTGTTCTGCGTGATTTGCACGTCAGCTAGAGCTGGTCTCTGGCTCGCGGCCGTCTTTTATGCGACTGATGGATTACGTGGATGGACATTCTCTGCTCTTTCGAAGCAGGCACTATGAAATTTCCCGTTCCAACCAAAAAAAAAAAAAAACAAAGCCTTCTCCTACCGCTGCGGGTAGCGCTGAGTGCGCGGAGATCTAGTCCTGTCGGGTAGGCGCGAGGACTTTCTGAACGCATGAACGCATGGCAACAGAGGTATACTACAGAGGGCCGGGGGCCGTATGGGTGCTCTCCGAAATCGTGCTCCATGCTCGGGCTTTGACATAGACCTCCAACAGCGGTTGACGACGACGATCTCCCCAAATCCCCATGGAGAAGAAAATACTTCGAGAAAAAAAAAAAAAACAAGAGGATCTTGTCTGCCCTGATACCAAGTGTTAGAAAGAGACTCGAATGATGTGTGTGTGACTCTCCTCCCATCCATATATACCCTCTTGTACTCTAAAAATAGCAATGGTATACTCTAAAGATAGCAATGATTTGGAATAGTCTAGTGTGAACATGTGGCCATCATGCAACACTTATTCCCATTACTACCAAAGTACCTTAGGGTATCCCCCGAGCTTGGGACCTTGGCTAGCTGGCCTTTGTCCCTCATACACATGGATTGATCCCTGTGGATCAAATAGACTGGTCCCTGTGGATCACATGCACTGATCCCTGTGAATCAATGTCTGACATTCGGAGTTCTCAAAAATTTGGAAATGGCAAGAAACGAGAAACGGGGGAGATAATAAAATTATACACACACATATTACATATACACAATGCACACATTCATATAGTCATACATAGTACATCCATGCATTGAACATTCATACATTATTAATTTATTACATTGATGATTGAACAACTTACAATTTACAAGTTCAACTATGACATAAGTTCAACTATGCACGTTAAGCATTTGTCACTACACAATTTATAAAGATTCAAGAGCAATGTATAATCAATCATCATATTATGTGAACATTCATCAGTGAAATGTCATGACTAAGTGACTCACAATACTTCCAGAATCCAAAGTTCTAAGCCAAAATGATAGATCATGGATAAAAAACTCAAGTGCCACATACATATCATCATGGAAAGTTTTCCATAAACAAAGTACATCAATAAGATTCTACATCGACAGAATCGTGGGATCCATCATCAGTCTCTATGTCCCCCTCACTACTAGAGAACAACATATCTCTAATAGGCTCATTTGCATGCCTCTTGTTATCACCATGGTGTCGGGAGTGTGTATCATGTGCAGGCTAAATGGACTCCTCATAGAGCAAAGTGTAGAGATCTCTATCCTCCTGAGGAATCTCTAGACTGTGGTGCACCTTCTCAATATCAAGCTTAACAGCATCTATTTGTAAGGGATCAGGAGATGTTGAAAGTCTAAAAGGGGGGGGGGAGGGGCGAGAGCACGGTTGACTACATTCTGGGCACCATCTCTAGAGCTTCGCTTATTCTCTCATTTAGTATTGGACAATGTCCACTCGGTGCTGACCACACACGTTTATCACATTCACACTTTCATCTCCTATTCCATAAGACCCCGCACCACTCATTGAGCCACATACCACAATACATTTCACACATGAGCTCTCACATGTTTACGCACACCACTTACACACCCACCTACTCTCCCTTGACCCACTCTCACCTTTGGACACACTCATGTCACAAATCACCACCATCCTACATGACTCATCTCTACACAACTTTCCACATTGCACACATACACACCCTACACGCACAGGATCCATGCCCCAGAACAGTTGGTATGGTGCAAATTGTCGAGAGCTAAGGATGCATCTACGGATATTAGAGCACACATAGAGGGCTATCAGTAAACCTTGGTAAAACCAAGGGTATGATCTTTCATACATGAGCACATGTGAGGAGACAGAGTCTTTCATAGGAGCACGTGGATTCATCTAGGTAGTCAGCTCATATGTATACGTGGGTGTGACATTCAAAGCAGCCTCGGGGGCTTTATCCATGTCTCAGGGAGCTCGAGATCACATCATACAAGGGTATGCAGCATTAGCTTTGATCGAGAGACAGTGCCACCAAGCCTACTTTCAGGAGCCCTGCACAAAGGGATGGCTCTTCGACACTTTGGTTACCCCAGCACTCATGTATGGAGCAGCCATATGGGGCCCATGGTTATCAGCATCAACATGGACAGTGGTGGAGAGACCACATGTCCTCATGATTGCAAGACTCATCCACAGCAAACCTTTGATACCCCATGATATCATACGGGGGGAGCTTGCGCACCACCGATCCTAGTAGAGGCACTCTTCCGGACAGTATGCTTATTACACAGGATAGTATGCTTATTACACAGGATTTAGGGCATGGATAGAGAGCACCATCACTTATAGAGCTTCCAGGCATCACACTACATGGCACTTGTGGGGAACGCCTCCTCATGGTATGCAGAGACACGAGATTGGCTCGCCCACCATGGACTTGACATAGATATCTGATAGACTACCACCAGCACCATATGATTCCCACGCCCCCACCTGCTCGCTCTTCCACCAGGAGAGGAATAGGATCATCTGTCAGGAGATATTGCATACATACATATAGAGGACATGGATGAGCCCAAGGGATCCATTGCCATCGAAAATGATCTACTACCATGAGCATTTCCTATAGATATGAGATCAGGGCTTCATTGGGATCCCACGTTACATGCAGACATATCTACCACACCACTTTCGCGTCGTCATTGGGCAGCTTCGAGTTTCATCACATGGGCTTGAGATCGAGAGAGGTCGGGCCAAAGGAGTCCCCCCAAAAACCTCCATTTACAAGACCAAGCCGGCCTATAATGTGCTAAAGATGTGGAGAATATGGGCACTTTCAAGGAAAATGCTATCTCAGAAGGGTGTCCACCTTGCCGGTATTGTCGGGATACAATGAATCATTATTCGAAGGACTGTCCAAAGCTAAAGGCTTCTACTGATCAAACCTCCTCCATAAATGGTTCAGTTCCATCCTATCGAATCAATGTTATCTATGTCAAGAACGGGGAGGCAGCAAGCAATCCACTCTAGCAAGCAATACACTCTAGTGAGATAGAAGAAGACAATACCAGGTATTGTACACTTTTCCCCATACTCTCCTTTTTCCCAGATTCTCCTAGTTCACCTCAGAAAAGATTCTCCTAGTTCACCTCAGAAAAATGACCCGCATAACATTGGTACTCCTAAGCATTTTGGACGATTTTTCCAAGTTAATGAAGTTGAACCATTTTTTAAAAATGGTCAAATTGATGAAGTAGACTTGAAAATTGGTCAAGTTAATGAAGTTGACCCATTTTTTTAAAAAATGATCAAGGCAATGAAGTAGACTTGAAAATTGGGCAAGCTAATAAAGTTGACCGAATTTTAAAACATGGCCACATTTATCTAATCAACCAATCTTTGAAAAGTGGTCAACTTGAATTGCCCAATTTTTGAAAAATTGTACACTTAATGAAGTCAATCCCTTGTATGGAAAGAATCCAATAAAAAGTGAACGACTTTTTGAAGTCGGCCATCTCCTCATATTTGTCCAAATGAAGCCACTCCAGTAAGGGAACTTGGTCAACTTCATGAAGTTGTTCCCCTTCAGAACTTGGTCCAAAAAAGGTAACCCCACGCTATGCTCTAGAATCTAAACCTATTTTGCACATGCAAAAGAGAGAAGAAGAAAATCAAGAACTCTCTACCAATCCATGTTATGGCCCATTGGCCCAAGTCAAGAAGATAAATGGGTTTCATTACGAGAAATGGATCAAGAACCAAGAGTGCATACTAGAGCTCAGAAAAAGATAGCAAAGACAAAGATCTTGCTATCCAGGTATGAAAAATTGTGAAGTCTTTTAGGAAATCGAGAAAGCTTTTGAAGAGACAATGAAGAAACTACATTCAACTAATGAACCTCCTCTACCTTTACTCATCAAAAGTGAAGAGATACTAAAGTACACCTTCGATCAGCTATCTTTGTATGATCTATTAAGATTATATGGAAGATTTAGAAGTGAAGTCATAGGGATCATAGAAACATTGACGACTCCAACGATGCTTGCAATAAGTGGCAGGCACACTCCAAAGGATACTATGGAAGTTGCATTTATAGACGACTTCACAAAGTCTCTAACTGACTTCAAGGATCTAGGCATGTTAGTCACTATATATGGAAGAACTATAAATGGAGTAATCATAGATGGAGGTTAAGGCATAAATCTCATGGCAAATTTTACCCTGAAAAATACGAGGACTCCAACTTTCAGGTGAAGCAAAGTTTACAATTACCTTTTTTGACCAAAGTCTAGTTAAATCACTTGGTATTGTAGAAAAGATATGTGTACAAATGGATGGTCTCACTTTCTCTTTAGATTTTGTGGTGCTAAATCTACTCCAGGTCAACGAAGGTTTTCTTCTACTCATAGGGAAGCCATGGCTAAGGCACATCCAAGCCATGCAAGATTGGGGGAATTATACCATTTTGGTTAACCTACCAGGGAAAGCACAAAAGCAAGTACATTTAGATCGAAGAGGATCTCATTGAGGAAATGCTCATTCTTTCACTATTATTGAAGAACAACACATTCGTGTTTCGAAAGCATCTAATGAACTCGAAATCATTGATGCCCAAGATCTTTTGGAATGGATGGAAGCTAAACATTCATCCTATCCATGTTATGGTGTATCTATTGGTGAAGAGAATTGTGAAGAGGTAGAAACTATTGGGCTTAGGGAACCATCCATGGACTTAAGGAGGAGGAAGAGAGGAGCTTTTAAAGATTCAACTCAACTTGGGAAAGGAAAAGAGAACAACACAACAAAAGTAAACGACTTACCTATACCATCTAACATGCAGTGGACAAAAGAGCGTTCACCTTTATGGATGCAAAAAAAGGAATCAAGGGTCAACATAGATGAATCTCTAGTTTATCTGCAACACATTTTCGAGGATCAAAATAAAGAATCAACCATGGTATCTCAACTTGTAAGGAAAGCCAACCTTGGTAATGAAGAACATTCACAACCAATTTTGCTAGCAATTTAGCTATGGGGAAAGGTTCAAGGATGTGTTTGCATGGAGTTACCATGGTTTAGAAGGAATTCCTATCCATCTTGGGGAACATTCTATTCCTTTGATTAACGATGCTAAACCAGTAAGAGGATGGATCTATCACTTTAACCCAAAGTATGTAGAAGCGGTCAAGAAGGAATTTGAAAAGCTATAGGAAGCAACGATCATTGTCTCAGTGGAGCACTCAAAATGGTTATTATCAATGGTAATAGTCCAAAAGAAGCAATCCAACAAGATTCATGTTTGCATCGATTTTAGGGCTCTCAACAAGGTTACGATTCTAAATCGATTTCCAACCCCATTTTCAGAACAAGTTTTGGAAGATGTGGTTGGTCATGTCTTATACAGTTTCGTGGATGGATGCAGTGGGTACAACCAAGTGTTCATCCATCCAAAGTACCGAGCAAAAACTACATTTGTAACACCTTGGGGCACTGGATGTTCTACTCCTATGGAGAACTTCATTGAGCATCTTTGTCAATTGGAACAAGTTTTTAGTGCTTGCAGAGAAACCCAACTAAAGCTCAACCCAAATAAATATCACTTTTTGGTGACTGAAGGGACACATCTAGGTCGCATAGTCTCAACAAAAGGTAAGGCTCCCGATCCTGATAAGATCAAAGCAATATTGCATATGCTTAAACCAATTAATGCCAAAGAAATTCAGATTTTCTTAGGACATACCAGCTATCACCGAAAGTTCATATAAATGTATCTTGAGATATCTAAGTCCCTCGCTAAGCGTGTTAGCTAAATAGTACCCTTCCAATGGATTGATGTCAAAAACAACACATTTACTCTACTAAAAACTAAACTTATTAGCACACCTATTTTAGTAGTGCGAGATTGGAATTCTACCTTAGTCTACCTTTCACGTACATGTGGATGCGAGTTCTACAACAGTAGGTGCCATACTCACAGCCTAGCAAAGAACATAAACTCGATCGACCCATTTACTATACTAGCAAAATTTTAACTAAGGTCGAGGGCAACTATGGTACTACTGAAAGAGAGGCACTTGCTATTGTTTTTGCTCTAAAAACATTCTATCATTATTTATTGGGAATGCATTTCACCATCATCACCATAGTACAAAGTAGAGATTTAAATCACAGATTGAAATCGGGGAGATTGCGACTACTTGAGCTCCCAAGACTGGCATTAGCAAGAGTGATGTATTTGGCCAACCCCTCCTTGTATAGGTTTTCAAGGGCGGTTCATCAATGGTGGTTACGGATTAATGATGTCATCAATACGAAACATGACCTCTGGAAATCAGGATCAAGCAAGTAGAGAGCTGATCTTAGAATTTGCACGTTCCAAACGCAATGGAAGCATTCGTTTCTCCAAATTTTGAACCAATCATGACTCATGAAATATAGAAGTCATATACAATCTGAATTTAGGATGGTTTTCTTTGTTCATGACATCAGCTCCCCCTCAAGCGATGAGTTCCACGAGGCGCAGTCATGTTCTCTAGTCTCGGCCTCATTGGATTTTTCTAAAGAAATTTCAAACCTTGATTGGTGCTCTCTGAAGGTTTTCGGCAGGTTTCGAAGTATGATTGTTGATATCATATCCTTCCAATGAACAAGGTACTCCAATCTTCTTGGGGATATTCTCGAATCTAGGACATGCTCGACTTCGAATTCTTCATGATCGTCAATCTTGATAAGTGGTGAAGGACTAGGTTCCAAGCTAGAGAACATGGTGGCTCCTCGTGGAACTCGTCGCTTGAGAGGGGGGTGATGTCATGGACAAAGGAAATCATCCTTAACTTCAGATTCCATGTGACTTTGTATATCTCATGTTTGTTTCCTAATTTAGAGAACGAATGCTTCCATTGTGTCTGAAACATGCCAAAACCCTAAGATCAACTCTCTACTTGTTGGATTATGATGTCCAAGAGTCTTGTTTCAGATTGCTGACATCATCAATTCTTAACTAACCTTGATAACCGCCCTTGATAACCACCTTTGATAACCGCGTTGAACGCCTATCTAAGGAGGGCTTGGCTTAGTCTTGCCAATGCCAAGCTTGGGAGCTCAAGGAGTCGTGATCACCTATCTAATCAGAGGGCACAATCTAGTACTCCCCTAACAACACCACTAGAATGGAGAAGATTGCTTCTCAAAAGTGAGAATTTTTCAATTATACAAAATACTCTTTTCCAAGTTGAACCCGATGGAGTGTGTAGGAGATGAGTCATACCACATGACCTACAACAAATACTAGAAGAACCCCATGGAGGAACTGTTGCATGCCATTATCTAGGCCATATAACAGTACATAGGATCTTACATGGAGGATTATAGTGGCCTTATCTTTTTCAAGATGCAACACATGCAAAGATGTGTGACACCTGCCAAGGTCGTGCACCCAAACCAAGTAAGCTCAACAACCAACCATTGCAAATTTCTTTATCATGGAGACAATTTGAGAAATGGGGGCTAGACTTTATGGGACCAATTTATACCATCTCTTATCCATCGAATGTGAAATAATCGCTAGTGACCACTGACTACGCCACCAAGTGGAAAGAAGTTCTAGCAACAAGAGATTCTACTTCTCATACGGTATCTACGTTCTTGTATAAAAACATTTTTTGTAGGTACGACTCTCCAATAAAAGTTACAAGTGACCAACGGTCTCACTTCATCAACAAGTCTTTAACATTATTCATGAAGTACAAGATCTTCCACAACCAATCATGTGCACACTATCCAAGAGCCAACTATCAAGGGAGCACTAGATTGTGCCCTTTGACTAGACTAGACAAGATTTTGGAAATATACTTCTGATTACAAGATCACCCATGTAGGGGAAATAATACAAGAATATGTAACTGATACAAGACGTCCCAAAACACCAATAGGACATCCAAATCTTCAAAAAAATGTGGTTGTACAAAAATGAAGCTATCGTTTCAGCATTACAATCCTTACTTCCTATTACTTTAGCCCACTTAGTGGCGTAATCAGTTGCCACTAGGAGATATTTGGCATTGGAATCGTGTGCAATGGGATTAATCAAGCCAATAAAGTTTGGCTTCTAGTGTTCAAATGGTCGCCATGTTATGAAGATGTTGAGTGGTTGGTTCCTTTGCCTAGTTGGCTTAGGTGCGCATCGTTGACAGATGTCACAGGTTTTCACAAAATTGGTAGCATCTCGGAATAGATATGGCCATGAGAGCCCACTTTGAAGGATTCTAAGTGCAATTATATGTCCAAGAAAATGTCCACTGGACTTATCTTCATGTGCTAATTGAAGGACAATTTCCGTTTCGTGGGGTTGCCACTTGTGGTTTGTTTATCAAGTACTTTAAAGCTTGATGATCAGTGATCACTGTAAATGTATTGCCTAGTAGATAGTCTCTAAATTTTTTGAGGGCAAAGACAATAGCTAACGCCTCTCTTTCTATGGTGATGTAAGTTTTCTCCGCGCTTGAGAGGAGCCTGCTTGCGTAATGAATTGGTTGGTCTAGTTTATGTGTTTCGCTTGGTTGGGTCAAAACGACGTCCACAACACATAAAGTTGCGTTGACATGTACATGAAACGTCCTAAACCAATATGGTGAGATGACTATAGGTGCAGATGCCAACCTCTCCTTTAAATATGTGAATGAAGCTTCTTCTTCCTCAAACCATTGAAAAGGAAAGCTCTTGCTAGTGAGCTGAGAAAGTGGTCGTGCTATCTCCACATACATGCGTATAAATTCTCGATGATATTGTGTGTATCATAAGAAACTATGGGCTTCCTTGGCATTTATTGTTCATGGGAGTTTGAGAATTGAAATTACCTTATCAGGATCAAGAATCATTCCTTGGGCGGAAACCACATGCCCTAAGGTTAAACCTTTTTCACTACAACGTTGAAATACTTGCTCCAATTGCTTTAAATGATCTGGTAAAGTTTCTATTGTAGTAGTACATGCTACCCCAGAAAATGGTGAAAAGTCATCCATAAAAATTCTTTAAAATTTTAGAAGCAACTTGTTCAAAATGAGATATATTGTTCTATTGAAGGTGGTTGGTGCATTCCGGAGACCAGAAACCATTTTTGTATAGATATACATTCCCCAAGGAGTAATAAGTGCTATCTTTGGTTGATCTTCGGGGTGAGTTTCAAGTTGGTTGTATCCAATAAAACCATCCATGAAGCTGTATAATGCGTGCCCCTCGACATCTTTGATCGCTTGTTCAGAAAAGGGTGTGGAAAATCCATCAAGGATAGTTACCTTATTCAGTGCTCGAAAGTCAACGCAAGCCCTAATTTTATTGGATTGCTTCTTAGACACAATGACCATGGAAGACAACTATTCGGAATGTTCTACAGGGATTATGATGCCTACTTCTTCCATTTTTCGGATCTCCTTTTTTAGTGCATCTACATACTTAGGATTTAATCTGTATATTTTATCTATCAAGTCTCTATAGCTCCATGCAAAGACATCTTTAAAGTTGCTTATGAATGTGGTTACCTTCGTGAGGAGTAGAGGATAGTCCCATAACAAGCTTGTGAGGAGAAGGTTTTGTGGATTATCTTCTTCTCTTATGTTGACTTCCTTGACAGGCCCTAGAGTTGGTTCTTCACTGGAAGATCCTTCTTTGAAGAGTGTTTCCTTGGTGAAGGAAGGACTGTCATTAATGGCAATTTCCTTTTTCTCTTGCATCCTACTGGGACTTCTTCCATTAGAAATATGGTCTCTTCTTCTTTTTCCCTGATTGCTATTGTAAAACATGAAACATGATTAGTCTCTTCAATCCAATCCATTATTTTATCTAAATCTTATGTAGATAATTCCTTTGCGATGTTGTTATGTTCTTGGACTTCCTCCTTAATGTCATGTCTTTTACCTTTTGATGACTCCAATTTTGTATGGAGCTCACGTGCTGCCCATTGAGCTGGCCAACCAACTGTAGGGGTAGCCCAAGGAGGAGGGTAAGCTGCCCATTCAGGTGCCCAACTTGAGGTCCTTGAGCCAAGAGTGGAGCCCAAGCCTCATGAGTCGCCCAATTTTGTGGTGCCCAAAATGGTGGAAAATTCCTCTCCCATGTGCCAGGAGGTGTAGGTGCCCAATCTCTATCTCTACAATAATCTGGAAGTGACGGTGCCCAGTTTTCCCATGTTCCATCCATAGGAGGTGGAGCCGCCTAACTGGTACAAGTTTCACTTCTGGGAAGTGAAGACGCCCATTCCTGTCTTGATGCTTCTTCATTCTCCAAGACCCATGGTGGTGGTTGAGTAGCGTAAATGCTTGCTTCCTCTTGTTCAGCTATCTCTTCCTCTTCTCTGCTATTATCGTTGTTGCTTTCCTATGAGGTTTGCTATGGATGGGGAACAACTTGAGGAGTTCCCAAGGCTTCATCAGTTCCTCCTTCTATTTGGAACTGCATCATTAGTTTGTCCGGTCTGGCTACCCATAAGGTATCACTACCTAAGTCATGCACGGCTCTGCTGCGAGGTAGCCATGGCTTCCGTATAAGGAGAAGGAATAATGACATTGTATATTCTGGCATAAGATTAATCCCAGATCTTCCATCTACTATTACTCCTCCCAAGGAGGTTCCCTTAATTTTTATAGTTAGCCTAAGACTCTTGTAGTCTGTAAGAGGTGCCATTCTAGATAACTCCCATCTGTAAGTGGAGGGCATGGGCATATGTGGAGATATGAGTGTGGCGGAGCTTTGCCCACTTAATATGGTGCCAGGATCTAGACCAGTTATGGCAGCAACTACCTCTCCTCGGACTCTAGGACTCATGGCCAACAAGTTGTAGAGAGATACTTGTTGGTAGGTGTTTTGCAAGACTTGAATCACAGTCAAAAGGCCTTCTTGGTTATTTCCCGAAGTAGCTCCATCATGAAACTGCCTTAAGTCCTCCTTGGATACTGCATAGGCTTTGTCAATAGGGTGTTCCAGAGAGTTTCCATTTTCCCTCATTTCTTCCGATGAGGTCGTCTCCTTGTCCTTGTTGCACTTCTCTTTCTCAGGAGCTTCATTCTCTTTTTCCATCATTACATTTTTCCCTTTGTCTTTATTTTGCCCAACTAGGTCCATTGTTTCCTTGGCTACATCCTTCAAAGCTGGCTTTTGCTTTTGTGCCCTAGTCATAACTCCGGGAATCTCCTCCAATTGGACTACTCGAGCATTTGGAGATTCTATGTTGTCCTCGTTATTGGTTACCTTAATCATGCGCAAGGGATAAGAGTTCCATTGTGTGCTTGTGGACGGAATTGCCTTCGGGAAGTCCTTTGTGTAATGGTCCCTAGTTTCTGGATAGTTCTTACATGGTGGGGTATCTTCGGGTAGGGAACACTTACTTTGAGAATGACCATATTCCCCACAACGGTAACACATTATGGGTCTAGGTAGTCGGTTTTGATGAGGCCTACCTTCTTGCCCATGTTGTCCTTTATTAGTGTAAAAAGCAGTACGAGGAGGTGTTCCTTTGGGTGGTATGGGTGGTTGCACTAACAGAGAAGATTGAGTGGTACTTACCCATTGAGCAGCTCGTGGCTGCTTGGTACTATATTTTGGTTTCCAAGACCCTTCAAAAAATAACAGTCCTTGGCCTCATCTCCTCCCCACAGAATCGGCATGTTAGTCGCCTTGGACACTCCTGGGCGGTGTGTCCTTTAGTACAAAGAGAGCACCATAGTCAAGCTCTTACAGAATTGGCATGTTAGTCGCCTTGGACACTCCTGGGCAGTGTGTCCTTTAGTACAAAGAGAGCACCATAGTCAAGCTTTTACCTCCCGTAGTGTCCTCAACTCTTGGAGCTCTTGTCGTATCTGAGCGAGGCCATCCAAGGTACTTTTGTCTTCTTCTCGGTTCTTTTGAAGTTTTAAGGCTTCTAGCTCCCTCCTTAATGCTCACACAACATCTTCATCTTGGGAAGGAGTTTTACCTTGTTGAGTTCCAAAGTGAACCCATGCAGCCTGGATCCTTGTAGCTTCTGCCTTGAACTCTCTTAAGGTGGGGTCCGATCGCAACAACTCTCTAGGTTTCTATTGGGTGGACTTGGGCAAAGCTTTCTCCACCCATTTCTTCCATTTCTTGATCAGGAAGTCCCCTGGTGCCTTTGGTAGTCTTGCAACCAGCAACCTTTCCCGCATCATTAACTTTGAGAAGGACTCTCCAATACGACTGAATCTTCTCAACTACCCATGTATCGTCACACTAGCACCGACTAGTAGCAGGTATGTTCGTCCAAGGATGAGCAAGATAGATCTCTCAGTTGTTAGAACTAGCTCTAGGCTTGTGATCTCTCTCTTCATATATCTCTCTTCATGTATCTCTCTTCATCTATCATATATCATCTGTCTCTTTCTTTAAAGAACCTTCCTTTTATAGACGAGGGATAGGTTACAACAAGGGTGGTTTGTTACATAAGGTTAATGGGCAATTAATGTATTGGGAAGTTTTAATTGTCAACAATCGCTAGTACCAGACTTTGTCTTGTAGTGTTGAGTGGTCGGAGTCCACATGGCACTTGGGCTCCTTGGTGCCTAACTTTGGCACTTGGGCTCCTTGGCGCCTAACTTCGGCACTTGGGCTCCTAACTTCGGCACTTGGGCTTCTAACTTCGGCACTTGGGCTCCTTGGCGCATAGTTTTAGCACTTGGACTCCTTGGTGCCGAGTTGAGGTGTTCTACCTTCTTCCCTATTGTTTATATTTCTTTTTTTTATTATTATTATTCTTTTTTCATTCTACAATGATTTCATCATCAGCAATCCGAAACAAGACCTTTGGATGTTAGAATTTAGCAAATAGACCATCAATCTTAGAGTTTTTGCATGTTCCAGATGTGATGGTAGGATTACTTTCTCCAAATTTTGAACCAATCACGAGTTATAGAAATTCGCATGGAATCTAAGGTTCATGATGGTTTCCTTTGTCTCCATGGCATCACCTCCCCCTCGAGCAACGAGTTCCACGAGGAGCCGTTATGTGACAGTGAGATCTTCTAGGACTTGAATCTTCATTGCTCGGTCTTTGTAGAGTTCTTGATATGTGGTTTTGAAACACGATTATGAATCTTTCTCAACTTGTTTCTTCTTCTTAGGACATTTGAATACCATATGATCATGATCTCCACAATAAAAGCATAATTGATTGTCTTTCTTATGTTTTCTTTCCTTTGGTATAAGTCTCTGGACATTGATATTATTCAACTCCATGGGTTCTTTGCAAGATAGATCCTTCAAACTTCTAGTGGTACATTGCAGTGCTTCTAAGATCTTTGATGGAGAGACTTGAGTGAGCGTACCTCCTTGATTGAACATGAACTTCTTCTTGTCCTTTGCCTTCTAGTTATCTTCATAATGTGTATGCTCCATATCAGTTTTAATGCTTTTTTTATCTTCAAGGATTTTTTATTCATATTCTTGATAGAATGTCTTGATTACTCGATGTTTCTATCTCTTGGGCTTGGCTTCCTTTGAACAAATGATTCTCACATTGAACTTCTTGATTGATAACACCTCCAAGGTATCTGCTTGAGGCATGGATAGCAAGGGATACTTCACTTTCAAGTTTGAGGCCGCTTTGGAACTAATTAACCATGTAGCCTTCTTGACATCTAGATTCATGAAATAATATCTTGATATGTAAGGCATAGTTGTTGGAGTTTGTGGTCTGCGGAAGCACATGAAACAGCACAAGGAAGAAGCTTGGAGCACAACACGCAATAATGAATGTATTACCAAGAGAATGTACAAAGATAAGTAACATGTTCAGGTTATAGGCATATATACAAGCTGAGGGAAAAAACCTCCTAAAGAGGGAAAAAAGTGCTCCAGTGGTCCTAGTGTGTTCACACACATCACTACCGAAAGATATTAACAAATCCCCGTGGGAGTGATGCGGTGAACAAGAAGCTTGCACTCATATATAAGGAAGTGCAAAGCTATGTGGTATCAATCCACAAAGGATGTAAGCCCAAAGCTTTGCGGAAAGCTTCAAACTTCTTCCTAAGCAGAGCCTTTGTGAAAAGGTCTGCAACGTTCTCCTGTGTGGGCACAAATGCCAAACTGATCTCTCCAGCAGAAAACCTCTCCCTGACATAATGATAGTGCACTTCAATGTGCTTAGTGCGAGCATGGAACACAAGGTTCCTTGCAACTGCCAATGCACTCTGACTGTTAGTAAAGATGGTGGTGACAAAAGACTGACCAACACCCAAATCAACCATAAGGCGTATGAGCCACAGACACTCAATAGTCATAGTGAAAGCTTCCCTATACTCAGCTGAAGTGGCCACTGTAGGTTGCTTCTTGCTCAGCCAAGAAATGCATAAGCTACCAAGCATGAAGCAAAAACCACTGGTGGACACACGAGTGTCATAGCAACCAGCCCCTTCACAGTCAAAAAAAGCATGTAAATTTGGTTGTAGTGATCCCCCCTTGGGATAAAATAATCCAAGTAGCCGGGTACCACTCAAGTAACGAAAAATGCGCTTAACCGCCTGCCAATGCTTGACACTTGGGCAATGCATAAACGTGCTCGTATGTAAGACAGCAAACAGAATAGACGGCCGAGTAATGCATAAGTAAATCAAGCATCCAACAACGCGTTGATAGAGAACAACATCAAAAGACTCAATCATAAACCTGTTTTCATAGGAGGTAATAGGTTTGCACTCTTCAAGGCCAAAATGTTGCAATAATGTGTCAATATATTTTGTTTCGCACAAAGCTATTCCTCCATTAACTTGCATAAACTGAATGCCCAAATAATGGTGCAAATACCCCAAATCTGACATCTCAAACGAGGCATGCAAATCAACCTTAAAATCAGCGATATGCTTCTCATTAGGACCAGTGAGAAGCATGTCATCAACATAGACAACAATGATCAGAAACACATTATTTGCTCTCTTAACATATAAGGTGCTCTCAGTTGGATTGCCCTCATAACCATTTGCAATCAAGTAGGCATGTATCTTTTCATACCAAGTACGTGGTGCTTCAAACCATATAATGCCTTTTTCAACCTGCGCACTTTGCTTTCATGCCCTTTCTGCACAAAACCACGAGGCTGAAAAACATACACTTCTTCATGCAAGTCGCCATTCAGAAATGCAGTTTTAATGTCCAACTGATATAACTTCCAACCATGATGAGCTACAAGTGCAGAGGTCCTATGAACAATAGTCATTCGGTATGTAGGAGCAAAGGTCTCCTCAAAAACAATGCCTCTTTCTTGAGCACAATCTTTAGCAACAAGCATAACCTTATACGTGTCAACTGTTCCATCAGGCTTACACTTGAACTTGTATACCCACTTAGTGCCAAGGGCCTTCTTGCCACGAGGCAAGTCACATAAAGACCAAGTACCATTCTTCATAATAGCATCATATTTTGATTGCATAGTAGCCATGCAATTTTCTGAATTTTGTGCTTCATCAAACGAAGTAGGCTCATTCTCATCACAAAGATTAGAGGCAGTCATAGCATAGCAATCTGATGTGAAAGAAGCACTATGAGAGCCTGAACGAGTACGATATGACAGAGGTGCATCTAATTTGTTATCTCGCAAAGTCTGCACTTTTCGCCTCCTCTATATCATACCTCTCATCAATAAATGCATCATGTATATCTCTATCAGAAATGGAATGATCTGCATCATCATATGGAACCTGCAAAGGTTGAATAATTGCCTCACTTGGAAAAGCACTAGACTATCCACCTGTAAAAAGAGGGAGCAAAGTGTCATACACATCTTTGGAGCTAACTGATGTCTCTTTAGTACATGAAAGTAATGGCTGAATTGCATCTTTCACAAAAACAACATCACGGCTAACCAAAATGCGTTTAGTCTTTGGATGATATAGATGATAGCATTTGCTTTGAGAATTGTACCCAACAAAAATACATTTCACTACTTTATCATCCAATTACCTATGTTTTTATTCATGCACTAATGCATATGTTAGACGACCAAAGATATGCAGATGAGCAACAGATAGCTTGCGACCATGCCAAGCCTCATATGGAGTGATAGGTTGCAATGCTTTAGTCGGACACTTTTAAGTGCATATGCTGCATACATAACAGCCTCAAGTAAGAAACTATGTGGTAAAGCCTGACTCTTGACCATACACCTCGCCATCTCCATCAAGGACATGTTCTTCCTTTTTGCAACTCCATTATGTTGAGGTGTATATGGCACTATACACTAATGTTTTATCCCATGTCCAGCGAGAAATGCATTAAAATTAGAAGATATATATTCCCCCCTCGATCAGAACGGAGGTTGCCCATTTTACATGCTAACAGATTTTCAGCCAAGATCAGAAACTGTTAGAAGCACATTAACAGTTCGAACTTTGCTTTCAATGGATATACCCATGCATGTCTGGAAAAATCATGAATGAAAGTCACGAAGTAAAGGTAGTTCCCAAAACAAGGTGTTTGCATAGGACCACAAACATCATTGTGGACAAGCTGCAATTACTGAGTAGCTCGTACTGAACCATCTTTTGGGGAGGAGGAACATTGCATTTCGCCCAAAATATAACCTTCACTGATATGTTTATCAGGTGCCTCAAGTTTGGGCAGAGAGGACACCATTTCAGTTTTCTAGAGGCATAGCAAACTAGCAAAATTCAGATGACCAAAGCTTTGCATTTGACATAGCCTGAGAATCTTGAACTCCACATGCTGGTTCATTCACAGATTTTGCATAATCTATGAGCTTTTATAGCTCACGACATAAAATGCCAGAAGCAATAATGATGTCGTCGTTTGATAGATCATGAACTGTACATCTATCATGAACAAATTTCACAACCAAGCCAATCTTGGCTAATGTTTAAAGTGATAACTGATATTTTTTTTTCTTTTTTTTTTTAAAATCCCTGACACAAATAAAGCATTCGACAATGTAAAAAAACTACCATCAATAGCAGTTAGAATGATCTTACCAACTCCTATGACAGGATAAGAGTAGTTGTTGGTGCATGTGACAGTATTCTTCGTAGGGGAAGGCTCAAGTGAAGTGAAGAAACTGCGCTCCGAGGTAATATGTTTGGTTTTCCTACTATCAAAGTGTCAAACATCCAAGTTGAGTGTAGACATACACTATTCATGAGAAGATGGGACGTAACTGCAACTAGTAGTAAATGCCCATTCTTCATTTTGCACAAGATTTGAAGACTGTGATTTGGGTGTAGTGTCTGTGCACCAATTCAAGCCTCTTTTTGCTTTGCCTCTTTTGCAATTAGTTTTGGACAACTCTTTATAACATATCATTTCCTTTATAGTATTTGCAAAACAATTTCTGCTTTTCTGTTTTCTTCTCGTCTTTGTCATCCTTCTTTGATTGTGCAAAATTAACAAATTTCTGCTTACTAGTAGATGAGTTCCATTTTCCTTTTCCCTTCTGACTAGTCAGGAAAGTTTGATTTGAAACACGCATAATGGACCTATTGTGCCTAGACTAAACTTCCTGCAACAAAACAGAGACTAACTCCTCAAATCTTAAGGCATTTGGATTTCCTTTCATCATCAATCAAAGAGTAGAAACAAAACTATGATATGAATCTAGAAGACCATTTAGAACAGTCTACACAAGTGAACTCTCTGGCAAGACTTCATGATCAAAAATCAATTACTCCTTCAAAACTTTGATTTTTGTCAAAAAACTCTCCATGGAATCTCCTTCATTCATGTGCTCACTCTCCAATTGTTTTCGGAGATAAGCAACACAAGATTCATTCCTTGCCTTATATGAAGTGATAAGTGTATCCAAAGCATCCTTTGTTGTTTTGCGGGAGTGAATGTGAGGAATAATGACAGGTTTGAAAAGGCTATCAATACATGTGCCTGAGCATCTCTGCCATCCCAACAAAGTAGCTCTACAGTAGGTGCAGCAAGAACCGCAACACAAACATGAACCTGAAGAACATCATCTTCAATGCCATCTGCATCACCTTCGGTAATTGCATTTGCAGGTGTAGTAGGACGTTTTTCAAGATCCTACACAATATTCCACAGTTCTTTTGTGACCAATACATGACTCATCATATATACCCATAATGGATAATGGGTACCATCCAACTTATCCTCAAGAGCCAACATACGGAATACATCTCTGCTTTGAGCCATGGCCACTGACTAAAATACCTTGATGCAAAAAAATGATTGTATCTCAAAAAGTCGAATAGAATGACCCTGTCCAGTTTTGCTAAACTTGTAGTGGACTTCGACGAGCTTATACTAGCAAACTAAAACCTGCATATATGCTTGGCAAAAAAAGATGAAATTGCCTCCATAGGCATTGCGATAGTGCGTTCGGAGGCCGAAACGAGTATAAATCTCGATTTTGGTACCACATAGTGTAGCGGTTTGAACTCCTAGTCGTCTTTGGTATGCTCATCCATTTTCATGTGATTTTGAGACTTTGATCGGAGGGGTGTCGACGACGCCCTAGATCAAGCGGAGACTCGCTTTGATTCCAATTGTTGGAGTTTGATGTCTGCTAAAGCACGCAAACAACAAGAGGAAGAAGAAGAAGCTTGGAGCGAAACACACAATACTGAATGTATTACCAAGAGAATGTACAAAGATAAGTAACCCGTTAGGGATATAAGCATATATACAAGCCAGGGGAAAAACCTCCGAAAGAAGGAAAAAAGTGCCCGGCGGTCCTAGTGTGTTCACACACATTACTACCAAAATATATCAACAATAGCTTGAAATTGATCGATCACCTTGTTGTAACAATCTTTTTAACACTTAGACATGTCCTATCAAATCCTTTATGGTAGATTGAATCTCCTTGCATATGGAATCCATGGTGTTAGGACTTAATGAAGGTATTCTTGCCAAAATGTCAAGGGAGAACTAGATTGTGCCCTCTAACTAGACTAGACAAGGTTTGGGAAATATACTTTTGATTACAAGATCACCCATGTAGGCAAAATAATACAAGCATATGTAATTAATACAAAAAGTCCCACATCCAAGGACAATAGGTATGGATAACTCGACTAGATGAAATACAAGAGATCCCACAACCAGGGACCGTAGGTATGAAACACGATATTTGAATTACAAGAATTCCCTTGAGGGAGATATCTGGATACAAGAATTCCCTTGACAGGATGTCCAGGATACTAGATTAGACAAGACTAGAACAATGGAAAAGACTAGAACTGGAACTTGAACTTGGAAAGTACTTACTCGGAGATCACGACTCCTTGAGCTCCCAAGCCTAGCATTGGCAAGACTAAGGATATATGTGGACAAGCCCTCCTTATATACATGTTCAAGTGCGGCTATCAAAGGGGCTTACAAGTTGATGATGTCATCGATGATGTCAGTAATCCAAAACGAGACCTTTGGATGTCAGAATCCAACATATAGATAGTCAATCTCAAGGTTTTTGCACATTCCAGATGCGATGGAAGGATTAGTTTCTCCAAATTCTGAACCAATCATGAGTTTTCAAGATGGTTTCCTTCATGTCCATGACACCAATGGTCAAGCGCAAAGTACCAACAAGGTACTCATCTCTCTTCTAAGAAAGATGTGCTATCTTCATCCCTTGAAATGGGGTATCACCTACCTAGGTGTGGTATGGGCATACACGAAAGCCGTTAAGATAACTATGGAACTCACTCCCTTCCAATTGGTCTATGGTCTTGAAGTAGTAGCTCCATTAGAATTTCTAAAGGGATCAAGCAGAGTGGTGCATGCAAGAATTGATCATTTTCAAGCTATAAGTAACATCGATATGAAGAGATTACATCGATTGGAGGAAAAGAGGACAATTGCAAATTCAACTCTCAAGAAAGAGAAGGTTAAAAGGAAAGCATGGCATGATAGAAACATGTGGAAGATGGAGATCAAGGAGAGGTCTTTTGTTGCACTACACCAACTAAGCTTGTACAACAAAAAAGAGAAGAAGCTATCCACTGGATAGAGGGGCCCTTACAAGGTAAAGGAGAATGCACAACATTGAGCATGAGTAGCTGAAGCATTGCACTCTATTTTTATGTGTGTGTAGAGCTCTTAGCCTATCACTAGTGCTTCACAAGGGAGAATAAGAATCAGCTAGCTTGGCATTGTGAGTGTCAATGGGCAAGCGATGGTTAGCTATTTTTCTGTTGAGTAAGCTAGTTGGGAAGGCTAGATTCTTTCAACTTTGTGAATGTATACTCTAAAGGACTGAGGTTCAGCAAATAGACTTTCTTTGTTTCCCTATGCCTCTAAGTTGAAGACCCTAAAGCTTGTACTAATTATCTTCTTGAGCTGTGTATACTTGATAATTTCAGCATCTTTTCTCTAGTATCATTGTGTGTTACTGTATGTAATATTCTTCTCTGTTGAGTCTTCAAATTGCAACCCACAATGCATACTGCACTTCAGAGGAATCAACACATTGAGCAGTAGAGCAAGAAATTGATCTACAAGTGGATATTGTGAAAGAAATTGGTCTACCTTTGATTTCGTGCATACAAAATGCTGAAACTGTTTATATCTTACACATGCAGCAATTTTGGTTTTTGTATTTTTAATATTTGGTCACTTCATGCTCCTCTCAACATACCAGAGCAACCAATAAAACAAGCTTTTAGAGTTTTACAAACACATGATGCTATCTTACAAAAGAAAATTAAGGGATGATGATATAGAATGGAGATTGTTTCTAAAATGTCAAATACTAATGACATAAATGAGATGACTTCAACTTTAGATGATGCACGTTCCATGCCCATCGAACATGATTCATAAAAACATTTATATTTATGTGCAAAAAAATTCTATATAAAAGTATTCAAAGCCTGATTTGTGCTCATTAGCTCGATTGATTGGGCCCCCCCAGCCTCTCAAGGCTGGGGACAGGGGTTCGACCCCTGCAGACTGCAGCCGAATACCTTTCACCACTTGGGTGATGAGCTATCAAACCAGCCTCTTCAGGGAACTATTGGGCCTTCAGGCAACCCAGCTCCAACGAGTCATCTTGTGGGGCGTTAGGGCATCCATGGGTACCATGCCCGCGTTTCATTGTACTTTCAATTAATTCAAGTTGATCCGATAGAGTAAATCTCAATGATGGAACTTCCTTTAAAAAAAGAATTCAAAACCTTCAAAATTGTTGTGAAGGGTTTTGGCTTTGAATATCATGAATTAATTCATCTATATCCATTGATCATTTATAAGTCATATCACTGGGTAGTGATTTTGATAGATCACCATATGTGGTTGTGTACCTGTCAACTTGTACCAAAATATCTTTCTCTATCAATAGATTATTGTCTGTGATTGTCAAGTCTTCTATCTTTTTCTCTAATGATTGGACTCTCTCTCCTTGATCCAAAAGAGTTGTGCCCTGGCTTGTCATACCCATGATCTATTGGCATTCTTCAAAAAGTAGAATATCCTGTTCTTCAAGATGTAGAATAATGGATCCTTTTTTTGACAGTGGTGGTAAATCTTGTCTTCGTGCAGCTTCACAATCCTTTATTTGGTCCAATCCAACTCTTGCACTACTTGGCTTATCAATCTAATCCACTCTTCTTAAAATATATTTTTCCGGAAATGTAACTAGTATCAATCTAAGGTTCAATGATGGTGACTCTGTTTTCATCTTCTTGTAGCCACTTATTGATTTTTTCGTTCCTCTTGGACAATGCTCAGGTGTGCTTTTCAATATGTATTGGCAGTGAAGTATGATGATAAAGCTATGTGATGAGATTTTGGTATGATCTGTGCCCTAGGTTCTTCTAAGTCCCCTTCTCGTCTACTGAGTGTTCTGTTTGTATTAGAACCAAAGCTTCTCCACCCTGATTTATCTTCATGTATATCCTAAGAATTTTAACTTGGTAACTTCTTAATTGGGCTTTGTTGTCTTGATATGTTTTATTCAAGTGATTCACTTGAGGTATCAAGCATCCTTTAGATAGAGACCAAAAGAGAGAGAGAGAGAGAGAGAGAGAGAGAGAGAGAGAGAGAGAGAGAGAGAGAGAGAGAAGTGAAATGAAATGACTACGGGACCAAAAAGTTACAAATTAGTGAATCTGATGCAATGTCTGGGTGTGGAAGATATTCAAAAGCTGAAAAACTGACTACTCTAGTTGACATGGGATATAAGAAGTGACTGGACAAGAGACTCTTTAGTCAATGCAATGATATAGAGAGGAGGCTTATAAAACCTGGACAACGAGGTACAAGATAATGAGGGATGATCCACCTCATAGGAAATCGTTCATCATCAATGTTGGATCACATCAATGCCCACCACGGTCAAAATTCTAGTTGGGGTATTGCATATGGCATGCTTAAATGATCTGAATCCTCCCTCTTGTCATCTGTACTTGCAAGCACTCTCTAGTTGTGGGCCCTGGCTTGCAAGGGTTATCATCTGCACTTGGAATGACATGACTTCTTCATGTGGCTGAAGGGACTTGTGCACAGGCAATGTTCTCCACCTCAGTGGATGATTCCACATACTTCACATCATCCACTATAGTCTACTGGGCACATTGTATCGTGAATTCATTGTAGCCACTACATGGTGATGCTTTGTACACAATATCAGTCTGGTTGTGTGTGAGAGAAATGAAATGATATATTAACATCTTCAAATGGCCGAAATGACCTATGAGACCATGAGTTACATCATGCTAGATCTGATACAATATCTAAGTAAAATGAAAACAAAAGAAAGCAAATAAACTATAGCAAAATTGCTTGATGAAATGTATCATATCATTCGTGGATGGTGAAGGGAGTCGTTAAGGCAATCCAATTGAATAATTCACTAAAGAAGTAATCCCTTTATCTCATAGGATCTAGGAGTTTGTGGCTTTCTTCATGGCTTTCTGGCAGCCCAAGATCAAATGTAGTAGTTATTGGCTCAGGCCTCTTGAGTCCAAGGTTCAACCCCCGGGCTCGACATGTAATGGCTTTGGCTAGTTAAACCAGTTGTAACGGAGTTTCCACCTTGTCTAACCCCTGCTTTGTGGGATATGGGCGGTCCCGCAGGTACTATGCCCATTCACTTGTACACTTGCACTTTCAAAGTTAAAGCTTGGGGAGTAGGCGCCCGCCGAACCTCCATTTAAAAAAAATGTAGTTATTATTTATGTGAAATTACTAGTGTTGGAACATGGCAATGGCGTAATTGTCTGAAGCTAGTACCCTGACTTGGCACCTTGCATCTGTGTTGCAGGAAACGTGCATAAATCAATGGGAAATGCCGTGTCCCCGTTTCCAAGCATTGTAGACATTTCTTCATGTGTCAAAGACGTCAAACGAATGATTCACATTTTCTGTCCCCCAGTTGACTTCGAATGCTAAAATTTACATGAAAATTTCATGCAAAAAATAAGTAAACTCTCCACACGATGCTGTGGACGTCACGCCATGAGTTAATTAACTTTAGTGAAGCACCAGTTGCTCTTAAGAGCTCAAAAACTTGTTGGTTTCAAGTGTTCAAGTATATTATTATTGTTGAACCTATCCTTGACATTTCCTACATTTGAACATTGCCATCTACTGTTTCCATCGTGTTGGCATTCCCTACAACCCTGCCTTGCATGATGAACTGGGATGATCCAATACCTGGATTGCACCCATCGTCTATAAATTGGGGTCCTTTGTAGTCAAGGTTGCTTAGATCGTTGTAGCTTAGTCTCATGAACATGCCTCTAGAGTAAACAGCCTGTTCTGATGACAGTCCTTATATCTCATGACTCTTGAGGGTGGCCCAAAAAGGCATTGAATATGACCACTTATCTCATGATATGTTGAGCAATAACATATATGATGTAAGTGTGTGTGTGCACGTGCATGCACGTGTGTGTGTGTGTGTGTGTGTGTGTGTGTGTGAGAGAGAGAGAGAGAGAGAGAGAGAGGGAGGGGGGTCGAGAATTGATGACTCTTTGTTGTTTATGCTCCCATAGCGTGCATATACTGCATCTGAAGTGCAAGTGATTCATGATGTGAAGCATGAAGAAGGAAGTGACATTATTCCAAGTATGGCACGTGATAGCAACACGAAGTATATGACATTTTATGAAGATGGCCACAGCATACCTGGAAAACGCACTGCTGTTTGGGAAATTGATAAAGGTAATTATTAGTTATTCTATTTTATCTACACCGAGTGGAAACTGATACTTGGATATTATTATCGATTCTAAACCATCACTTTTCTTTGTTCTACCGATGCTTGAAGTCGACCACAGAAACATCGTACGACTTCCTGTTCTACTTCGGGAACTGTGGCTAGAGACAGCACATGGTTTTCATCCTGAAGCGAAGCGCCGTTTTGTTTCTAAAGGCAAGTTTTCATTTGATTATGTAAATTCTCGTTCTCTTTCCATGTTCAACCAGCGGGATGCTTGTTCCAAACGAGAATACGACGACTCTAGTCACTGATGTTTATTTCTTTTACAGACAAGCGAGAACCTATACGGGACGAGGATTGCTTCTGGGACTACTCAAAAGCGAGATGTGGCATGCCAGATCAATGTGAATACAGGTAAAGCTTTCCCTCATATGCCACATTAGGGTTAGCGCGAGTAATTTTTTACGTGAACAGTCTGAGAATATCAACCGTTGCAGGTATGTGTTTGGTGATGTCCACCTTGGGCAAAGCTGTCGTCTTCGAACTTCCTTGAATAATCCCTTTCAGAATTATCTGTAAGGATCCACGTAGAATATATAATGCTATTCTTTCACCGGTCTTTCGGAAGGCTGGTTGTATCACTTGTATTCTCCTTGTAAAAAAAAAACATTATTTGATTGTAAGCCCTGTAAAAATTCCTTGATGAGCTGCCTTTATAGACTACGGCGGCTCTGCTTACTACAAGCGTACTTTCCTAGCTCCTCGGGGGTTAACAGTTGGTTCGTCGAAGCCAAAAGCAAATTATTCTTTCCTCGTGCCAATTTGGTTGCCAATAAACAAATTATACCATTATTCCAGAAATCATTTTAGATCATTGAGCAAAGACGAAGAGCGCCTGTACAGTGCAGACAAACGTGAAGCCAATCTGGGTTGTCCAATTTTTATTTCATCAGTGTCACATCTGAATTTTAAGAGGGATTTAAGGCCGTCAGGTCGTTTGTATATAATTCTATGAGATCTCATTTTTTTGAAGGAACTCGGCCTTGAGGTCTAATCTCTTCAAAATTAGCTGGAATGAATTGAAATACAAGTGAAATCAGGCGTAGTTCTCATGGGACCTTCAGTATCCCATAAAACAGAGGTTAAATGGATTGAAAGTACAAGTGAAATTGAAATTGGGCATAGTACTCATGGGATTCCTTGTACTCACAAAGTACAAAGCAGGGATTAGATGCCTTGTACTCACAAGGCAGGGGTTAGATGATGCCTCACATGGTCAAGATTACAGAGCTCGAAGGTCCACTAGAGTAAAGCTCGGATAGGAACAGCCCTAAGACCCAACAAAGTGACACTAATTTCCACTGAGTCAAACTCTGCATGGAGGCTACCAACAACATGCTCCAAGGGCAATGATGTTCTGCAACGAGGGGGGTTGAACCCCTGCCCCCCCACCCGAAAGGCAGTTGGGTTAACCCTGTAGCCGCTGGCATGAAGACGATAAAAACTATTTTGTAGATCCCAATCAATGTTTCAAGACAGCTTCTCTAATGAATAGCCTGCAGGGCTAAATATGAACATGTGCGTGTGTGCGCCTGCATGTGAGTGGAGAGAAAAAAATTATTCTCCCAAGTGACCTCGTTATTGTGAACTAAGTTATGAACCAAACAACAGCCGTAATTGTCGTTATCAATCATTGGAGTACAGATGCCTTGTCGGTAAGTGCTGAACCCCAAACAACCGAGAATGAAATGGTGTTTTTGGGACATATTATTGGTCTTTGAGCATTTTTTATAGTCTCTATGAAGAAAAGTATTTTTTTGGTGGACTCTATGAACAAAAGTATGCATCATGCATGAACAAAAAGTATTTTTTGGTGGACTCTATGAACAAAAGTATGTATCATGCATGTGCATATTGTGGAAGTTTTTCATCTGTTCAAACGAGGTGTTCTATCCCTATTGTGCGGTGTGGGATTGAGAGGTCCCATGAATACTATGCCCTTCGTCATGTATTAGCACTTTCAATAATTCAAGTGTTGGGAGATGTAGGCAGTAAGGTCAACCTCTGTAAAAAAATCAATTGAAAAAGAGGTTATTTAATTTGCCTTGTGAAAGGACCACTCTTCTTTCAAAAATCAATTGAAAAGGAGGTGACTTAATTTGCGTTGTTGAGAAGACCACTCTTTTTAGAATGTTTTTGTTTTTTGTTATTGTCCCCTTTGGGAGGTAGTTGCATGATTAAGTTGAGTGATTTCTCTTTGTTTTTAATAAAAAAAGCTTAGAAAATTCAAACCAGTGTTGCCGAAAACGGCATAAAAAAGAGGGGGAGGGGGGGGGGGGGGGGGGGGGGGGGAAACGTGGTTTTCTCGTTTCAGGACTTGCCTTCCCATTCCCAACATGTGGGAAACATTAAAGCTTTGGTGACTTTAATCACATAATATGATAATTAATCAAAAACACATCATGCATACTATTTTTATAAAATACTAGTTGGTGATCAAGGTATTGGTATGTATAGAGCGATAGAGGGAGAGGGATTTGACGTGCAAATTGATGGATAGAGAGAGAAAAAAAGGGAGCGAACGGCATTTTTAAAAACATGGATATTGATATTGCGAATCTAGAACCTAGATGTCTTAATCAGGAGATTGTAATCCGACAATGAGTGGAGGCTAAAGAATCATGGTGGAACGCAATAGAAACGCGCATTAAAAAAAAAAATGATTTTTTTATGTCTCATATTTAGTACATGTATATTTAAAAAGTTTGAACTATTGGAGTTTTGAGGTCTGTGGAAGCACGCAAACAGCACAAGGAAGAAGAAGAAGCTTGGAGCATAACACACAATATTGAATGTATTACCACTAGAATGTACAAAGATAAGTGACCCGTTAGGGCAATAAGCATATATACAAGATGGGGAAAAACCTCATAAAGAGGAAAAAAGTCCTAGTGTGTTCATACACATCACTACCTAAATATTTCAACAAATCCCCCTTAGGAGTGATGCAGTGAACAAGGAGCTGGCACTCATGTATAAGTAAGTGCCAAGCTGTGTGGAATCAATCCACAAAACGAAGTAAGCCCAAAGATTTGCAGGAAGCTTCAAATTTGTCCCTAAGCAGAGCCTTCGTGAAAACGTCTGCAATGTTCTCTTGGGTGGGCACATATGCCATGCAAATCTCTCCAACAGAGAACCTCTCCTTGACATAATGATAAGGCATCTCAATGTGCTTAGTGTGAGCATGGAACACAAGGTTCCTTGCAACTACCAATGCACTTTGACTATCAGTGAAGATGGTGGTGGCAGAAGAATGACCAACACCCAAATCAACCATAAGGCGTTTGAGCCACACACTCAACAGTCGTGAAAGCTACCCTATACTCAGCCTCACAACTGGAAGTGGCCACAGTAGGTTGCATCTTGCTCAACCAAGATATACATGAGCTACCAAGCATGAAGCAAAAACCACTAGTGGACACAGGAGTGTCATAACAACTAGCCTAGTGAGAGTTAGAAAAAGCATGTAAATTTGGCAGTAGTGATCCCTTCTTGGGATAAACCAATCCAAGTAGCCGATCACCACTCAAGTAGAGAAAGATGTGTGTAACCGCCTATCAATTCTTGACACCTTAGCAATGCATAAAGCTGCTCATCTGTGAGACACCAAACTAAATATCTGGCCTAGTAATGCATAAGTAAATCAAGCATCCAACAGCCTCTTGAGAATAGCATCAAATGCATCTCCAGCATCATGAAGACTCAATCATAAACCTGTCTCCATAGGATTGGCAGTAGCTTTGCAGTCTTCAAGGCCAAAACGCTACAATAATATGTCAATATATTTTTTTTGACACAAAGCTATTCCGCCATCAACTTGCATGGATTGAATGCCCAAATAATGATGTGAATGCCCCAAATCCGACATCTCAAATGAGGCATGCAAATCAGCCTTAAAATCAACAATATGCTTCTGAGTGATCAGCATGTCATTGACATAGAAAACAATGATCAGAAGCACATCATTTGCACGCTTAACGTATAAGGTGCTTTTAGTTGGACTGTTCTCAAAAACATGTGCAATCAGATAGACATGTATTTTTCATATCAAGCACGTGGTGCTTGCTTTAAACCATATAATGCCTTCTCCAACTTGCACACTTTATTTTTCATGCCATTTCTCCACATAGCCACGGTGCCAAAAAACATACACTTCTTTATACAAGTCACCATTCAGAAATGCAGTTTTAATGTCCAACTGATGTACATTCCAACCATGATGAGCCACAAGTGCATAGATGCTACAAACAGTAGTCATTCGACATTTAGGAGCAAAGGACTCATCAAAATCAATGCCTCTTTCTTGAGCATAACCCTTTGCTACAAGCCTAGCCTTATACTTGTCAACTATTCCATCAAGCTTACGCTTCAGCTTGTATACCCACTTAGTGCCAATGGCCTTCTTGCCAAGAGGCGGTACCATTTTTCATGATAGCATCATATTCTGATTGCATAGCAGCCATCCAATTTTTCGAATTTTGTGCTTCATCAAATGAAACAAGCTTATTCTCATCGCAAAGACCAGAGGCAGTCATAGCATAGAAATCTGATGCAAAAGAAGCACTATGAGAGCTTGAGCGATTGCAATATGATAGAGGTGCATCTAATTTGTTGTCACGTAAAGTTTGCACCAACCATTTTGTCATAGTTTTTACCTCCTCAATATCAGCTCTCTCATCAACAAGTGCATCATGTAAATTTGCATCAGAAATGGAATGATCTACATCATCAGGTGAAACTTGTAAAGGCTGAGAAGTTACCTCATTAGGACCAGCAGTAGACTGTCCGCTTGTAAAAAGAGGCAACAAAGTGTCATGCATGTCTTTGGAGCTAACTGATGTCTCCTTAGTACATGAAAGTAATGGCTGAATAACATCTTCCACAAAAACATCATGGCTAACCAAAATACAAAGCTGTATCATCATATTTTCTGCAGTGTTGTTCAGGCACTAATGCATATGCCAAACAACCAAAAACTCGCAAATGAGCAACAGATGGCTTGCGACCATGCCAAGCCTCATATGGAGTGATAGACTGCAATGCTTTAGTGGGACACCTGTTAAGTACATATGTTGTACACATAACAGCCTCAAGACAAAAACTATGTGGTAAAGCTTGACTGTTGACCATATACCTCATCATCTCTATGAGTGACATGTTCTTTTGTTCAAAAAATCCATTCTGTTGAGGTATGTACAGCACTGTACACTGATGTTTTATCCCACGTTCAGCCAAAAATGCATTAAAGTCAGAAGACATATATTCTTCCCCTTGATCAGAACGGAGGGTGCCCATTTTACATGCTGATAGATTTTCGATCAATACCAAAAACTGTTTGAAGCACATAAACACTTTGGACTTTGCTTTTAATGGATATACCCATGCATGCCTAGAAAAATCATCAATGAAAGTCAAGAAGTAAAGATAGTTTCCAAAAGAGGATAGTTGCATAGGACCACAGACATCACTATGAGCAAGCTGTAATTTTTTAGTAGCTCAAAGTGAACAACCTTTTGGGAATGAGGAACGCTGCATTTTGCCCAGAATACAACCTTCACATATATGTTTACCAAGTGCCTCAAGTTTGGGTAGAGAGGACACCATTTCATATTTCTACAAGCATAGCAAACTAGCAAAATTCAAATGACCAAAGCATGCATGCCAAAGCTTTGCATCTAATGAAGCCTGAGAACCATTTATTACACATGTTGAATCATTCATAGATTTTTCATAGTCAATGAGCTTATACAGCCCATAACATAAAATGCCAGAAGCAATAATAACATCGCTATTTAACATATCAAAAAATTTCACAACCAAGATAATCTTGGCTAAAGCTAAAACTGATAACATATTTTTCTAGATCACTGGCACAAATAAAGCATTCGACAATGTAAAATAACTACCATAAACACTAGTCAGAATGATCTTACCAACTCCCATGAATGGATAAGAGGAGTTGTTGGCGCATGTGACAGTATTCCCTGTGAAGGAAAGCTCAAGTGAAGTGAAGAAACTGTGCTGCGAGGTAATATGTTTGGTTACCCCACTATTAAAGTACCAGATATCTGAGTCTACTACATATATACATTGTTCATGAGAAGATGATTCATAACTGCAAACAGTGGTAAATGCCCATTCTTCATTTTGCACAAGATTAGCAGACTCTGTTTTGGGTGTAGAGGCCTATGCAACAACCATTCCAACCTCTTTCTTCCTTGCCTCTTTAGTAGCCAGTTTTGGATAGCTCTTTATGACATGATCATTTTCTTTACAGTATTTGCAAAATAATTACTGCTTTTCTGTTTTCTTCTCGTCTCTATCATCCTTCTTTGATTATGAAAAATTAGCAGATTTTTGCTTACTAGTAGAAGATCTCCATTGATCTTTGCCCTGTTGATTAACCAGGAAAGCTTAATCTGCAACACGCATAATGGACTTGTTCTGTCGAGATTGATCTTCCTCAACATAACCGAGACTAACTCCTCAAATATTGAGGCATTTGGATTGCCTTTGATCATCCACAAAGAGTAGAAGCAATGTGATATGAATCAGGAAAACCATTCAGAAGAGTATGCATAAGTGAATTGTCAAGCAAGACTTGATCAATAGAAATCAATTGTTTCTTCAAATCTTTGATCTTTGTCAGAAAATTGTCCAGGGAATCTCCTTCATTCATGTGCTCTCTCTCCAACTATTTTCGGAGATAAGCAACATGATCCTCATTCTTTTTCTAGTATAAAGTGATAAGTATATCCCAAGCATCCTTAGCTGTTCTGTAAGAGCGAATTTGAGGAATAATGGCACATTTGACAGACAAGGCTATCAATTCATGTGTTTGAGCATCTCTACCATACCAACAAATTTTCTTTGCAATTGGTGCAATAGGAACCACAGCACAAACAGGAACATGAAGAATATCATCATCTTCAATGCCATCCGCATCACCTTCAACAATTGTGTTTGTAGGTATAATAGGACGTTTTTCAATATCCTGCACAATATTTCACAGTCCTTTTGCAACCATACATGATAATTGGTATTGTCCAACTTATCCTCAATAGCCAACATACGGAATACATCACTACTTTCAACCATGGCCACTGACTAAAATACCCTGATGCAAAAAATTGACTGTATCTCAAAAAGTTGAACAAAAATACCCTGTCGAGTTCTTCTAAACCTATAGCAGACTTTGAGATGCTTATATTGGCAATATGAAACTTATATATATCTTTGGCACAAAAAGATAAAATTACCTACACAAGCACTACGACAATGCATTTGGATGTCGAAACAATCTCAAATCGTGATTTTGGTACCACAAAGAGAAACTATTTTGATCTCCTAATCACCTTGAGTATGCACACCAAATTTCGTGCAATTTTGAGACTGTGACCAGAGAGGTGTCGACAATGAGCAGTGACCTATTTTGATACCAATTGTTGGAGTTTGAGGTCTGTGAAAGCACGTAAACAACACAAGGAAGAAGAAGAATCTTGGAGCATAACGCACAATATCAAAATGTATTAGTACTAGAATGTACAAAGATAAGTGATCCGTCAGGGCAATAGGTGTATATACAAGCCAAGAAAAAAAAACCTTCTAAAGAGGAAAAAAAGTGCCCTGTTGGTCCTAGTGTGCTCATACATATCACTTCCTAAATATATCAACATGAGCAGGGTATAGAAGCAAAGAAAAGCACAATTGCAAAGTTATGCCAATCTCCAGTAGCTAAAATAGACTCCACTTAGTATGAAATATAGGAAAGGAGCATCATCCTTTAAAGCTCTTTCAATTGGTGGTGAAGCACGAAAATGACATATTTATGCAACATGGTGAGTATTTATTTATTCATAGAAGATATTATTTCTATTTTTGTTTATCATCCAAATATTCCCAAGAAGCAATTAAAGATCCTATCTACACAAGGATTTACTTATGCTAAATTCAATAATATATTTTTGGATCTTTAGACTCTTCAACAAGCAATGGTTTACTTTTATAGTTCAACAACCGAAGGTATCCCTACTACATTTTATATGGTGTTGAAGTTTTATTACATTTAAGTGTTAAATTAAAGTAATGTTTCCTCTTTTGTGCAGACTGTAATGTTAAGTTAAAGTTCATACTAAAGCTTGATGAGTGTCAAATTATAAAGGATTGATGATTGGAAAGTTTGAGTGTGATACTAATGAATGAAGTTATGGACCATGCAATGGATGATAAAACTTTAGGATCCACTTCCCATTTTACTTATAGTATCCAATCAGAGAGATATCTGGTAGCTAGGTGCTATAGAACTTCGCAAAGAAACAAACAATGTTATTTCGTGGATTTTTAGTAGAAATCCATGAATTACATAAGTAATGTCTTCTCAAATACATGGGCAAAGGATTTTTGTAGATGGTATAGGTGACTTTTAGGTAGGATGGCATTTGGATGGAGACCTTGAGAGTAGGAAATGCATGCTAGATTATAAACAAAGAGCATCTTCTCTCTATCCTTGCCCATATTGTACACAAGGTTACAAAGAATCTAAGAGAGTCTAAAGCTACTAGGGCATTGATGAGAGTTGATGACCTTGAAGAGATTGATGACCTAGGCTCATGGAATAGTAGGGAATGGGAGATGTGTCTTTTGAGGTGTCCAATGCGAGAAGAACCAAATCGTGAAAAAACAACCAATGATTGAAACCCCATTATTCCATTTCCATTAGTCAATGTTTGCTTTTGTACTTTGCATGTCTTCATGAGGATCTTCAATAGGCTTTTGAAGTTCCATGTTGAATATGCATTTGCAATGAAACTACTAGAGAGGTCTAAACTAGCAATTCAAAAAATAAAAGATCTTCTACATTCTATTGGTTGTCATGGTATCCATGTATCTTTATTTGTTAAGAATTATGATGATTCTCAAGAGATTTCACAACAAGTTTCAATGATTGGGAAGAAAGCAAGACATTGCTTCAAAAGAGATATGAATAGTCAAGATGATGGGAAGTGGGAGCTTTGGAAAGACCTATGTTCGATTACGACAGACAATGAGACTCAGGTTGATCTCATTAACAAGGGAAAGAAGGTTTGGTCATCCTTAGATTAATCGTTACATTTGATGGGTGTGGTTTCCGCTAATGCTTCATAATGAGAACTATTTCAAGTGACTTTACACAATCATTCATCCTATCATGGGGAGAGAGCAACATTACATATTACATAGTAAGTTTTTCTTATATTTTTCAATAAGTTTTTTAATACTATGTGTACATCTTATTGACCAAACCATAGCATATTCTTTTTGCACATGAAGCATATTTTATGAACCGATATGGATCACTGGAGGCTTTTAGTACATAAGGAATGGAGAAGTCGCATTACAGGGTGAGAGGTGTTTGCTTTAAAAACACCCATCCTGGGGTGGGTCTAATGCGATCGAACTATTTAGAAGACATGTTCAATTGGTTTTTCCATATGGCGTTCTCTAGAAAATATGCAATGGAACGAGCATGTGAGTCACAAATAGCAAAAATTGCAAGAAAGGTACAACATGATATTACAAGAGAGAAGTGGATGTCTGTTGGCAATCAAGGAACTGAAGGACTCACAAGACAAGGAAGTCAACGAAGGGAGTCGGAGCGAAGAGAAGGTACAAGCAGACAGAGTAGTCAAAGAAGATCGAGCAAGTAGGCCATTATTTTTTCAGGAAGCTAAAGCATATCAAAGAGGTGGACACATAAGGAGAAGGAGCAAGTAGGAAGCTCGAAGATGTGTATGTTAAATCGATCGAGGAAATCCCTACAAAAATAGTGATTTTCATCACTAAAAGCCATTGTAAATACCATTTCATATTTTTGTAGCTCCATTTTGTGCAAGCCAAGGAGTCCTTGAGCTTGAGGAGCATTAGAAGTAGCTACCTACCAGTTTTCATAATTTTTAGACTCCATTTGAGCCTTCAAATGGGGCGTAGAACCTAATTTTTAACTAGGCCGGACACTAGGTCTGGACACGGCCAAAACCTAGTCAAAAACTATAAATAGAGCTAGAAAGCTCATTTTTGAGGTTAGCTTGTAATAGATTTGAACTTGTATGAGCATTTTGAAAGTAATCTAAAGAACTCCATTGCTTCTCTCTCTTTGTCTTACCTTGTGTGCGCGTGTGTGTCTATGTGGGTGCATGTTTGTGTGCTTCTCACTCACGCACTTGTGCCTTCACTTGCTCGAGGTCATCATACCATCCTCACGTCTTCCCGGATTGACATTAAAGGAGGTGCTACTCATCACTGAGCTACACCAAATTTTGGCGCCGTTGTTGGGGATCGAGCTTTGAGGACGAGCGTGTGATGGTAAGACGTAGAATTGAGACGTTGGCGTTGTAGGTAATTTCTTTACTTTTCTTATTTTTCTCTTTCTTACCTCACCATCATCATCACCATCATCATCCTCACCATATCCGATCTCCATCTCCATCATCGCAAAAATTTCAGTTTTTTGATCATATCACCTTCTCCCTTCCATTTCCTTCATTTCACTTGTGAGAGAGAGCGAGAGAACGAATTGTGTGCATTGTTTTTCTGTCTGTTTTGTGAGTGATCTTGCAGATACAGCTGTATCATCCCCTCCAGCACGCTGTGCAGGTATGGACAAGCTCGAAACTGTCTTTGTGTCGCAGGACCTCTGTCGATCGCGATCGACAAAAAAATCGCTCATTTGGTAAAACAAAGCACACCACAATGACATGCACAAGGAGCACGTTCCAAATCACTAGAAAAAACTAAAAAATTCCGTGTTTTTCTATCAGTCATGATTGACACCATTGATCGCGACCGACAGCCACGATTGACAGATTCTGTCGATCGCGACCGACAGAGACGACCGACTGACCTGTCAATCGTGATTGACACCATCGATCGCGATCGACAGCCACGACCGACACCCCTGTCAGTGGCGATTGACACCGTCGATCGTGACCGACTGAATTTTGACGATTGACTGAATTTCTCGCATTGCCACGTGTCCATCGCGACGGACACATCCCCGATTGACTGAAATCATGGCGAAAATCCCGGAAAAAGTGTCGATCGCGAGTGACACCATTGATTGCGATTGACAGGACTCACGACCAACTCTGTCGATCGCGATTGACACTGTCAATCGCGACTGAGTGTCAATCGCGACTGACGTGTTGATCGCGACTGATAGGCTCGACGGACACCTCTGTCAATCGCGATTGACAAACCTATCGATCGCGATTGACAGGCTTTTTCGGCCAAATTTCTAGGGTTTTTAATACCAAGTTTTGGGGTAATTTTTGGCATACTTTACAACCAATTAGTGATTTGTGAGGTCCCTACAAGTGTGTTTTGAGAAAAGTCATGGGATTTGTCAGCCTGTTTGAGCCCTGTTTTAATCCCAAAACCCTGAACTGTCATAACTTCCTCATACGAAATCCGTTTGCTGTGATTCTTGTCTTGTTAGAAAGCTCGTGGGGAGTACAACCAAAACTTCCACTGGTTATGGTAAAATTAATATCAGGATTATTAGGTAGGGTATTTTGAAGTTGACCATACCCCGGGGTAGGAAAACTGAAGGATCCTTGGGATTGTTTTCCATAAAGGCAAAGGGAAATTTGGTTTGTGAATTACATACATGAAAGTGACATGTCTGTCATTTGAATTGAAGTCTTGAACTAACTTTGGGACTTTTACAGGTCCACTGAGAGCACTTGAGGGCATCCAAAGCAAGGGTGATTTGCAAGCTTGAGAACCGGGTTCTTGAGCACCAAAGGGCAAGGGATCAGCAAGCGAGGTTGGAATACTCTCAACTCCCTCTGTCAATTCTTAGCTTAGGCTAAGTACGAATAGTGCTAGAAGTAAGTCATGGCAACGATAGGCACGAAACAAGTCAAAGACTATCTAAGAAATCAAGTTCAAGAGATAACATGTGTGTGACCGATAACTTTAAAAGAAAAGAACTTAACGGGGAGCGATCAACTTCAAGTGCAGAAATTAACTCAAGTGTTCCTGACGACGTGATATCAGACAAGATCATAACCACAATAATCAACTAAAAAGAATCAAGTGACTGATATAAAAGAACTCAGCAACGAGGTTGTACCGTGGGTGAAAATTGGGATTGCTCAGCTAAGCATATGAACCTTAGATCAGGACAACACCTAGGAAGAGATAGACAGAGTCTTAGATCTTCAGAGGCTAGTGTCAATCATACTGCTAGGTCTTGGGCCCAACAGTTGAGCCATTATTCGCACTACCCTAGCTCTGAAACTAGTGAGTCAGAGATGTCCCACGGTATGGAGAGACCTACAGGAAGTTCAGGTGTGCCATACTTGCATAGGGTAGAAGGCCCCTACAAGACGCAACTGAAATACCTTAGGACCAACCGATTAGGTGCTAGCATCTATGAGGATGGCCTAGGAAGGTTTGTAGTACAGATCAAAAACCCAGATCAATCAATTGGACTGGAACACCCAGCAGTCAAGTTTGAAAACGGAGCTTACTTGGACAAAGAAGGAACCATATACGTGGTCACTAGTCACCCAGACAGGACAGATGAATTCGGGAATGTGATCCTTGAGGCGGACATAGGTGACCTAGAGCAAGGGAACATAGGAGGAGAGCCTAGGACCCCTCGAGGAAAATCCGTTCTTACTAGAATCCTCCATCCCGAGTGGGTTCCCCAGGACAATAAGAGCATAGATCTACTCCTGAACCGAGAGACTGATGAAGCCTTTTGGAGGTATAGATCTGATCAGCCAAATGAGGTAGGAGCAACCATGATATATGAGTTCAAAGATCCTGATAGCCCAGGCAGAGTGACCTACTTAGATCATGCTTGAGAGAGGATCTTTGTGGTTACAGAAAATGATAGGCATGCTTACACCTGAAAAGGTGAATTTATTTTTCCCCAACCAAGATCGAATGTGTCCTTTGGTCACCCAGGAGCTGGAACAACCCAAGCTCATGGAGCTCAAAGAGACAGACATAGAGATAGACCTGAGGTAAGCTTTGCCAATCCAGTGGGAAGAGAAAGAACGAGAACAGAAACAAATAGAGCAGAACCTGAGGGACTTAGAGCCCCAAGGAACCAAAGGAATGCTGATGATTTCCCTCTGCCAAGGCCTAGGGAACACACGAGGACGTTGAGACCGACCCAGCTAGTTAAGTCCATGAAGAACTACTTTGATGGCACAGGAGACCCATATGATCATGTGGCTGAGTTTAGGCAAGTCTTGAGAGCTGAACAAGTTGAGGACCTATTCACGCAGTATAATGCCTTTGGTCTAACTCTTAGGAACACCGCCCTTACGTGGTTCCAACCATTGAATGAGAGACAGTTCAGGAGCATAGACCAACTCTTAGAGGCCTTCATCACTGAATTTTCTAAAAGTGGCATGAGGCATAATACTTCCTCATTGATACATAGCTTCAAGCAGACCCCTCAGGAGACCGTGAGACTTGCAGGAAGGAAATTTAGACAATATCTTGAGAGATACCCTGTTCCTGAGTTACCCACACCAGCCAAACAAGTGGCCTTATTCTTGGATGGATTGCTAAGTACAAAGTTGCAATCCTATGTGTACTTGAAGGACCCTAGGACCATAGAAGAGTATGTACGCATGTGCATTGACATTGAGCATAACCTAGGGGAGGAACTGGAGCTTTCAAAAATCTAGAAAGATTTTGATAGCGCTTCTAGCCTCTCTTCCTCGCAATCTACATCTATTGAGGAACTTGCAGAAAGGTAGCTCAAAAACTAGGTGTCTCTAGCAAACAAATTCCAAGGTTTGCCCCAGTAAAGAGATGCTATACTTGCGGTAGTGACCACATGGCGAATGTATGTCTCATTATGGCTCAACCCCAAGTAAATCCTAGTAGCGAGTATTGCACCATAGAACGGAGGTACACCAATCACACCGCGCAAGATTGCCCCTACAATAAGCAAGTAGTTAGGAAGACGTACCCACAACCATACCCTCAACAAGGAAGACACCAGAACCAGTACCCACACTCAGCAGTATGCTAGGCCTCAACCAACCTACCCACCACAATACCAAAACCAACAAAGGCCTCAACCTGTGTTAGCACAACAACCCCCTGCCCTAGCTAATGTAATTCCGGTAAAGTATGCAGCTGCAGAAGAGAATTTGAATAGAGCTATAGTGCCAGTAACACCATTGCTTTCAGAAAGTGATCCCAATGACCATAGCTTTGATTCTACACATATTGATAGTCCCCAGGCTTACTACATGCAATCTCCTGAACATGGTGAGTCCTACTACAGTGAGGAACCAAGTGAACCTAGTTGGGAGCCAGAGTACACAAATGTAATGTACACAAACCCTAACTCTAGACCCCAACCTAGACAGGTAAGACCCCCATTCCCTAGAGGACCATGCTACAGATGTCAGGGAGATCACCTCATTCGTGATTGCCCCATGCCGGCACCCACACAACCAGGGGAACCAATTCCTTGTACTTGCAACACTTATGTGTTACGACCAAAGTGAACCTCAAAGATTACTCTCATAGAGATGTCCCTCCTATCCAATGGAATCCTATCCATAGAGCCAAAGATGATACGGAGTTTGTGCATTCCATAGGATCAGGATCCTCATGGATGCATGAAGACACCCACTTATGGATGTGCAAAGTAGCAGTAGAAGAAGAAAAGAGAGACAAAGCCAGAGAGGTAGGTGCGAAGGAAACACATAGATCAATTCAAGACCCAGCCTATGCACCTGTAGTATTTCCTGATGAAGAATTTGAACCCCACGGCTGGGCAGAGATCCTAGCAACCATGGATGTAGCCATCAATGAAGAACAATGGACACCACACTGTGATGAGGATGGTTATGACATATCGGTTTTCTCCATAGAGCCAATCATGGGAGATGCAGTTTTAGAAGAGTGTGAACCTAGCCTTGATGCATTTGAGGACGCAAGTGACTCCGATCTAGAGTCAATCATTATGGACCCACCTTTTGCATCAGATGAAGAATACTTCTATGAAGTAGAATTCCAACCTCAGAGCCACGAAGAGATAACGAATGATCCGGACCTTAACGATTAAGCGTTGACGCATAATCGTTACGTAATAATGATAGCAAGAAATGGAAGAAGAAAGAAGTTCCCCCGGAGGAAGAAGAATCTTTGTTTGAGGTCCCTGAAAACTTTAAAAAGTATGAGATAGACGATAGGAGAGTCATGATAAGAATGCCTAAACGAGAGGCACAATCAGGAGAGGCCTATGATAACAAAGAAACCACCAAAAAAAATAGTGGTAGCCCTAGAAGAAGGAGAGGAGAGATGCACTTACATAGGACATGACCTAACAGAGGAAGAAGAGCATGCGCTAATAGCCTTGCTTAGAGAATACAGAGATGTATTCGCTCGGAGTTACAAGGATTTGAAAGGTGTAGACCCAGACATATGCTCACACACTATCCCCATGACCTCAGATGCTAAACCTTCTAAGCAAAAGCCATACACATACAATGATAATTATGTTGCTAAGATCAAAGAAGAGATAGATCGCTTGGTCGAAGCTGGATTCATCTATGAAATTGAGCACACCGAGTGGGTATCCCCTATTGTAGTTGTGCCCAAGAAGAATGGAAAGCTACGTGTGTGCATTAACTTGAAGAAGGTTAATGCAGCCACAATTTGAGATAACTATCCACTTCCTATCACAAAACATCTCTTAGAAAGAATAGCAGGCAAGGAAGTGTACAGCTTCCTTGATGGATTTTCTGGCTACAATCAGGTAGCCATTGCTCCCGAGGACCAGCATAAGACTACTTTTGCCACAGAATGGGGCATATTTGCCTTTAGGGTAATGCCATTTGGGCTTACCAATGCTCCTGCAACCTTCCAAAGATTGATGTGTCATGTGTTCAAAGAGTTCTTGAGGAAGAATTTAGAAGTCTATGTTGACGATCTCTGTGCTCATTCCAACATTAGACATACACATATACCTGAACTCAAGCAAATCTTTGACAAATGCAGAGAATATCAAGTCTGCTTGAACCCAGAAAAGTGTGTTTTCATGGTCAGGCAATGCAAGATTCTAGGGCACATAGTGTCAAAGAATGGCATATCCATTGATGAAGAGAAAGTGAGAGCCATAGTAGAGTTACCTAGGCCAAAGAACGTCAAGGAAGTACAAGCTTTCATGGGGCATTGTGGTTATTACCGACGGTTTATACACATGTATGCCATCATAGCAAAGCCTCTGTATGGACTTTTGACTAACTTCGAGTGGACCGATGAATGTGAAAACTCTTTCAACGAACTCAAAAGGAGATTGTGTTCAGCACCAATCTTGACCACACCAGATTGGAATAAGCCCTTTCATGTTCACGTGGATGCATCCAATTATGCTATTGGATGTGTACTCGCACAACCTACTAGTGAAGGTAATATGGATCTTCCCATTGCCTATGCTAGTAGACAGCAGAATGCTGCTGAACGGAATTATACCACTACTGAGAGAGAAGGCTTAGGCATGGTGTATGCGGTTAAGAAGTTTAGACACTATTTGCTTGCAAATAAGTTTAAATTTTTTACTGACCATCAAGCATTGTTATATCTCGTGAACAAGCCATGCAATACAGGTAGATTGGTAAGATGGTTCCTCTTACTAATGGAATATGACTTTGAGGTTGTGGTGAGGAAAGGCAAGACTCACTTGAGAGCAAACCACCTCTCTAGGCTCACATCTAGAGAAGCCCCACAGGGAGTATCAGATGACCTCCCTGACGCTTACTTGTTTAACTTAGAAGTTGTGCCTCAGTGGGCTAAGCCATTAGTGCCAGTATTGACATACGGGCCTAATCACCCAGTCATAAATACTAAAGATAGAGAGGTAGTAAAGGCCCAAAAGTACCACATCATGGCAGGAGGTATGTACAAACAGACAGATCAAGGTATATTAGCCTGTTGTGTGGAAGAGGATGAGTACGCAAAATGGTTGCAATTAGCACATGTAGGTGCATTAGAGCAACACTACTCAAGGCAACGAACCTTACAGACTCTAAGGAGACTAAGAGTGCATTGGCCGACTATGGAGGCTGATGTCCATAAGTTGTGCAAGCAATGCCCTATCTGCTGCACTAAACCACCTGTGGAACATGCCACTCTCTATCGAGTGTCCATAGTGCTAGATTGGAGTGAACCACTAGTAGCCTTCCTGAGGACGAAAACATTCCCTCAAGATATGACAATAGCCAGACAAAGAAGTTTAGAACAAGAAGCCCTAGACTACTCACTCATTGGTGATAGTCTATACAAGCGTGGTAAAGATGGTTACCTAAGACTATGTGTCCATTCAAGATCTTGGAAGCGGCTCACCAAGGTGTAGCAGGAGGACATTTTGGACCAGATCGGGTGATCAAGGCAATACTATTTGCGGGCTTTTGGTGGCTGACCCTTCACATGAATGCACATACCTATGTGAAACGGTGTGATGTCTGTCAGAGAACTCACTATCCTATACGCAAAGATGAGATGCCACTGAAACCTATGATGGGTGGACGTGCATTCTCTAAGTGGGGAATAGACTTCGTAATCCCCCATCTAAGGGTTCACATGCTGAATACATCATTGTTGCCACAGACTATTTAACCAAGTGGGTAGAGGTAAAAGCTACGACAAAGAACGATGCTCAAACGACGGCCAAGTTCTTATTTGAGAATGTGTTCACAAGATACGGGCTACCTATACACTTCTTCATTCAAGATAGAGGCACACACTTCTTGAATGAAGTTGAATGTGTTCACAAGATACGGGCTACCTATAGAGCTAGTTAGTGATAGAGGCACACACTTCTTGAATGAAGTTATTGAAAATCTTTTCCAAGAGTTCTTGGTAGTGCACAAGAAGTCTGCTCACTATCACCCACAAGCTAATGGGCAAGCTGAAAGCACAAATAAGATTCTGTGCAATGTGCTGACCAAATTAGTGAATAATAAATGCTCTGATTGGGACAAACAGCTACACCATGTTGTTTGGGCATACAGAGTTGCCTATAAAACGGTACTCCAAGCCACTCCGTTTCAGATGCTATTCGGTCAAAATGCAATGCTACCATTGGACTTCTTGATACCTACACTGAAAGTAGCACATGAACATGAATGGACGGGTCATGAACTCTCTTCGAAGGTTCTTGATCTGGAACGACTAGGTGAAACCAGACTAAGAGCAGCAACGGGAATATATGCAGCTAAGAAAAGACAGAAGGCATACTTTGATGCCCATGTTAAGGATAAAGGCTTGAAGGCAGGAGATTTAGTTTTAATCTACACCTTGAAGCAACATGCAAGAAAATTAGAGAAACGTGGCTATGGACCTATGATCATAAATAGGATCTCAACCAGTGGAGCAGTTCAACTCGCTACACTGGAAGGGGATGTTCTCCCTAGCTATATAACCTGTGCAGAGTCAAGTTATATCAAGAACCTCTGACTGAAGAGATGCTAAATCGACTTAACACTGCCAAAAAACGCAAGGAAGAAGAAAAACGAATTCGAGAAGAGGCATAGGCGGAAGCCTTGGAACGCATCCGAAGGATGAGGTTGCGAAGACTGGGTAGAGATCAGGCCAAGGTTGATGACTATGCGGACCCAGGTTATCATATGGCAATGTGTGAAGTCTCAGGAATAAGTTCTCATAGAATAATTGATAGACGACCTTTTGTAACCTTATAGATAGGACAAGGAAAGGGTGCAAGGATTGTAAGAGCCTTGATTGACTCAGGTGCAGCCACTAGTGCCGTTACATTTTCTTATTGTCAAAAGTTGAAATTAATTGTCAATCCTATAGAAGCATATCTCATAGGATTGGGAGGTGTGGAAACCCCTTACATGGGCGAGGTGGAACTTCCCCTCTACATTCAAGACGAAGTAATGACAGTTAAAGTGCTAGTGTGTCAAGATGAGGACCTCATGGAGCCTCTTGTCTTGGGTCAAGGCTGGATCTACGATCATGCAGTCAACCTAAACCTATGAAGTGGACTCCTTCAAGTCTGGGTAAATCAGAATCGCATTACAATTGAGTTAGAAAATGAAGCACTCAAGAAATTAGACAAGGCACACACCCCTGATCCTTCCAGGGGTACACATGAAGATGACCATGTTGTTCTTGTCCAAAAATGTGTGATGTAGAGGAATGATGATTTCAATCAAGAAGTCAGGGGTGCAACGGAACTCCCTTCTTTTCCAGAGACCAGAGGGATGCAACAACCAAAGGCAGATCAAATACAGATGGAGCAAAGTAATACCTATGCTGGAGGTCAAAAGAACGTGTGAAGCAGAATGTCTCAGCCATTGAAACAAGTGTGTGTGCGGAAAGGCAAACACCCTGTTGCGATCAAGCCAACCACACGGGCAAAACTTCTTATTAATAATCAACAACACGACACTAATAATAAGTCTTTCAGAAATTCTTCTGCGAAAGTAAAGTCTATTTGGGTACCCAAGAAGTCGATGAAGGCCATCCCACAATCACGACAAATTTGGGTGCCTAAGGCTTGCTTGCGGGCTCAAATAGTTACACCGAGGCCACACCCTGTACAACATGGTTCACTCACTCGAACATTTGATACCCTTTCTTATACAACACGCACGGACACACATTGGTCCATGAGCACAATTAGAATCACTTGTAAATGGGTCCTTAAAAAGCCCTATTTCCAAGTAGACACTCTTGAAAAGCCCTCCAGAGTCTCCACAAAATCAAGACCAACAACAAATCAGTTTGTTTGGAAGCCCAAAACATGTAATAAACCCTCCGACCCTCATTTGTAAATTCATAACCACTTACTCACTACATCACTCATACACTGCATCTTTCCATTTAGCTCTTAGGAATATCCATTCACTAACTATACACACGATCCCCAAGCACTTATTGACCTAATAACCTCTCACTAAAATCATGTTAATGTTGTAATGGGGACGCATGAATGCTTGGTGTCCTTTTGCAATGTTAACATTCATTTGTCTATTCTCACAGAACCGGTGACCAGTCTCTTCACCATGGCCGAGGCAGGAACTAGCTCCCAGGCAGGCACCAGCCCCCAAATCGTGGACATTGAGAGTCTTCCCATTGAAGAGGAATTGAAGGAACGCCCTGTGGTATTGAGGGCATTACACGCCATACCAATTCAGAATCCTCCATAGGGGCACACAATGCCGGTCAGCAAAAACTCACATTGATTCAGTGATGTGGCCGGATCTCTGGGTGAAGGCACTTACATGTGGGAGGCCAAGATAGAGTTCAACGGGCGATGGGGCAGATATCATTTTTTCACCAGGGGATTTGAGAGGCTTCAAAATGATGAAGGTCTGAAACCCATCTGGAAGAAGGCTGGACTCTACGACTATTTCAAGGCTCAGTTACCCAAGCCAGATTTTCTACGGTGTTCCTACTTAATTAGCACTCTGACCCCTAGTAAAGAGAAAAAGGGATATAGTACCTTCGTTCTACCATCACTGACCAGAGGTAATGAATTGAAGCGTTTCAAATTGACGAACAACTTGGTGAGGGAAGCTCTTGACATGAAAGGCATGCATATCCCCACCGAAAAAGAGACGATGGTCCCGGATAACATGAAAAACAGGAACCTGACTAAGCTCAAAGACATGGTAGCAATGACACCCACGATCGCCATCCACTTGCAAATGGTCATGCAACATTTCGCGTTCCCAGCTCAAGAGCGGTTCACCATGCCACCCAAGAAGATATGGTTCAATCTATATTTGGCAGATGCCTTTAACTTGACAATCAACATGCCGCATTGGATTATCGACCAAATCCACTTGGCACATCAACGGTGGTATAAAAAGCAAAAGTCGTTACTGTATGGATGTTGTGCCCTCACCAGGATTGTGTATAGATGTTTGGCTTATGATGTGCCAGTTCAAAGGGCATTAATTTGGACCAAGGTACAGGAATTTCAACGTAGACTATCAACCGCAGGGCCGCCATCAAAGAAAATGAGAGGCGTCGTTCAGATGCCCTATGCACAAGCCCGCAGTGCGACACTGACACCTGAGACAACTCCACGACTTCCGAGGCGTGTACAACCCTTCACTATCAGATTACCAAGACACAGCACGGATGGACCGAATCTAGTGTTTCCACTTGTACCAACCGACCTAGAATTTCCTCATGGATTCACATTAGAAGACCTAACTGATGAGGAGGTAGCCAGGATAATCGAGGCTGTTAACGCGGAAGTCGAGGCAGAACAAGCAAGCGGCCAGCAGACAGTCGCAGACCAACCCCATCCAGTCCAACAAAGAGTAGTTGAAGTGGAGGATGAAGAAGAAGAAGAGCAAGAGGAGGAACGAGGAGGACAAACAGAGGAAGAAGAGCAGGAATATGAACAAGAAGTTCTACAGGAACTTAAGGGTGCCCCGGCTTATACGAAGGAGTTGAAAAAGCTATATGATACCATTAACAAAGTTCAAGAATAGCACAAACTGTCCCTGGCAGCAGGAAAAGCCCTCATGAACCAAATCCTTGAAGAGGAAGGTGTGGACGAGCAATACCGAGCAACCCTTGATATGATTTTTGATGCGTTGGGGGTACCTGAGACGGTGCATACAGCTCTTGCACACTCGAGAAGATCGGAGCGACGATATGGCAGACGCCCCCCTCGATCAGGAAAACAAATGAATATCTTAGTATCAGAACCATAGGGCACCACATCCACAACCACGGGCACAGCTCATATCATTCAGGAAACTGAGGAAGCCCATACATCCAGTGCACCCCCATCACCCCCTTTACCACCCCTACCTCCAACTCCACCAACTTCACCTCCCACCACCAGTGTGACCACTACTGTCACCGCCACAGAGTCCACTGCCCATACCGAAGCACAGACTGTCAGTCAATCCACACAACCCACACACCCTATCACCACCTCACTTGTATACACTACCACTGACACTGTAATTCTAACCTCAGCCACGGAAAACCCCTTTCCCCCGATCACACTTCTTGGCGGTTCATATTCACAACTACACACACCACTTTACACTTTCACCACCATCACCGCACCCACAATTCCCATGTTCACAATCACTCCCACGACTGCATCCACTTTTGACCTCATGGACATATCACCCACCTCTGCACCTCTCCCTCCCCCCATACGTCCACAATCTCCCATTCCCCCACCACCCACTTCACCCTTTTCAAGCACAACATACACGCTCCCATTCCCCTTTCCCTTCCCTTCTGCATTCAACACCTTTCCCGCATCCACTCCCATTAATAATGTATTTAATAACATGTACCAGTGTATGTCTCAGCTGCAACAGCATTATCAGCACTTAGATGCTCAGCATACAAGTCTGTTCAGAAGCCATGAAACATTACAAGGACGATTCATTGACTTAGAAAGGGAAAAGCGGCTACTACAACAACAGTATGTCACTTTACAGGAACAACATGAGCAGTTAGTGGCCAATCCACCCCAGTCAGATGCGAAAGAAAAACAAAAACTTGATGATCTGATACACTCCCAGATAATAGAGAACCTCAAGCTTCGACGCAACCTGGCCCTATTATGGAAACACATGTCTACAGCACTCGAGGAAAATAAGCGACTACATAAACAGAACGAAGAAAACTTGGAAGCAGCAATGGAGGGTTCACCATAGGAAATCGGCCTAGAGAAATTCAAGGCTGTCCCATCTGGAAATATGCAAATCGTCTTGGAAACCCATGTCAACCTCCTAGAAGCCCACGCAACCTTAGAAAGAGAAAGAGATGATCTACTCAAGCAACTAGCAGCTCAGCAGGAGTCTCCAAGCAAAGTCACAACTACAGCCGACACATCTGAAGAAGTCGCAAAACTTAGAAGAACTACGAAATAAAGTTCTACAATATGAGCATCAACCCTCTCCCCTGGCGGAACTAGAACCTGAAGACTTAGTGCCAATTCAAGTGGAGGAGATCTTTGAAGACCCATACGTTCCCATGCCAACACCCGGGGGTAAGCAAACAGAAGGAATGGACACCATTGAGATCGAGGCCCCTGAATGGATGCAGAGGTTAGAGAAGGTGGCCACAACCCATGATGAGAGAGTTGCAGTACAGATAGCATCAATGTCTTGATTGGAAGAAGTTGTAATTAAATCGGATTACTTCAGGAACCTCTCCCATCATAGGTGGATTGTCATGTCTGATGATCTGTATGTTCCATTCTGTGTATTAATGGCAGATTGCAATGCTGAAATCAAGCAACGCACAACAAAAGAACCAACCTCGGCGACACAGTTTGCACCGGATGATATCCTTGCAAGTGCCAAGCAAGGGAATATACATCAACCTACTTGGAGGATCCGCGTGCTTGAAACCTACCCTGAGATGAATCGCACGTGGAATAACATGCCTCTATATCAAGTATAATCCCTGCTACTACCCTGTCTTTTGAAGGTCTTGGCCGGAGTACACAAAAACAGTTTTGACGGTTAAAGGATGTGAAAAGTGGTTAAATTATGTGTACCTAGCACCTCCTAATGGCCAACCCACAGTCAACTACATGATTTCAACCATCCGACATTGGCCAGTCCGGTTCAAGAATGTCCCAGATGTCATGGCACAGATGTGCCTAAAAATTTTTGAGCTCATGCTGATTACATTCAGGACATTTAAGAACATCAAAGAACCTCATCTTTCGGCTATTGGATTTAATGAAGGGAATCAAGACCTTGTCTATGACATGAGCACCACGCCCTCCATTAACGTCGTCTATGCCTGGCATGCCCGTATAAAGTATCTACCTGCTTGCTTCAAACAGACGTTTGAAGAAATGTTTATCACGGGGTTCTGGGAATATCATTCAGAGATATTCATTCCCAGACCATCTCATCTATTACAGTTATTTGCTGTGGAACAAGCTCTCCATTCAGAAAAGCTACGTATACCACATCCAGAGGTTCCCGGGCCTGTAGATTGGGATGCCCTACTCACTGACTTGGCCAAAGGATTGAGAATTGTGGAACATCACTTAGCACAGGACGTTGTGGAGTACTAAATCCAACGACCCACCCAACAAGGGTTTGTCAGGGACGACAGACGCGAGAGAGGGGGGGTGTTGGCAGTCAAGGAACTGAAGGACTCACAAGACAAGGAAGTCAACGAAGGGAGTCGGAGCGAAGAGAAGGTACAAGCAGACAGAGTAGTCAAAGAAGATCGAGCAAGTAGGCCATTATTTTTTCAGGAAGCTAAAGCATATCAAAGAGGTGGACACATAAGGAGAAGGAGCAAGTAGGAAGCTCGAAGATGTGTATGTCAAATCGTTAGAGGAAATCCCTACAAAAATAGTGATTTTCATCACTAAAAGCCATTGTAAATACCATTTCATATTTTTGTAGCTCCATTTTGTGCAAGCCAAGGAGTCCTTGAGATTGAGGAGCATTAGAAGTAGCTACCTACCAGTTTTCATAATTTTTAGACTCCATTTGAGCCTTCAAATGGGGCGTAGAACCTAATTTTTAACTAAGCCGGACACTAGGTCTGGACACGGCCAAAACCTAGTCAAAAACTATAAATAGAGCTAGAAAGCTCATTTTTGAGGTTAGCTTGTAATAGATTTAAACTTGTATGATCATTTTGAAAGTAATCTAAAGAACTCCATTGCTTCTCTCTCTTTGTCTTACCTTGTGTGCGCGCGTGTGTGTATGTGGGTGCATGTTTGTGTGCTTCTCACTCACGCACTTGTGCCTTCACTTGCTCGAGGTCATCATACCATCCTCACGTCTTCCCGGATTGACATTAAAGGAGGTGCTACTCATCACTGAGCTACAATATGCTCAATGGTGTGCACAAAGAGTCTGTGAGGGTTCTGCTTGAAAATAGTTTATTGACTCCCACCATACATTATTTCTTATCAAAACTTTATTGGTTTTTATAATTCCTTTCTCATCAAATAAATTTTCAATTCTTTCCATTATATCATGCTTAATTTTTTTATTGTTATTATTAGTTTTCAAATGTTTTTTTGAATATTTTCTTAATTTTTTTAAACTAATTTTTATCCATTTAAATATGAGCAAAACAAATCTTAAGTGAAATTCTTTAAATAAAGAAGGCTTTATTCATTTTAGCACTTTAGATCCTAGGAGAATGGCATGAACGTTTAATAGACTCTTAGGAAGGATCATGTCATCTACCCTAGCCATGTGCAAAGTACTCAACGCCTAGCATGGATGACACCCCATAAAAAGCATTGAACCACAAGCCACTTTCTATAAAAACCTCAGCTAGGCACACACTCTAGCAGCATTCCATCATGAGGGAATGAAGCTTCACAACATGAGAGAGATTAAAGAAATGTAACCTTCCCCTTCTACATCTGATGATGAGCCCCCACCTAAGACAACATTTAAGTCAAGGCCCAAAAAAAAAGGATGGAGACGAATAATAATGGAGTCAAAGTCAATTTTAGAGTCATCTGATGAATAAAGTGTTAATGAGCCACCGTGGAATGATAATCATATCCTAGTTAACCATTGAGTAACACAAGGAGGCAAGACACTCCTTGCAGGATAAGGGCAAAGACCAACTGATGAAGAAAGAGAACAAAGTCAACATTCAAATATGGAAGAGCATGTAAATGATGAGGCAGGACCATCTAGGTGTGCTGCAAGAAGAAAGAAGAACTATCAACCACGTCATAGACCGAAACAACCACAACCCAATATCCCTTCAAATGCAAGAGCACCACAAAGGTGCAGAAAGCAAACTAGAGCCTTTGCAGAGATAAGGCTATCAAAAGTTTGTGGAGCTTCTTATTCCATGAAGACCATTTGCAAGATTTGTGAAGGAAGAGCTCCAAAGCTATTGTGTCAGACTTTGTATTCAAGGGATTACCCTTGAAGCACTCCAAGAAGCTGTAGAGGCATATCCAATATCAACGTTGGAAGACTCTAACCTATGTGCTAAGAGAGTGATAATACAACCTAAAGATATAAAAATACCTAGAAGGATTAGGGGGAATAACCCTTAACATTTGTAAACTCTTGTTGAGAGAACTTTTTGTATATCCCAAATTAGTAATATGATCTTCTTATTAAATTTTTTCTCTAAAGTGTTTTTCTTTTAATCTATCTATTTTGAAGTATATATGTCTCCTAAGTATTTAAAAGTGTCTTTGTGTCTTTGCACATGATTATCTTAGTCTTCCACATTGTTTATGAAGTTAAGAAAATATTTCATGTACATAAGGTTTCTATTTTGTGCTTTAAATGCTTGCAATGTAAAAGTTTTGTAGGGCCCAATTCCACGTTTTTGTGGAAGGCCTTTTTTTTGCTATTCTTGGCCATCAAACCACATTTCATTATAATTGGAGCATATGGTTTGCCTTATTTGAGGTGCACTTCATGCAAAGCCTTTGTACAAGAGGGCAATAAACTTGATGCATGTTTACATGTACTTATACCTTGGTGCATGTTTATATGCACTTATAACTATGCAAATATGCTCTAGTGTGCTCAAGAAGGCCTAGGAATGCCAAAAAAAAGGCATGCCATAAAAACACAGGATTGGGCATTGCAAACTTTTGCAGGTCATAATCCCTTGTTTCTGTGGCAGGCCTTTTTTTGGCTATTCTTAGCTATCAAACCACATTTCATGATGATTGGAGCATATGGTTTGCCTTATTTGAGGTGCACTTCATGCAAAGCCTTTGTACAAAAGAGTAATAAACTTAATGCATGTTTACATGTACTTATACCTTGATGCATGTTTATATGCACTTATAAATATGCAAATGTGCTCTAGTGCACTCAAGAAGTTCTAGGAATGCCAAAAAAGGGGTTGCCATAAAAATGCAGGTATGGGCCCTGCATAACTTTTGCAAGGCCTATACCCGTGTTTTTATGGCAATCCTTTTTTTGGTATTTCTAGGCCTTTAGAAGCCAATTACACTACATGAAATTCAAAGAAACATTGATTTAACTATGCAAAACATATGAAGTATGTTGTCAAAAACATAAAGGCATAATAGACAATTGAATGCACATGAGAATCGAAAAAAAATCATAATTTCTATTTAAAGTGTTTACAATTGGCTCTTGGCTTTTAGCCTCTCCACTACATTCTTTCTTCTTTTGAAATATTGTGGCAATTGGTAAGTCAAAACTGATTGGGATATTACATGGGGGTCTATCAATCCAAGACCCAAAGCAATTCCTATTTATCCTAATATTTTTCCTCTAAAGTTAACTTCTAGGTGAAGTATTTTGATAGTGATGCACCAAAATGAACTCTCCTTCTCGAGAGCTCCAGGATGAAACCATCATAGTACAAACCCAGACTTTGGTATCATACACAGTAGTCTATATAGGGGGTGCAAAATACACAAAAAAACACACGATACATAGACCACAAACACAACTTTCTTAGGTGATACAAATACGGTCAAACATAGAGTATGTGGTTGACCAAACCACTATATGTTTTGTTAAAGAACATATACAAAGTGTTCGTCAACCGTTTGGCCTTTCACATGGACACTAGTGGTAACAATCTCCCACTAAAGGCCAATACGACCAAAGTGACTATGGGAGAAAAAAAAAGGAATGATAAAAAATACTTGAGTGTAAGTATACAAACTATATCTCCCACTTGATGGGCATGTTACACAATATATAAATAACTATGTAAAATCATAAATCTCCAACACTTGGTGAGCTTTAGTCAAAGCATCTCCAGCATTATCTTGAGTATGAACCTTCTCAATAATAATGCACTTAATGGCTAAGCAGTCTCTAGTGAAGTGATACTGCATCTCAATGTGCTTGTTCTTTGCATGATACGCTGGATTCTTACCCAATGCAATGGAACTTTGACTATCACTGAGCAAAGCAGGTACATGTTGAGGTAAAACCATATCACAAGCAAGACGAGAAAGCCACAATGCTTGCTTACATGCCTCACTTGTTGCAACATACTCTACTTTTGTGGTGGAAAGAGTTGTACATTCTTGAAGATGAGATCTCCAAGAGAGCACCCCTAGCAAAATGAAAAATGTATCATGATATACACTTACGATTGTCTACACAACTAGCATAGTCAAAATCTATGTAACCAATAATGGATGCTTTCCCTCTACCTAAGAATAGACACTTGTCCTTAGTGCCACTCTGATATCTCAAAATCATGTTGACCCCTTCCCAATGCTTCTTGTCAAGATTAGACATATATCTAATCACAACTCCCACTGCAAATGCAATGCTTGGGCTCGTAGCCACCATAGCATACATGATACTACCAATAGCAAACTTATAAGGAATTTTGGTCATGAATTTATTTTCCTTATCTAATTTAGGGAAATCATCCTTTCTCAATCTCACATATGTGGGTAAAGGTGTACTCAATGCCTTTCCACCCTGTATAATGAACCTCTGAAGTACTTTGGATATGTACTCACGTTGAGACAAGTATATGCATCTTTTACTCCTATCACGAGTAATGTGCATGCCAAAAATATGTTTGGCATCCCCTAAATCCTTCATATCAAATGTTTGATTCAACTTTGTTTTGAGAATTAACAAGTCATAAGAGGACTTCCCAGCAATCAACATATCATCAACATAAATTATCAAGCATATGAAGTTGCCATATAAGCATCTTTTTGTGTAGAGACAATGATCATCATTGCTTTGAGAATAGCTTTGAGACTTCATAAAAGCATCAAAATTTTGGTACCATTGTCTAGGGGACTGCTTAAGTCCATTTAAGCTCTTCTTTAGCTTACAAACTAGACTTTCCTTGCCAAGAACTACATAACCCTCTAGTTGCTCCATATAGATCTCATCTCTTGTTTTTTTGAAAATAGGGAATACCTCATCCTTTGATTTGATAGGATATACCTAGACTTTTCTAGTAGCATCATCTATGAAAGTGAAAAAGTAAAGAGAACCACCTAATGATCTTGTGGGCATAGGATCACACACATCTATATAACAACATTGAAAGGCTTAATTTAATAGCCAATGTGCTTTTTATGCACATTCCTAGTTTGCTTTCCATATTGACAATGCTCACAAAATGAAAAATAGAGAAAGATAACACAGGTAAGTAGCCAGAACGAGAAAGATTTTCCATTCCACTACAAGATATGTGGCCCAAATGGCCATGCCAAATACAAGCCATAGGTTTTTCAGTAAAAGCTAACAAGTGTTCTTTTATGACACAAATAAAAGATAAAGTGAGCCAACTTGCTTCCTTTTGTAGTAACCATATTTTCCTTTGATATGAAAAAGCACTAAGCATAGAAGACCACCTTGTAACCAAGGTCATCAAGTTGACCAATTGACATCAAACTACATGATAACTGAGGTACATGGCGTACATTATGCATAGTAAATTTTGAACCATCAATGAACTGCACAACCACATCTCCAATCCCAACAACTTCATACTGGTAAGAGTTACCAAGTCTCACAGTACCAAGAGACTTTGTTGCATAAGGAAAGAACCATTCTCTATGTGGTATCACATGGAAAGAAGCACTAGAATCTACCAGCCACATGTGGGAAAGAGTATCATCAATAAGAGCCTCAATATGCACAGTATTGTCAAGTGTCAACACATCAGCATGATCAGAAATAGCATTAATTTCTTCAATCTTCAGAGTTGAAGTAGATGGTGCATGTAGTTTTTTAACATACCCATCAACATTCTTTCCTTTATCTTTAGCATCCTTTAATGCATAGCACTATTTCTTCATGTGTCCTTTCTTATGAAAATAATGGCATTTGATATCCCTCTTTCTTGATTTACTTCTACTCTTATTCCGTTGACCATTCTTTTCCTTATTCTTTCTCTTTCCATGTTGCTGATTCTTTCCTTGGTAAGAATCACAAACATTATATGCATCTCCACTCTGAGTGCCAACCATAGATTTTCTACGAATCTCCTCACTCAAGAGTGCTCCACATATGTCATCATAGACCATTTTACCACCAAGTGCACTATTTCTAATAGCTATGAAAAATGAATCCCATGATGATGGAAAGGTGCATAACAATAAAACTTCTTTCATTTCATTATCCATATTCATTTTTTGAGCCTATAACTGGGAGAATATAGCATCAAAATCATTTAGATGAGCAAAAACACTATTTGTATCCTTCTTGCGAAGGTCATATAAGTTTCATCATATACACTTTATTTGATGTCATTTCTTTTTCATATGTATTGTATACTTCTTCCAAATCTCATTTGCACTTTCACAATCCAATACTATAAAGTAAACATTATCTACTAGGTGCAATTGAATGGTAGACCTAGCCATTCCATCCAACTCATCCCAATCATCTTCATCCATATCAGTAGGCTTCTTTGAGATTTCATTTATTGGCATCCATTGCCTCCTTTGAATCACCACATCTTTAATCTGATTTTTCCATAGAGCAAAGTTTGTACCATCAAAATTTCGGATCTCAAAATGGTATTTTCCTTGCAAGTTATAGCCCCTCCTCAGCACATTGGTACTAGATCTGTGCCTAAGACCTCTGATACCATGATGATAGAGAACTGAAGAGCTAGAAAAGTCCAAACACCACTAAGGCTTAAACAAGGATGATCAAGTATGAGATTCTAGGAAAAAATTTAGCAGATTCTTCCCAAAAAAATGAATTAATGAAAAATAATACCAACCGAAAGGATTATGTGAGAATAAAAGTGCTCACACAAGTAAGTGTATCAAGGAGCAAATCGACCATTGTATAGTTGGCAGAACCAAAAAATCTGGAAAAAAATTTCCACAGTATCCTCTGCAAAATGAACATATAACTAGTGTCAAAATCTCATAAAGATGCAAGTATTGACATGCTGACCTGCATAGTGGATCACTAACTCCATTGCATATAATTAGTTACCCGAAAGAAGTCAACTAGGCTTATCGAGCACCTATGAACAACTAGCATAAATCTCTTATGGCGAAGTTGTGTAAGTCTTCCACCTACATCACCAAAGAGACCCCGATATCTGGGTGTCTCCTAGTTAAGAAAACCTCACCACGATCCTCTTTCTAAAAGGCTTGCAATTGAATAACCGAATGGAATGGTTGATTTTTCAATTTGATCGGAAGATTTGACCATGGGAACATCATAGGTCGAACAAAAAAATAATAAGGCATTCATCAAAGCATAGACCAAATGCCTTATCAATATCATGTAAAAATAAAAACTCTTCTCCATCTATAAGCACCATGGAAAAACATTTCCATCTCTACCTTTCGTAGAGTGGGTTCCAAGGGCTCCAAGTTGAAGGGTGGATGCTCTTGTGAAGTACTAGGTTCATTCAATTTTTTTGCTATGCCATTTGGAAATTCTCTACTTATTCTATCACTCTTCTAATAAGTTGAGAGCTTCTATTTGAGGTTTCTTTTTATCATCTACAAGACCCCTAGTAACAAGATGGGGTAGTTCAATGGGTGTAAGGCCAAGCTCCTCATTGACAATGAAGATGGTTGTTGAAACATAGGTTAAATCTTTTTTCCCATCTTCTTCTTCTTATTTAAATGCTTGATTAATGGCACCATGTCATCTAACAGGCGCCCTACATCCTCAACAATAGCCATGAAATTCTTTAGACACTTTGTAAAGGCCTCGTCTCCTTTATGGATATAAAAATCTAGGTCACAATGGAGCGATTTATGCTCATACAATGAAATATCTATGGAAGGGACTCTACAGACTAGGTCATAAAATTTGTATGACCTTTGTAATCTGTTTTATCCAAGAACTCCACCAAAAGCTCCCAAGAGGATTTGATGGGAGTGGAAGGTATAGAAGCATCCATTGCATGTGGGTGTAGTATTCTATTGCCTTGTGAGAATCTCTAGCTCTTTTTGAGTGCAAATGTGATAAATGAGCACATAGAACCCATTTTTATAGCGTTTTCAAGTTTTTAAAGTGAGTTGATTCCACTTTTAAAAGTACATAAGAAAATAGTGAAGTTTAAAAATGATTTTCTGATGAAAAAATAACACACAGAACACCAAAAAATACCAATATTTTTGCATCAAAAAAAAATGTTTAAACATAACATTGACCAGCCACATTTCAAAGTAGCAAACATAGAGTTTTGACCATCCAAAAAGTTCTAAGATTACCATTGCAAATAAGAAGGTATATACAATATCTAACATATATTCTTTATCCTAATTTTTACAAGTTTCTTGCAAGTGCAAAAACCATGAGATAGAATGACTAGGACCCAAAAAGTGACATCATCAAGTCAGAAAAGAGCTATGATAATGAGAGTTCAATTCCATCTTTACTCCAATCTGCAAGGACTTTCATTTTTTATTCCAATCTTCTTCCCACTTGTAATCAATTGATAAGAAATTGAAGTTATATAATTGAAATATGCAATAATGAAAAGATTACTTATACAAAAGCACAAAACATTTCCCACCTTATGTCCTTGTATTTTGAATTTGGATTGACTTAAACCCTCAAAGCCCATAATCACCAAGTGTTCTATCACATTAGCCAAGGTCCAATGAGGTATACTTGCCTATCCATTAATAATGTGCACTAGGGGCTTGTTTAAGCCCATATAATGTTTTCTTCTTCTTGCATACCTTGTTCTCTCAATGGGGGGCGCAAATCATCATGGCTGAGACACAGATACCTCCTCCTTGAGTCTCCATTCAAGAATTCTCAATTGATATCCATGTGATAGATTGTCCATCATGTATGCATAGCCATAGCTAATACTACTCGGATAGCACACATCCTTGCAATCAGAGCAAATGATTTACAAAATTCAATCCCCTCGACTTGTGAGTAGCCATGTGCAACAATTCTTGCTTTGTACTTTTCCAACATACCATCAACCTTGTATTTTATCTTCCAGACCCACTTAGTGCCAATGACTTTGCACTTAGAGGGTCAATCCACTAGCTCCCAAGTTCCATCCTTCGTGATATTTTTTTATTCTTTTTGCATGGCAGCCCTCCAATTCTGATCATGGAGTGCCTCTTCCACATTGCTTGGTTCATTTGCTTCTTGAGCTCAACCATCAAGGTTGTATTTACAATGTGGGTGTTTGCTCGTCTCTACTCCTCTATTCTCTTTGATCATTGTGGTCCATCTTCAACCTGTTCTAGTGATCGTGGAATGAGGTTGCAGAATCATAGAGTTACCTCACCAAATGTAGCAATGGCTTTTCAGCGTGGGTGATGACAAGTTGGTGACTTTCAAACTTATAATTTGAAGATGATGCTTCCTTCTCTTGTGTATAAGGGATTGCTCTTGAGTCATGTTCATAGTGGATTGCCCCTTTGCCTAATGATAAAGTGGAAGCTCACTTTTCCTCCTCCACTGCATGTTGTTGCTCCTCCTTAAACATCACATCATGAATTTCCATGATCTTCTTAGCCTTACAGTCATAAAGCTTATAACACTTCTTATCCTCACTGTACCCTAAGAATATACATTTGATGCTTTTTGGTTGAAGCTTGTCTCTCTCCCTATTTGGAACGTGTATATAACATTCACTTCCAAATACTTTGAAATGGGAAACATATGGATTTTTACTAGTGTAGGCCTCTTGTGGATTCTTTCCATCAACTACCTTGGTGTAACTTTGATTCAATATGTAGATAGGATTTTTGACACCATGTGCCCAAAATTGATTTGGCAAATCCTTTCCCTTCAACATGCACCTTGCGATCTCCATGATGGTTTCATTCTAACATTCTATAGAATTTTTTTGTTGAGGGCTATGCGCCACTAAGTTGATGCTTGATTCCTTTACTCTTGCGCAAATCTTCAAACTCTATTGATATAAACTCGTCACCATCATATGTCCTAAATTTCTTCATCTTCTTCCCTATCTTAGTTTCAACAAGACAAAGCCATTCTTGAAACTTACCAAAAGCTTGACATGTATTGCAAAGGAAGCACACCCACATCTTCCTATTATAGTCATTGATGAGTAACAAGAAGTAGGAAGATCTCTCCAAGGCTTCTGTATGTATTTTTTGCACAGGACAACATGCATCAACTCTAGAGGATAGCTTGCTTTGTTCTTGCTCTCTTGTGGAAACACCTTCCTCTGTTGCTCATCCACCATGCAAGCGTCACATGGTTCCTTATGTCTGCACTTGATGATAGGTGTGCAACCATACCCCTGCGATGCATCTCCTTCAATATAGGGTATTCGATATGGTCGAATATCTCATGCCATATCTTACTTATTTGCACACTTGTAGTGGTTGTAAGAGAAAAAAAACTCATACATATTGTTCCTCATGTTAGTCCCAACAATGTTGTTATTATTGTCCATAATCTTAGCTCTTTTCTTATTGAAAGATACTTCATGACATTGATCATTTGTACAGGTTATTGAAATTAGATTTGTTTTAATACGTGGAACATACAAAACATTTGAAAGTTTTTTGATATCCCCATTAGAATTAACGAAAGAAACTGAACATTTGCCCTCTGTAGGAAATTTTTCATTATTGTGTACCTTTATTGTGATGGGTTCATTTAGAGGTTGTAAGGAATTGTAAAGGTCTTTTCTACTCATCATGTGACAAGAGGCACCACTGTTCAACACCCCATGAGTCATCTGTTCCTAAATCTTCACTCGGGGATCATGCCTCCTCTATCATAACAAATAACTCAAGCTCTATTTCTCCAGTGTTGGAAGACTCATTGCCCTTGCCACCCTTTGAAGATCTATTCTTCTACACTACCTTCTTGATGTGACAGTCTTGAATTTTGTGGCCTTTCTTATCATAGTGGAGACACTCTCCCTTGAACTTCTTTTATCGTTCTTATTTTTGTCTCCATCTTTTGAAGATTCCACTTTGCCTCCTTTGGCATTTTCTGTGAATGTAGCATCTCCTTTGTTGTCACCACTCCTTGCCTTGGGCCGAAGCTCCTCCTCCATGGGTAAGGCACTAAATTCTTCAAAACTTAGAGGTTGAGGTCTAATTTGATTATTAAGAGTAGTTACCAAACCACAAAACTTTGGTGAATAGATTCAAAGACATCATAGAGCTATCTCATCGCTTGACTTTTGTACACTTGCTCATGTCATTTGATCTCGTAGATTCTTAATGCGAGTGATGAATACCTCTACAATTTCTCCATCAGCAAACCTTTTTGCTTATAGTTGATTCTTCATGTCCTGAATCTGTGCCTGACAAGTTTCATATTAATTTTTCAATATGTTCCATGTTTCACAAGCATTGGTAATATGTTGAATGAGATTCTAAAAACTATCAATAGTACTTGTAGCTAGAGCACAGAGTGCATCTGCATATTTCCAAGCGTGTAAAAGATCGGCATTAGGAAAATCATTCAACCACGATTATTTGCATCAGGTGTTTCTTAGGGATCATGATCAATCCTAAGAACGCTCTTGAGAAGCTCATTTGAGTCAAGGATATAAGTGATTTTAAACTTCTATATAATCTAATTTGTACCATCAAGATTACCTTCTGTGAAGGTTGGTGGTTGTATGTACTATATTGGGATGTCCAACATCATTGCTGCTTCTACTTGTGCTCCACCTACTCTTCTTGATGAACCACCTTGGTTCCCAATCGTAGATGATAGCACACCACTTGACATCTTCTCTATTTTGTCATTGAATCCTCTACAAACTTTTTGTTTCTCCTTCTACACCACTTAGAGCCTTTTGAGCTCTAATAGCATGTAAGAAATAATAGCAAAATGGAATAGACTATTTCAAAAAATTGATAAAAAATCCAGAGAAAGAGAGATGTAGACTTAGAGATAGAGAACTCAAATTCTCAAATTTGTTGATGGCAAGTGTATACTTCATGATCTCTCTAATGGCGAGGTCACTATTCCCCCTGGCATTTTATGTTATGGGTTGTATAAGCGCGTAGAATATGAAAAATCTATCAATGAATCGGCATGTGCAGTTCAAGATTCTTAGGCTATCTCATATGCAAAGCTTTGGCATGCATGCTTTGATCATTTGAATTTTGCTAGTTTGCTACGCCTCCAAAAATCTAAAATATTTTCCTCTCTACACAAAGTTGAGGCATCTTGTAAACATGTTTGTGAAGGTTTTATTTTGGGAAAAATGCAGTGTTCATCCTTCCCAAAAGATAGTTTAGTTTGAGCTACTCAAAAATTACAGCTTTTTCATAGTGATGCATGTGATCCTATGAAGATATCTTCTTTTGGGAACTACCTTTACATCGTGACTTTTTTTTATGATTTTTCCATGCATGCATGGGTGTATCCATTGAAAACAAAGTCCAAAGTGTTTATGTGCTTCAAGCAATTTTTGGTTATGGTAGAAAATTTGTTAGCATGTAAAATGGGTACCCTCCATTTTGATCGAGGGGAGGAATACTATCTTCTAATTTTAATGCATTTCCAACTGAATGTGGGATAAAACATTAGTGTAAAATGATAGATACATCTCAACAAAATGGTGTTGCTAAAAGAAAGCATAGGTCTCTCATGGAGATGGCGAGGTATATGGTCAAATGCCATGCTTTACCACATAGTTTGTGGCTTGAGGCTATTACGTGTGAAGCATATGTACTTAACAAGTGTCCCACCAAAGCACTACAATCAATCACTCTATATAAAGATTGACATGGTTGCAAGCCATCTGTTTCTCATGTCTGTGTCTTCGGTTGTCTAGCATATGCATTATTCCCTGAACAACAACACAAGAAATTGGATGATAAAGCAATGGAATGTATTTTTGTTGGGTAGATTTTTGAAAGCAAAGGCTATCGTCTATATCATCCACATACTAAACTCATTTGGTTAGTTGTTATGTTTTTTTTGTGGAATATGCAATTTATCCATTACTTTCATGTACTACGAAGACATGAGTTAGCTCCAAAGATGTGGACAACACTTTGCTAGCTCTTTTTACAGGTGAACAGTCAAGTGCTGATCCAAATGAGACACCTTTATAGGTTCCACATGATGATGTAGATCATTCCATTTGTGGTGCATATTTACATGATGCGCTTGTTGATGAGAGGGTTGATACAGCGGAGGCAAAAACTATGCCTAAATGTTTGGTGCACTACTATGTGAGATGGCAAATTAGATGCACCTCTATCATATCATACTCGTTCAGGATATCATAGTGCTTCTTTTGCATCAAATTGGTATGAAATGGCTTCCTACCTTTATGATGAAAATGAGCTTGTTTCTTTTGATGAAGCATGAAATTTAGAAAATTGGATGGCTACTATGCAAACTGAATATGATGTTATTATGAAGAATGGTACCTCCTCTTTATGTGATTTGCCTCTTGGCAAAAAACCATTGGCACTAAATGGGTATATAAGTTGAAGTGTAAGCTTGATGGAACAGTTGAGAGGTATTAGGATAGGCTTGTCGCAAAAGGTTATGCTCAAGAAAGAGGCATTGATTTTGATTAGACCTTTGAACCCACATGCTAAATGACTATTGTTCATAGCATTTGTGCACTTGCATCTCATCATGGTTAGAATGTATATCAGTTGGAGATTGAAATTTCATTTTTGAATGGTGACTTACATGAAGAAGTGTATGTATTTCAGCCCCGTGGTTTTGTGCAAAAAGGGCATGAAAACAAAGTGTGCAGGTTAAAAAGGCATTATATGGTTTGGAGCAAGCACCAAGTGCTTGGTATGAAAAGATACATGCCTACTTGATTGCACTTATAAATAGGTTTATGATTGAGTCTTCATGATGCTAGAGATGCATTTGATGTTGTTCTCTATCAACAAGTTGTTGGATGTTTCATTTACTTATGAATAAATCAGCTTGATATTTATTTTTTATCTCTCAAATGAGCAAGTTTATGCATTGCCCATGTATCAAGGATTGGCAGGCAGTTAAGTCCATCAGTATTGTGTGTTTTGCTCCAAAGTTCTTCTTCTTCCTTGTGTTGTTTGTGTGCTTCTGTAGACCTCAAACTCCAAAAACCTATGAGTCAATAAGATCCTTCCACAAAAATATACATCACATTAATGCAATAAAAGAGTTCTTCTAAATAGATCTTGCTAGAGTGGATCATGTTTATCACATGAGGAAGAAATTGATCACAAACGTCTACAATATCCACAAAATAGAAGGAAAAATGGATTAACAAAGAATTAAACAATTCTAAATAGTACAAGGGAGACCTAAACTAGGAGTATGGGAGCTTTTACCAGAGTTTTGCATATGAAAAGGATATAAAATCAATAAGACTCAAATATTCAAATATTTGTTTAGAGCCAAAAACATCTCCTTGAAGGTTTGTATGTTGCATTGCTACTTTATGTTTTGGTATCTCCACCATCTGTAAAACTTTCTTTGAAATCAATATGGACTCTTATTCTATTGTAAGAATTTTCAAAAAAAATCACCATAGACAATGGCCTCTTTGAATGTTCTATTGATACTATTGTTGATTGGATTTTGCAAATGTACGTACACAGAGATAGTATAGAAATGAAATGTCACAAAAGCATATACATAATAGATAGAGAGAAGAGAGTGAACACAAGATTGGGTACAATCTCCCCCCACATACTCTCATGGACAAGTCTATCAGAGTACGTGTATTGAAAGGCATTTCTCATTACGTCCTGAATAGAAGGTACATGAGGGCGGCACTTTGAAAAGCATGTGCTTACAAAAATCTTCTTTATTTACAAAATCATCGCTTTATTTTTAACAAAACATCAATTTCTAGGCGATCTATTATTTTTACAAAAATATCTAAAATATTATATTTAAACTATCTTCAAAAATATATGAATAAGTCCATGCACGTTCACGCTCTTCCCATGCTAAATCAAAACACAAATCCCATTAAAAACCTCAAGACATTAAAATCCATATAACATTCCATTATTCCATAAAGTATAACAAGTATGTTTTTATACTCCTTTAATCATACTCAATTCCACCTTAAATATTTCAATGTACTTGGGGTTGAGATGATAAAGTCAACTTCTCACTAGTTTGATTCTTCAAGGAAGGAAATCTTGTGTACGTCAATGCTTTGTACCCAATGTAACATATCTAAGCTCCATTTTTTTCAATAATACAAAAGTAAAGAAACCTTTGAGTTAAAATAAATAGAAATTAAGAACCCAAGGAAGGGGGGAATTCATTAAATTTCAAAATTCTCCACAAGAAGAAGAACCTTTGGTTCTACCAAGAAGAACCCTCAGTTGATTATGAACACAAGGTTTAAATTCATGATAAGAAACCTCTAAGAAAAGAGCGTAACTTTCCAACCATTTAAGAAAAAGATTGAGGAAATCCATCATGTGTGATATTTTTTCTTAATGTATCAACGAAACGGACTTTGATTTCGCTCAAAGGATGTTTTAGCAACACTTGATCTGCATGAAAGCCACCTTGAATGCTTTTTTTACTATGATGTTACCTTCTTCGCAATTACTTAGTCCCCTCTTATTTATTTGAACATACTAGGGGAGATGGTAAGGTCAACTTTGTGCTAACTTAGACCCCTCAAATAGTGGAATCCTTTTTTATACAAATCTCTTTGAGTGCTTATATGACCAATGTAATTAGAGATGTTTTAATGTACATGAAAGAATGATACTCTAGTTGAGTGGGGACAATTTATACTCGCCAAAAATATCACTTTAGGATCCTTGAGAGTCCATTCAATTCTTTAGTTAATGTTAATCCCTTATTTCTATTAGGAATTCTCTAGTTTATGAAATAGGTCTAGAATCTATCTGAAGATTGTACAGGGCTCAAATAATTACCTTTTTGAAATTCTTCCATAACAAATTCAAGAGAAATTGGATCGGTTATTGAGAAGAATATTATACAACACTCCCATTACGTTGAAGACATTGATGTAGTATATCAAATTCATCCAAGTCAAACAAGTTAGCCAAGTTGACTAGAGGTTGATTCATTAGTCCATGATAATTGAGGTGGAAAAGTTGATTAGATTTATTAAATTGAATAAATTTACCATCTTATTAAGTTGACTAGTTTGATCATAAATGATCAAATTGATTATTAATTATTCATTTTTTGTTTTATAAATTATCAATTTTTTTGTGTTTTGTAGTTTTCTTGCTAATAGTGATATTATCATATGGAGGTGGATGTTATTTAGAAGGTCACTGGTGAGAATGATTTTCCATTAAATTCAAAGAGGTACATTGTGGAAGAGTTGAAAATTGTATAAGAAGGACCAAATTAGTGTTCAATATGCAGTGATTCATATGATTTTGACAAAGGTGGTAGGAGGATGTGAGAGGAGAAGTGAAGGCAATGGATATCAAGAGCAATGAAAGGAGGTGATTGCATGGTAGGGTGAGCCTCTAGATGGGGATGATAAGCATGAAAATGTTGCGGGTGGAAAGATGTGATTGTTTAGCTATAATCATTGTTTTTACACTATAATTAGGTGGTTATTGAAGTTGACTAGTTAACATTTGGATGATAAATGGATCAAAAAATAATGATGACATTCAATGCATATGGAGGAAAATAGTCTCAAATAATTGGGCAAGGGAAATTTATTAAATCCAAGAGAGAAGTCTCTTCAAGAAAATCCAAGGGAATGGAAGTTGGATAGAAGGGAGATAAAATTAATGAATGGTTGAGATTGTGAATATTTTGGTGTTGGGCTACACTCTCAACTTATGGAAAATAGATGGTGAGCGTGACAACATATAGGCAAATCACACAAGGAATAGTGAATTTGATAACATGGGTTATTAATTTAAAAGATAACAACTTAGAAGTCGGTCAAGACATTAAGGATGGTAGAAAACTTAAAACTAGAAAAACAAGGGCTATGGGGAGTCCTCTACTCAAAGCAAGGGTAAATGGCATGGGAAAATCAAAAAATTGGGAGGTGATCATACAAGAAGATATTTAAAAATTTCATATTGAGGAATGAAAGATAAGGTGGAGGATCTAAGCTGATGTCCTTAAAATTTCACCAAGAAGGCATGATTAACTAAGTCTTATGCTAAGAGGGGACATGAAACCATTCGAAGAAAAAAAGTAGTACTTGACCATTAAATAAATAAGTGGATATAAATAGAGTAGATAGGGATAAATTTGTAACACAAAGAAGAAGTGTTTTAGTCTAGCCTACGGAAGATATAAATGGTGAAACATTGATGTCTTGTCTTGACTTAAGGAATATGGGACCAATTATTAGTGCTTCAGATACAATCTCATTGAAAAGCCATGAGGATACAATGACTACATGGGAGGAAATTTATTGATGGAGAGAGAGTCAGTGCATATAAAGAGTAATCAAATTTGAGGAAGCATGGATATATAAGTTCATTGTCAAATATTGTGAATTGGTAGTGTAAAATTTGAGAGTTTATGTCATCAGTGTCTCTCATAGATGCATACAACAACATAAATCTTACGTAAGGATGATGCAAGGAGAGGATCCATTTGTACCTATGAATCAATCAGTCCCATAACAATATATGAGATTTATAAAATCCATAATAGTAGGAATTCCTCTTTAGAATGCAAGACTAGCTCTTTTTGTAGAGGATCATAATAGTAGGTATAGGTTCTTCATGATCATACACTTGATCCAAATGCAATCGTACATGAGTTTGTTACCAATAGTAAAAGTTCAAACATCCATTGAGCACTTCTACATATATTATTAAATAAAACATACAATGGCTTACGCACAAGTTACAAATTAGACCATCCATTATGAATTTTTTGTCTCTATCCACTCTAAACTCTATAGTTTTTTTTATTTTAGAGGTAGAAGAGGTCATAATATCCAAAAAAGGTTGCTACCTAAGAGAACCATTACTTCCCATATCCAATATTAAACCAATTTAAAACACACATATTAATGAACCACAATACATTTCTACCATGTGTTGAAACCAATAGTCATGAGCTCCTCAAAGTTGAATGAACAAGATGGTCCACAAGTGAAACCAACAATCATACTTACTCAAGAAAATGAATAAGGTAGTAAAGAATGCATACATCATTCCATACCTTGTTGTCATTTTCATGAAGTAAATGTTGGTCTTGTTGGTTGCATGTAAGAATATCATTTGTGGATGATCATGCAGAAAAGAGTCTTGGGGAGGTTCCCCATCCCAAACTTTTCTCTATCAAAGCTCACAATCAAAAATTTTCCCAACACAAAGATTTTCATGCTAGCTTTGTTGGAGTAACAAGATCCAATATTTAGACGTGCCTTGGCTCTTTAGGATTTTGTTTTAATCTTTAGTCACATATTAAGTGCATTGATAATACTTTTGCAACACATTTTCTTGAGATTATGGCACATGCATCTTTCATAATTGTTTGAAAGGCTTGTGCAAGATCATTTTCAGTAACATAAAATTCAAATATTGTTTTCTAATCTAGGCCGATCTTTATCTTCTTGCAACTTCATTATTATATGTTCCAAATGTGGTGAAAGAATTAATTACAATTTTCAGCTTCATATGTAGCAATCTCTAGAATCATATGCAAGTTCTTATAGACACCTTTGTATATCCATCTAGGATTAACATGTACCTTTTGCCTAAATTCTTTATACACATATAGGATAACTGTGATGAGGTTTTCCTAACTAGCACACACCCATACATTGAGATATTTTTAATGATGCAAGTAAAAGACATACCCATCCTTTCCATAAGAGATGGATTTAGTGGTTTACAAGATTTTTCGTTGATATGACCATGGGTTGATCATATCTTTCAACTATTGTGAAGCCTCCATTTGTTTTTCATAATTTTAATGCCTCACCCAAATAAAGGTTGACTTTGGCATTTATTTTCTTGGTTGGCAATCATATTTTGTCACTTTATGACTACTAATCTTGGATTTATTCATCTTTTTGGAAAGATTTTGTCAACCTTTCCCATATCTTTGTATTGACCATATTCTTTTTGTAGTTCTAATGACCACTAATTACTTTGATTATGAAACTTTATTAGATTTTCAATAAAGCTTCAAACATGTTTACGATGATTAATTGGTCACAAATTGGATAATTTTAATGACTCTACCATAAAATGATGAGCCTAATATTTAAAAGTTCAATGCATATAACTTTTCCTTGTAGAAAATTCAAATACATGATATGTTAGTTGAAAGAATGTAATTAAGATGCATTATGTAAAAGAAGCTTGTTAACATGGATGATGGTGATTGGGATGAGTTTGAACAAAGTCATGTCAATCAATCACATGCATTCATTTAGCAAGTAGTTCCCGTAGCATTGCATCAAAAAAAATCATATAATGAGGAAATTGTGTAATTCTTTGTATAAAGGACAAAGACAGTGGTAATTAGTTTTGATGACTTAAATGTTGTCTCCTTAGTTTCAAGCTCAAAAAATGTGGATAGCATGATGAAGATTTTCCTCTTCTCATGTGCATTTTTTGTCATCATGAAATACATACCTAGTGAAAGTCCTTCCATAATGAAATCGTGGTGCATTTAAAATGAATTAAGTTACAAAACGTATGTGACCTCCACATATTGTTCACATACATAACATTCATGAATCTAGTCCCAACAAGCCTCCATAATGTGGAAAGATTAAGTCTAGAAACAAGGATAATCAACATGATAAGAGTAGAAGCTAATCTTATAAAAGAAACATCGAATTCTATATCTCCCATAAGGAATGGTAATACAAAGATGTTTTTATTCATTGAAGAATTTCAAAGGAAAAGTCCAAGCTCATGAGCATGCTAAGTATCACTTTCACCATCTTTACAAATATAAAAAAAATTGATGTTCATTCTAATGATGATAATGTATTGATATGTTAAGGCCTTTATCATTGATGCTATTTAGCACAAATAAATGTAGGTATGTGCTTTTAATGTCACTCCATAAAAAAGGAAAGCCCTTGTATTATTGGTAAAGTTTTTATGAAGTTTCATGGTCAATTGGCAATGATTACTAGGTATGCTTCAATGAGGATATGATTGTGAAAATGTGTTTACAAGTGTATTTGGAAGTGGTCTCATCAACTTCATCCATCCCTTGTGGATTTCCCACTACCAAGTTCCATGAATCCTTGAACAATGCTCCTTACATTGGAAATGGCTTTGTGAGATGATCTATATAATTATGTGTAGTAGCCCAAGAGAGACAGACCTCCTACCATGGTGTTTGGTTTCACTTTTTGGCTTCATAATAGGAGAGATTGGTGAAGTTTTTTTTTTGAGTCAAGGATGGGGGCCCCAAGAGGCTTACCCCGCTCAAAAGGAAAAATATATCAACCACTTCATCTTTTGAAGAAGACTTATATGTGACCTTGCAACCTAGAGATTGTGATGAACTAACCCCGAAGGATCAGTGCAGTGAGATGCCCAATGCCCCTGACACGATATTGTCATATGCAAACTTAGAACGAGTTCCTCACCAAGCTAAACTGCCTACCCGACTGTTCGCGAAAAAGGGACAACATATCCACAAGGAGTGTCAACTCACAGGAGTTGGCAAACCAGTTCAGAGTCTCTGACCTCTTCACTGGCGATAGGTGAAGCTATAACCATAACATGAAGCACCAAAGTTCTAACCAACAATACGTTTTAGAAATTGTCATCTCCCTCAACCCAAGCAACGAGACACAGAACAACAGAGGGATCAGATGGGAGAATGACATCCTCTCCCCCGAAGAGGATCCGTCAAGGTTCAAATGGAACTTTCATATTTTTAGGTATAGCTTCACCTAGGAAGGAAGCAACCAAGACAAACTTAGCTACTCCCCACCTAGAGTGAAGACTAGGCTTAACCTAGTGGGTCAAACGAACTCCACGAGCCTCCCCTCCAAGGAGGATAAGGGTCAAATCCAAGGGAAACATGGGACCATACTCCAAACGTTGAATTAAACCGTTGATAAGAGGATCCAACCACCTCCTGCTAACTAAGAGCTACCACCACACTACACTCCACCATCACATGCGATAGGGATCAATATTGCTCCACCTCAATGCAAAGGGGGCATCTACTCTTTCCTCTCCCCTCCATCCTATCCTCCAAGTACAACCCACCTATTCTAGCAAGCATAAGCATGCGCTCTGCAGTTGGAATAAGCAAATAGCTGCAAGCACTTCCATTTGGGTACCCCCATGATTTCGATAAGTTAAAACTTAAATAGGGGCCCAAGGCGACATAGTGATTCGCACTCTCCCATTTCGCCCAAACATGATACCTGAGCGAATTAAGGGTAGCTTTTGGTACATATCTTTCCTTCTACGACTTTGTTCGACAAATCCACGACCACTTCTAGAACTGTGATCCCGTCGGTTTTTGTAGGAGATCCCCAAGCCAAGTAAGGCTATCCAAATACTTTCCAAAAAGCCGACCCCTCACACCCCCAAAGTATGCTGCCAACAAAGGGGATATGAAATTCTCTGTGCATCACGACTGTAGTAACCGTAGTAGACCGTGCCCCTTTGCCATAGATCATCCTCATCCCCATACTAGCCTTTCGAGGGACCTAAACAGATTCTGTCCATGGGCCTCCATCAACTCAACACCATACATGATCATGAGGAATACCATGCTCTTCAACATTGCAAGCCTCATCGAAGCGAAGAAGATCTATTGCATAACAAGTGTTGGCAGGCAAAGAGAGTCTTCCTTGCCTTCTCTTCACGATTCTTGATAATCGTTTCGATTAAGAAGTTAGAATCAACCTCCACACCCAAGTATGTATATTTCTCCCCCGTCGAAATCCTCACACCATTGAGAAGTAAACCATATACTTCTAACGCCAACCAAAAGCACTCTGGCCATACATTTCTCCGCGCCGAATTCCATGCCCCACAGCTTCGCCCACTCACTGATATTGTCCAAAGATTTCTGGAGCTCAGCTGGGCTATTTACAAACAACACAAGTTCATCTGCAAACAAAAGGCCTTTAAGTCGACCAATACCGAGTTTATCAAGTCCCCAATTGTCTCCCCCATGATCTAAAACATCGTTAATATAAATATTGAATAGTGTAGGGAAACCCGAGCACCCTTGGCGAATGCCATAGAGAATCGAGACGGGCTCGCTTAAGTGGTGTCCCTCCACACAAACCCGAACTTTCGAAGACTCATACAAAGCATGGAAGAATTTCAATGCTCTACCTATTAGGCCGATCGCTTCAAGCTTAAGGAACAAGGCCTGATGTGGTATTGTGTCGTAAGCTTTTTTGAAGTCAATGTATGTCGCGTATGTAGAGAGTTTACGAGCAACTTGTTGAAGCACCACTTCTTGCATGCAAACGACTTGCCCTATGCACTCATGCCGTGCACGAAATCCAACTTAGCCCCGATTGAAAAAATTACGAGCTACAAGAGCTTCAACAAGCCTCTTCACTAGCATAGAGATTGGAATCTTTAAACAATGGAGATCAAAGATATTCCTCAGTAATTGTCAACGTAGGTTAAGTCTCCCTTCTTAGGGATGGAAACCATAATTGCAATAGCCGCAGACTCTGGAATATGACCTTTCTCCAATATATTTTCAAGGAGATTCATGAAGGCCTCGCCAAAATGTATGCTAGGAAAGGAAGAATCAGCCCGTCGACCCTTGTCATAGGAGAATCTTAAATAATTCAGGTGGAAGTCCATCCCCTCCTACGGCTTGATACCTTTTTAAGTTTTTGCCAAGCACAGCGGATTTCAAACCATTGTATAGGTTGGAAAAGCGGTTATGGTGTTATTCCCAAGTTGGCTCGTCTGACCTCGCTCTAGCCCAGACAAGCAACTAGTCTATGCTAAAAGGACAACTTTGCAATATTTTAGCTTCATCTCTTATGAACTACTACATGTGCAAACTAGACTAGACAAACAAATCTTTTTTTTATATATATACAATTTTCTCATCTCACTGAGCCTAGATGAGCAATTAGTATAAACTTGGAAGATCTTTTCTACCACTTGTTTAGAAGTCTTGTGTAAGTTCTCTTCTTCTTGAAGCGTGCTTAAGCAATCAAAAAGTTGATTTGATGAAGGACCTTATTAGGATAAAGCTAGATCCTTGTGAAGTAGACCATGTGAGAAAGGTGAATAAAAAAGACTTGACAAGGACAAGCTAGAATAGGCAAGGAGAGAGTGGCATGTGAAGATACTAGACTAGGCTACCAAGTCTGATAGACTAGGCTGCAAGTGCAAGTGGAAGCAAGAATCTTTCTTAGAATCTTGCAGAGTATGCTCATTTGGACCTACCCTTATCATAGCATGACACAATACTATCTTCTTGTAGTGATGGACCGATCACATCCACATCATCCCATGTAGAGGCATCCACTTGTCATGCACAATGACATTATTCATGTTGCACATGACAATGATGATTTCTTATGAGATAGTGATTCAAAGTATAGTTTATAATACCTTGAATTCTAATGAGCATCTGACAATTGATTGCTACATTTGGTCTTACTCATTGGTTTCATTATTTAAAGCTGACGTTAATCTCAACTCTCTTTGTATTTACTATTATTGTACATTGTGACCTTGCTACTTGGTAGTACCTTGTAGGCTTCAACATTCTTGATATTAGTAGTATGATTATAAATATTGTGCTACATTCATGGAATCATTGGTGGTCAATTATAAATCTTGGAGTTTCATCAAGAATAACCAACAAAACTACGAAAGCTTGACCAAGCAAATAGGGCAAGAAAGCCAAGTCATTTGATGTTGATTTCTTCTACTCAACCTGAGATGAGGAACAAGTATTATCATTACATGATGTTAGAATTTTTACTTTCGTCTTCAAAATACTTTTGTTGTTTCTACTGAGTTGCAACCTGCATCACATTATAGTGACGTTATGTGATGCGAGGAAGTTTCAATTGTATACATAGTGAACTCTAAGGCGCACGATATTGATTTGAATTTCAAAACTTCTAGTGTCACAATTCGAACTGATGTGGTGTGCCATAATTTTGATATTTTGCAATGTGATCAATGCTCTCTATTACATCAAGATTACATGTTTCACTTGAGCAACACTGATGATTGAAATACGAGGTTTTAACTTTTCAAGGGATAAACACCAAACCCTACTTCAAGTTTCAAACCTAGACCTCACAATCAAAGGTCCACAATGTTTACCGCTACACAAGTCTCAACTACAAGTGTAAATTGCTTCTCTTTTTGGAAGTTTAGTCATCAACCTACTCTTCCATTATGCTTGAAATAAGAAGAGCCAATGCACACCCCTTGGGGACCCCTTGAATCCCAACTCTTTGCAAGTCTTGAACCACGAACCTCAAGTCCAAAGCAAAAGTAGCTACTAATATTATACATACAATTCATAAATATGCAATTTACAATGCATTCAATCATACATTTAGCACATATCCTATTTGCGCTACAAAACCATCCTTGCATCATCTTTAAAAAATCTTCCGAAACATCACATTCCAACATGACATGACCTCTATGCCTAACTCAAGAAAAACAATTGCCCCAATGTGCCAAATTCTTTATACATGATTAGGACCATTTCTCTAAATCAATGGTTAGCAAGTGAGCCACACAAATCAATGCTCAATTCCTTGCATTAAGTTCCAAAAGAGAGTTCTAGATAAGTTAACTTGGCTTAAAATCACTTCCTTTAAAGAAATTGTCGTCAAAAACATCCCACTTAAGTCTTTCCATCGATTCACTACATCAACTATATATAGATGTTGTCTCAACAAGAAGGTGCCATGATAATTGCAAGTCTTCAACGGGGGGGGGGGGGCTAGAGTTCATGTGATCCAACTATAAATACATAAATTCATCTCCACTAAAATTTACAAAGTTTGGGTTTTCTTTGATGACACTCCAATACCATTTAGTATAAAGAAAAAATAGAACAAACTCTGATATCAACAAACTTATGCAACTAACTTGTGAGATGTACTCCATATATAAAGGAGCGCTTCAATATTTGAGATTGACCATGACCTTGGAAGATTGCATTCTTAAGTGTATGTAATTGTCAAAGCATAGATTACAACCTTGAGATGATCGAGATTTTACAAGGATGACAATTGTTAGCGAAACAATTTGATGAGGACGTTGCAAGTATGATAAATATTTCAATGACCTTAACACGTTTACCTCTTGGCATTCACTTCCATGTAATAAAATCTACTTCACGTACATAACAACGAAGTTATAATTCCAATTCAAGAACCATTTAACTTGTGCACATCTTGCTTTGTTGCACATTTTCAGACCTACGAACCCGTTTGTGACTAGACATTGCTATTCACTTTATGCTCAAGTACTCACCCCCACAATCGTAGGAGTTACATATAAAGTATTATTTACAATTTAATCTACTTTCAGGATATCATCCAATGGCGATTAATAAGCATGTCAAAAAGCAACTACGTTTTGATTTTTTGAGTCTGGGATTGGGGGCCAAAGGAGGCTAACCCGCTCAGAAGGCAGAATCTATCCGCCGCTTCATCTTCCAAAGAAGACTTATACCTGACCTTGCAACCCGAAGATTGTGGTCAACTGACCCCAAGGAGTTAGTGCGGTGAGATACCTAGTGCCCCGATCACGACACTGGAGTATGCGGACTTGGAACGAATTCCTCACCAAGCTAAATTGCCTACCCGCCGTGTTCCCGACAAAGGACCGCCATACCCACAAGGAGCGTCAGCTCACAGGAGGAGTCCGCACACCAGTTTTGAGTCTCCCTCCTCATCACTGGCGACCGGTGAAGCTATTCCCATAACATGAAGTACCAGAGCTCTCGCGCATACAGACCACAAATCGTCATTTCCCTCTGCCGAATCATCATAAACACCAACTTGGGACCTAAAGGGATCGGACGGGAGAATGAATTCCCTTCCTCCGCAGAGGATCTGTCAATTAAAGAGAGCTCTCATATACTTGGGAATAGCCTCACCCAGGAAGGAAGCAACCAAGACGTACTTAGCTACTCCCTCCCTAGAGTGCGGACTAGGCTTAACCCAATGGGCCAAGCAAACTCCGCGAGCCTCCCCTCCAAGGAGGATAATGGTCAAGACCACGGGAAACACGGGGCCAAACTCCAACAACTGAATTAAACCAATAATAAGGGACTCCAACCACCTCCCCCTAAGAGCTGCCACCACTCTGCATTCCACCATCACATGAGATAGGGAACCATAACTCTCCGTCTCAGCGCAAAGGGGACACTTTTACCTCTCCCTTCCAACCGCTCTGCCAAAAAAAGCCCCCCTAGCCTAGCAAGCATCAACATGCGCTCCACAGTAGGACTAAGAAAATGACTACAAGCACTCCTATGAAGGTATCCCCGTGATTCCATTAACTTAAATTCCGCATAGGGGCCCAACGCGACAGAATGATTTGCGCTTTCCCACTTCGCCCAGATGTGATACCTGAGCGAATTAAGGGTAGCTTCTGGTACTTACCTTTCCTTCCACCACTTAGTTTGAGAAATCCACGTCCACTTCTAGAATCGAGATCCCGTCGATTTTTGTAGCATGTCCCCAAGCCAAGTAGGGCTATCCAGATACTTCCCATACAGCCACCTCCTCATACCGCCAAAATAGGCCGCCAACGGAGGGATATGGAATTCCCTGTGCATCACAGCCCCGGCAACCGTAGTCGACCGAGCCCCTTTGCCACAAATCATCCGCATCCCCGTAGCTTGCATTGGAATGTGGATTGAGGCTCAAGCGCTCACACATTAGGAAGTCACTCAATTTAAATATGTACATAGAGTTAAGATGACCATTATGCATTACTTTCTTGGGGGGTTTGGCTCTGCAACCTACTTTCCATGTAGACAAAGCAAATAATATTTAAGCCCAAGGCATCACGAAACCATTCTTCTATAGTACACCATAAGGTCACAACTACATGCATCATAGTGCATCAACCATAAACAATATGTTCACCATAATTCCAAAGTACATCCACCACCTCACAATCATAGTGCATGAACCATGACCAATATGTTCTCTACAGTCACTTAGGCCTGTCATGCAAGACCTATGAACCACGATCAAAGGTTCTATTATTGATATTCCATTAATCAAACTCCACCTCAGAGCAGTAAGTCATGACCAACAGTGATTCACCAACATCAACCTCCAACTATCCCAGATTTAAACCATTAGAAATTTTAGTCAATCATGATCAACACCTCTCATTAGAGCCCTTCTACATCACTAGCCTCCAATGATGATCAGTACAGTGATTCAAGGCTGGAAGATTTGAGTAATCTCTTCCACACCAGAGTTGTAAGAAATGTTCAATGTAGAGATTCACCACCTTTCAGGGCAGCAGTGATTCACCAACATCAACCTCCAACTATCCCAGATTTAAACCATTAGAAATTTTAGTCAATCATGATCAACACTTCTCATTAGAGCCCTTCTACATCACTAGCCTCCAATGATGATCAGTACAGTGATTCGCTGCTGGAAGATTTGGGTAATCTCTTCCACACCAGAGTTGTAAGAAATGTTCAATGTAGAGATTCACCACCTTCACCCTTCCTGAAAGAGAGACCCCTAATCCCTTTTATATCACTAGCCTCCAATGATGATCAGTACAGTGAGATTAACTCATAGTACAAAAAAATCGCGATTTTTTTATAAAATAAAAATAGTGTAAATCTCTAAACAATGTTAACGATTTATTAGCTATTTTTATTTTTTTCAGATTTTTCCTTTGCTCTATTTTGAAATGTTATCATGTATTTTATCCATATGACATGCATCATATATAGAGTTTATGATATATATGTAAATACTAGAGTGTTCTATATGAGTTTGTACAAAAATTTCCAAAAAAAATTTATAAAAATTGCAAAAAAATTAAAAATTGGGATTTTTATTTTAACCCTAGCAATTAAAATGTTTAATTCATTTAAGTCGTGATTTTTAATCGCAATTTGAACCCTCTCATTTTGTACTATGGATTCACTACAAAGGAAGATTGGGCTGATCTTCCACCCCAGAGCTGTAAGCCATGATCAATGTAGAAATTCACAAGTCACCCTTCCTAAAATTGAAAAAACCCCTCAAACTGTACCACAGTCATGATCAATGAGTCTCATTAGGGGATCCCTTTTACATCATTTGCTGCCAATCATTATCAGTGTGCTGTGACTCTTAAATCACTTTTACCTCTGATAACTGATGCATCATGATCATTGTGGTGATTCACCATCTTTACATTTCCTAAAGATGATCTCCCCAGCTGCAGAATCACTCCATTGTTCTCCATCCCTCATTCACTGGACTACTGTCTTATTCCCATGAATGGCCTTTATATGCAGTTCATGTCGCATCAATACACAAGATCAAGTATGCTTTCACAGTCAAGGGTTGGAAAGAAATCCCACAAGACAGGCCTGGCCAATTGTTAAAGATTACTCCGTTGCTGAATCCAAAATGATAATCTCCATCCCCAACTTCAGCTCACAATTTTGAGTAGGGAAGCTATCTTCCTCAATAGCTAGGCTTAACCTGACCTGTCTGACATGCTGGGTTTCAACTTACTTAGCCAGTGAACTAGATCTCAAGCCACCTAGTTTGCCTTCGAAAAGCAAAGGGGCTTCAACTAATACTGTTGTTTCAAAGAACATTATCTAGTATCATTGCTCAGATTCTACATAAACTTTTTTTGGTTTTCTGAGTTGGGGATAAGGGTGCCAAGAGGCTGTCCCACTCATAAGGCACAATCTATCCACCCACTTCACTTTCCGGAGACGATTTGTACGTGCCCTTCCAGCACAAGGCCAGTGGTCCATTGATCCCAGAAAACAAATACGGTGAAATACCCATTGCCCAGACACAACATCAGAGTATCGAATTTGAGCAAAGCTCAGCACCTCCTAAACTGCCTACCCAACTTGTTCCTAAAAATAGAATGCCATAACCCACAATGGAGCATCAGCTCATAGGAGTCCGCACTGAATTCAGAGTCTCCCATCTCACTGATAGGAGGGGAGGCTACACCTATAACCATCAAGCACCAAAGCTCAAAAACATACATCCCTGGAGTCACACATCTCTATATTGTTTACTCTGGAGATAAATAAACCTAGCAGGATTCCCTGCACAAAACATATTTCAGCAGTTGCTTGGAAGCAGTCAAATGTGTTTTACTTTTTTCCACAAAGATGTGAAATCAAGAATTAGACTTCAAGCAGTCTAAAACGAATCATTTAACAAACTATGATTCTCAAAAGAAGAGAAGAAAATTGCTGAAACTTCAGACAATACTAACATAATGTTGTCTGTATAAACTGACTATCCCTCAGTAGTATTTCCTACCTTCAATATCAATCATGGGCAAGTAGAAAATTGACACAAGCCTCCACTCCTGTTTCACGTTTAGCAAAATAGGAGAACAGAAGGCAAATATCAAAAAAGTATGAGCTAGAAATAAGCTTAGAAAGCCAGGCCCAAAACATAGCCTAAAATGAAATGGCAAAACTTGTAAACCTGGATATAAGATAGACGGAAGTAATTAATATTCAGATGAACACAAGACATGCATGCACATTTAGACTGGAAACGGCCACTCCAGCCAAAAATACAGGCTTACTGCAAACTAAAAATACGTGAGAGTGCAATCATCCATTCGATCAAAAAGCAATTAGATCACAAATCATACAAAGAAAATACCCTGTCAATAACGAATGGCATGGAATACTTTGCATATACTCTCAGAAATGTGTTAAAACAGAATCATACATCAGACATGGATGTTTTAAACACTCTTGTCAGTAACCCAAAGGACAATGCAAGCTTTTTTATGCACATGGTATTATGTCCTTCATACTCTCGAAGTAGCACAATGGCTTACAACTAACAATGGGACTAACAGAAAGAGTAGTGCTTGCCCCACTTCTACTAAAAAATGAGATGGAAAGTCAACAGCTTAGGATCCACAATTGGCTGCACATTTGTAAACCTGGAAAAAAAGTACTGTGTATACGGAGGCATTAACATGAAGGACACACTGTTAATTCAGATAAAGCTTTCTGTGCAATGCTTCACAACATTGCCTTCGCAGGATTCTATTGTAGAAATGATTGAATTCACAAGAAATATAAGGAATATCATCAAGTATAAATGGCGAAGACCTGTAAATGCATTACTTTTGTTTTAGAAGAACACTGCAACAATCTGGATCAAGCAACATCAAAAGCAAATCATGAACCTTGATCTTTTTGAGCCAGCATAGAGATCCCACAATGAAGTTCTAGCATATGATCTGTAACAGCACACTTTCAATGAAAAGCAGCTAATCACTACAAACTCAGGGAACAAAACATACACCATGAGCAGTGGGCAGAGTTCGCAAGTGCTAGGGAGATGATCTTCAGCTTGCCTTCAATGACACAGGCAGCTCACTCGACCTAGCTTGATGAAAATCATAGGCTATCTTACAAAACAGACTTCAGAGAATACATAATCAAACATCTAGAAGCCCTAAATTCTAGTAAGATTTGAAAGAAAAATGGCAATTAAACAAATGCACTCCAGAAGCTTACCCTTCAATATCATTACATCTCAAATGTTTAAAATTCCTGATCTCCTAATGGGAGGGACTCCACTTGTTTAAATCTCAGGACATGACACCGCTGAACTAATCACCACAATTAATCAATGAACTTAACATTACAGCAAGAAGACCGGTAGGACACCCAGCTGTAAACATGGACCAAGTAAAACAAAATGATACTATCCCTGGACCCTCACAGTTGAACTGATAGTTTTACATCAATAGATGAACCTGGACTTATCAGATTAAAGCTCTGCAGTGATCCCCTGTTCAGAGACACTATTCTGCAGCCATGGATCTCATAATATCAGAATCACCTGCAGGTTTTTGTTTAATATCAGCAAAAAAATCAGTGCCTCGACCAAGGATTTAAAAGAACACCATATTTACCAGGATCTGTAATGCTTAGGCAGCATACTCTGTAGTATCTGCCACATGCTGTTCCTAAGTCCACATTGTCTAAAAAAAAAGAAGTTGAGATAAAAAAACCCAAACATAAAAACACAAGGATGGGTACAAGTTACAACTGAAAATCTTCAACATTGTCAAAGTTCCTCAGATTTTCTTATTTTACAAATTGTCCTTCAAATTCATTATCTAAAAAGATAAGGGAAAACTAAAAGCACCAAAAGCTTATATAGACATCAGCTCCATCCATCTATTTTTATAATCAATCATCTTGGAAACAAGTTATGTATATGCAACAAAGCTCTGATACCAAATGTTGGAAATGAGGTACCCAATATAAAAGTCATAATATTTTTCAAGGACTTGGAACAATGCACACATACACACCCTAAACTAAATTAGATAGATAAATGACATTAAAAATAGACGAGACACGAGATGTGGTTTCTCTATCTCTTTTGGAGAGAAAAGTGACAAAAGAATGACTTTTAGATGGAAATGAATTGATAAGATCATTTACCATCTCTTCATCAAAAATGTTAACTTCAACATCAAGATGTTGATCACAAATGTCTTTTAAGCTTCAAAATATGTGTTTACTGACTCCCCAATTGTTAGAGATTCTCCAACTCCATCCAAGCCTAACGTGAGGTTTTGCATGACCTAATTCAAGGAATAATATGATGGTTCGCATCCATAGTTGCAAGGGGGAATGCTTATGCATCTCTTGAATCCCATCTCGATTGCTCTTTTGTAGGAAGTACTTTAATAGTAACTATGACTCTCTATGATGAGAGGAATTATTCCTCTTGCAAAACTTGGAGAAACTCATTTAATGGAAGAGGATGCAATATCCTTGGAAGCATGTCTTGACCATTGATGCTTGCCATTGACAATATTTCACAAGCCTTCATACTAACCCACATCTTGTTCCAATCTATCTTTATAATCACTCATCTTGAGACAAGTTATGTATGTGCAACAAAACTACGATACGAGACATTGGAAGTAAGGTACTCAATATAAAAACCACAAGACACACATACATGACTTGAACCAAATAGATAGATAAATGACAATACAGTAGCAATGGTTTGCGTACTGCAAATTCCCATACCTCTTCTTGGTTCAGTTTGAACAGTACCAGACCCATTCATTCATCTTGTTCGTGCATAATTGAAGACCTAAATATTTGAGTTTTCGTTATTTTGAACATCGAGCCATCTCGTTGACACGCACTCCCAAGCTATTCTCTTCCTTGTGAGCAAGGTTACTTGTATAACTACTATGGTCTAACTTGGTCGATTTGAGCATTCAATCTCCACCTCATGCAAGGCAGCCATAGCTCAATCCAAACTCCAATGCTTGGAAGTTGGAGCTTGTTTCCCTCAACTATTAGCCTGTTGTCAAGTGCCCTTAGTTGTAACCTCTCAATGTTCCATATCCATTGGTGAGCCCTCAAGGCTTAGCCCATACCCATAACCCATTCATGAGTCATCTCCCATATCTATTCATATATATGTACACATATACACACTCAATCATACACGTGACACAAACACATACATATCACACACACTGATAGAGTCGTAGAAACCTACACACACATGAGTCTAAAGACATACTCATGTACCCTTCTATTATCCACATTACCATTGAGCATCCTTGACTCTTCCATTATCTATATCCATTGCTCTTGAAGTTTTTTGTCATTTAAGTTATGTCTTCTCTTATCCACTAAGTGTTTAGTATTATCCATTATCCATCATCATATGTCCTATTGTGTCAAGGGTATGGGATGCATATATAGTACGCCATTCATTGATTTTGGCTCCAATGCATTCGAATTTGGTGCAAGAAAATGGACCATTAAGTATTGTGGTAAGAACTTCACTACTGCCTCAACACAACTCATTAGCATAGTGGTTAGCAACGAGATGGCAATGTCGTAGGCAACAAGTTGCTAACACGTTAGCAACGGGCCCAAGTTGCGAACCCCAAGCTACAATAAAGTTGCATACATATCAAATTTTATTTTAGATTTTCTTTAAATTTTAGATATCCTAGGTATAAAAATCCTCCTATTGATGCTTGAGCATCATAAAAAAGGCATGGAAACAAGACATGTTAACATTTAAAGTGTTCATATCAAATATATAGGTCGTCGATGTGTCTTGTCATGAACATAAATATATACATACCTACATGCATGGATTATAATATATTACATACGTAACAATAAATATATACTACATCCATATGAGTAACATAATACATACATTTTTATGTATATATAAACATAGTATATACATATTGCATATATATACACAACACATAGATGCATACATACATGATACATGCATACATATTATGTACATAGTAGGTACATACTACAAAAATAGAAACAAATATATTAGATACATACGTAAGTAAATACACTCCTTTCAATAAACAAAGAGTAATAGATTTAAGTAATAACATTATATATACATGCATATATAGATACATACATGCATAGCTAAGTAAATAAACATACTTTGGGTAAACATACAAAAATAGGAATATACATCATAGATTACATATGTAGTACATACATACATATTACATAAGCACATACATATATATGCATATGCATGATGTGATATGGTACATGATGTTGGAATGATCATATGGTAAGTGGGACATTGTATACTCTCTTTTTCCCTCATTGAGGCATTGGTCTTTCTTGCTTGATTACCAATTTTTTTGTTCATAAGTTGTAAGGGTTAATGCTTAAAAGACCCTTGTGGACCATTTTTGGACTTTTGAGAAGGATTTTTTTTTGCAAGATTAGCAATGCGATGCAAACATGTATGCAACGTGGAGTTGCGTTGTGAAAGTTGCGAACATTCGCAATGCATTGCGTATGGAACACTGCTCATTTGACATGTGTCTGGTGGAGGGGGCATGTCAACATGTGTGAAGATCCCTCTTGAAATTGTGAAGACAATTCATCATAAGCATCATTATACTCAACAAGGAAAGAAAGCCTGCCATCGTGAGATGCGACAACCTATGTTAACATGATGGATAATGATGATGCCTCTATTAGCCAAAACATTTCCACCATAAGGGACGACCTTCATCACATCATGACAAGAAAGGCATGGCTATTACTCCTCATATAGCGAACAAGCCACAATGAGCTCTTCTTTTATGTCCTCCATGTTGAAGAAGCAACTATGAAAGCAATTGAAATTACTAGATCATTGCTAATTCAATACAACTTGTCATTTGATGTTGTGAGGATAAAAGCTCAAGGGAGAATGGTTGGGGGTCAAGGCCATTGCTCAAGTTGTCGATATGATGATTGGCATGGAGTGGAATATAATAGACTCTGTGATTTATGTTATAGATGGAGAAAAGGGATGCGAAGAGTTGCTCTTATAGTCCATTAGAGTGGCATGATAGACCTATGGTTTCTCCATCATCTTTAATGAACAGAGCAATGATAGGAGACTCCATATCATTAATATTTTCATCTATTGTTGCTATATGGACCTATTTCTTACCAACCATTGATGCGAGTCATGCATAGGTACGCATCACTGGGAAGTTTATCTTTGAACATATAAAAAACACTTCGTGAGATTCATGCATAGGATATTGTACTAGTTATAATGCATAATGCTTACAATTGCAAAAGAACGGAGAGACAAGTTGAGAGAGAACTCCCTAGTATTGTGTGGACTCCATGCTCTATTGCAGCGGTTCGCGTACCGATTTGTACGATACCAATTTCCGATTCAGTACGTTTTTTTGACGAACCTTACATCCGGTTCGGTTATCTACCCTAGGTTGTTATTTCGAAAATAGAGCCTGAACATCGTCTTCCGTTGCTACTTGCGTAACGACCCGAGTTACATCCTCCTTGAACCTTCCACGAGCTGTAGCCTGTTAGCTAATAGCGAGCCCGTCCCACAGTGAGGTCTCCACACTCTCGAGTCTCCACAGTATCTGTCGTCCGAGCCTCAAGCTGTTAGCGAGCGTGCCTAAACCGGTTACCGAGCTAAACCCGAGTGATACAGAACTTAGAAGTGAGTCGTCACTTCAAACTTGGCCCTTCCATTATCAAGTTTCAATAATCATCCATATCTATAATCCATTGAGGCTTCTTGGCTTTGTCATTTGCGCATCCTAAGTCCTTAACCCTTCCATTATTGGATATCCATATCTTCTCTTAGCTATTAAGTGCTCACTCCTGAGTCCTTACTACTTAGTAGTAAGTACTATCCATTTGGAAATTGGCATTATCGATAGATATTAGATAATAGACTATCATCATGCCTCGTGCCGTATCAGGTGTATGGGATGCACATACAGTATGCCATTCATTGGCTTCTGGCTCAAATGCATATGGATCTGGTACAAGAAAATGGACCTGTAAGTATTGTGGTAAGAACTTCACAACTACCACAACACGACTCATAACCCATGTATCTGGTGTAGGAGGAGGAGGCATATGAGCATGTGAGAAAGTCCCTAATGAAATTACCGAGGCAATTCAACGTGAACATCGTGCTACCCAACAAGGGAAGGAAGCTCGTCGTCGTGAGATTGTGACTACCTATGTTGACATGATGGATGATGTCGATGCATCTGTTAGTCAAAACACCTCCACCGTGAAGGGACGTACTTCTTCACAACGTGATGAGGAAGATAGTAATGTTCATCCTCCTCCCCCTTCTCAGAGAGCGAGACAAGGCACTGTGAGCTCTTCGTTTATGTCCTCCGCATTGCAGAAGCAACGTATGAAAGTGACTGAAATTGAAATAGAACGTTGCATCCTTCAATGCAACCTATCATTTAATGTAGTGAGGACCGACGCTTGGAGGAGAATGGTTAGAGCCATTGCTCAAGTTGGCCCATGTGATGACTGGCATGGAGTGGAGTATAATAGACTCCATGGACCTATGTTAGATGAAGAAAAAGAGCGCATAGAGTTGCAACTAGAGCCCATTAGAGTGGGATGGAAGACCTATGGTTGCTCCATCATCTCAGATGGATGGAGCGATAATAGAAGACGCCATATCATTAACATTTTGGTCTCTAGTTGTTTAGGAACTTATTTCTTACGAGCTATTGATGCGAGTCATGCGGGGCTGCACATCACTGGGGAGTTTATCTTTCAACATATAAAAACCGCTATCCTTGAGATTGGTGCAGAGAACGTTGTACAAGTTATAACGGACAATGCTTCCAATTGCAAGAGAATGGGGGAATTAGTTGAGAGAGAATTCCCTAGTATTGTGTGGACCCCATGTGTTGCACATTGCATAGATCTTCTTTTTGAAGATCTTGCAAAATTGCCATGGCTTGCATCTTTATTAGGCAAAACGTATTGTCACATTCACTAGAAAGAACCATCAAGCCCTAGCTATTTTTGGAGCGTATAGTTCACATGACATGATTCGACTTGCAGACACACGCTTTGTGTATATGTACTTAGTGTTCCACAGACTCCACATGGTTATGGGCTCCTTGCGTATGACAGTTATTGATCGTCGTTGGTTGACCATGTCCACGGCGAACACCGATATTGCACGATATGTGCAACGCAAAGTTCTAGATGAGGACTTTTGGAACGAGATCGAGACTATATTGCCTCCAATATAGTCTGAGGACTTTTTGGTAATGGATTATGGAAGTGTTGACCCTCCAAATGGAAGTGTCCGAGTACTTTTCATTTTTCAAGTTCATTGTGTATGTTTCATTAAAGAATCTTCAATCAATTCATAATTTCATTGACAATCATTGTAGACATACTTATGTGATATTAATTAATAAGTTAAATCTAGGCTCTAATTTGCATTTTACTTTTTATGTTTTTTGCACATTGCCATTGATCATTGTTGTCAAGTGATTTAAAGTTCAAATTTGATACATAGCATGTTACAACCAATGTAAACACTTATATCATAATACAATCATCAATGTACATAGTACATATATATAATACATATATAGTTATTAGTATGTAATATGTATGTATATATATATAAATTTTTACATGTATAAAAAAACCCTAATGTACCTTACGAACCTTACCTCGAGGGTAAGATTCGGTTCACGTACCTTACCCGTACCGAACCTTACGAACCTAACCACCTTGACTCCATGTGTTGCACCTTACATCAATGCTCTCTTTGAAGTTCTTGCAAAATTATCATGGCTTGCATCTTTTGTGGAAGATGTGAAATGTGTAGTAATATACATAAGAAGAACAATAAAACATTGACTATTTTTCGATTGTATAGTGCACATGACATGGTTCATCTTGTGCACAAACACTTTGCATACACCTATTTAGTGTTCCACAAGCTCCATATGGCTATGGATGCTTTGTGTATGTCAGATGAGTCGTGACTCGTCATTCGACTCCCATATCCACAACGAATGCTGATATTGCACGATATGAGCAACGCAAAGTGTAAAATGAGGATTTTTGGACCAAGATACAAAACATATTGCCTATGTTAAAATACATTTATTTAGTCTTATGTATAACCATGGCATGCATTCGTGCATCATATGTATACATGGATGCATGTCACAATTACTTCACACATGGCATTGATTCCTTTCAAGTATGGTCATTGATTTTTTTAATTGGTCATTGATTTTTATAGTTTGATACATCCATTCAACATAATAATTGTATCATGAAAAAAAATATTTGATGTATAATTTATTTCAAGATATTTGTGAGGGGGAGGATGTACTTTGGTTGATTGATTCGCAATGAGACCACTTACCTTGACCGATTCATGGATTTTCAGCTTTACTATATCCATTCTTCAAGGAATCTGCATTATGGTCAAAGGTTCTCTTTGCCTTATGAAGGATCGATACACAAGCATATTTTCGCGAACGATCACATAGCATTCGACAAGCATTCATGAGTGAGTTGACGAGTACATGAGCAACATTGAGATTGCTTATGGTAACTGATTGTAGCACCTCGCTTCGTGTAGGGGTAACCATGCCTCCCTTACAATGGTTGACCATTGTGGATTCTGCATTATGGTCAAAGGTTCTCTGTCTTATGAAGGATCGATACACAAGCATATTTTCACGGACGAGCACATAGCATTCAGCAAGCATTCAAGAGTGAGTTGACGAGTACATGAGCAACATTGAGATTGCTTATGGTTGTAGCACCTCGCTTCGTGTAGGGGTGACCATGCCTCCCTTACAATGGTTGACCATTGTGGATATGGCCACCCAACTATTGCATCGGTCGATCTTAAAGTCCTTCCACAAGTATAATGGTATTTTTTATTGAATTTTTTATAGAAATATTATAAATTTTTTATTCAATATTACATATATGATACATAATGCACATTGTATTCTGCATATGTACATATACACATGTATGATGTCAATCGTAACACACACACACATATATATACATATATATAAATACATACATATATATACATGCATTTATGTATACACATATATGCAAACATGTATATACATATATAAATATACATACGTAGATATACATGCATATATGTATATACAAACATGTATATACATATATAAACTTACATACACACACATACATATATATATATATACAAACATGTATATACATATATAAATTTCCATATACATATAGACCCATATATAACTCTACATATATGTAAAAACCCTGGCATACCGTACAAACCTTACCTCATACATGAGATTTGGTTCACATACCTTACGTGTAACGAACCTTACGAGCCTAACCTCCATCACAAATATAGACAAGAGACAAGTGATATGAACGAGCGACAAAGTGGTAACTCTAAAAAGTGACTACTTAAATGAAAGAAAAACTATACAATGTGTGATATACAAAATTCGGATATGAGACTAAAATGTAGAATGGCTCAAGGTACAAATTTGGAAAGAAGTGAGCCTTAGAGTTAAAGATTGATGAATGTGTGTTGTGTAGTGGATTAGAATAGATTAATTATAGAGAAACAACCTACATGTTGTGAGAGAGAAGGAAAATATGCAACCCTAATAAAAATTAGGTTCTTCTCAGGTATATGCAGCCACAAAAGCTTCTTCTCTTGAGGTAGTACGAGGTTGTGAGAGTGAAAATTTGCAACCCTTAAAAAAAATAGTTTCCTCTCTCATATATGTAGGCACAAAAGCTTCTTCTCTTGAGGTAGTACACTCGAAAACTTAGTACAGCAGCAAGACTTCAAGGTAGAACAAAAGTAACAGCAACTTACAATAAAATCAGCTTGCACACATACTTGACCATAAGTTCAAGATCTATTTAAGCACCCCTTGTTGTTCTTTACATAACAAAATATGTGCGAATGTTGTCCTTGAAACGCGCTGAAAATCACGACCGGATTTCAGGAGGCCCTTTTTTACATTTAGGATTTCTAAGCTTAACTTGATGACTTTAATCCTAATCCTTGTATCCGATTAGCTCTTTATACTTTGAATCTTGACCATATATTAATTTTAAGAGCTTAATATGAAAAGCACTTTTATAAAGCTGAATAAAGGGTTATAATTTTTAAGATTTGTAAACGAGCAGATGGTATAATGTCATATATGAATAGAGAGCTCTTGAAGAGTACCTTATGAATATGTGATAATATTTTTTTACCATCTTTGACTGCACCGTTCCTCAAAAATGGAAATTGGTAATTTAAGGTTTATTGGAAATTAGCTTGTTAGACATTCACAAGTCTCAGGTGCAAATAATAAAGACATCCCATGGATGGAAGAAGAGGCATCAAAAATTTGCCTCATTCTAATGCATCTAAATCGTGAATGGAGCCAAAGGATCCAAGACACATCCTTAAGTAGTGTCCACATGAAAGTTTGACATTCCTACCACTCTTATTGCCACCCAATAATGGATATGAATAGATACTCAAACACACACCCCACATAACACTTTGTAAGCACAATCTCATTAGAGGCTCTGCAAACTAAGTTTTTGTCACCTCCTAAAGTGTTAGAAATGATGAGCAGATTAAGACAACATACACTTGGCAATGTATGCACACATTTCTAATATCAACTCAATGAAAGATACAACCATTGATATTGCATGTCTTCAAATTCAACAAACGTATATATCATAATAAATACAAAAAAAACTATTTTTACCCCTCAAAGGAAGGTTGATCATAAATGTGGCACTGTGGTACACATCCCTCAACACATCAACTACATTTTACATCTCCATCTATTTTCTTTCACTTGGCACAAACTACTAGTACATAACCTTAAACCTTCACAAGCAAAGATTGCATATGAAATTAAATTTTATAATTGCTCTTTTTCATGAACATGGGTAGAATCTAGATATTTCATAATGGTAGTACGGCCTCACAAATAAGATTACTGTAAATCCCTTGCTCATATAAAATGAAACATTGCATAAATTGGAGGGTGCACTCTCTTAGACAACTGGGATTCTTCAAAAGGAAAAGATAAAATCATTCAATAAAGGTAAAACCTTGTGATTCCATTCTACAAGAAACCCCTTGACTCCCTTCAGAGATCCATGGAGGTTCCTTGGATTGTGAAAACGAAGGTCAAATATGTGCACACATTCTCTTTGATCTCTGTATCAATCAAACTTTTTTTTCACAATCTTTCCAAATTGCATCCAATGATACATGAATTGCAAACTGGAAAGTTCTCAGGACAATACAAAACAACTAGGTTTCTCAATGTCTTAGAAGAAGGAAGTTTCAGTAATTCAGAAAAAAAGGGACTCACTTCCAGTATAATGGTGAACTCCAGTCTTTGAAAGCATAGCATAGTATTCAATTTCAGACTTCCTCAAGGGAGGACAGTTATTTGAAATGATCACGAGCTTTCCTGCAGAGATATGAACGAGACATGATCCATACAGGTAGCAAACAAGAATCTCACAGACATTGACTATATGCAAGATCACAGCTTACCTTTTCCACTTCGAAGAGATTTTAATGTGGTCTTATAACCCAAGGTGTACTTCCCACTCTTCATTACAAGAGCAAGCCTATTGTTTATGCCTTCTTGAGCCTTTTTCTGCAGTAAGAACTATTCTTCAATTTGTGATCCTCAAAGACGAGTTATGTCAATCGTCAGATACGATATAGCAGCGTAACATCACATCACATGGAAAATGAATGGTCAATGAGTGTTTTCAGAGAATGAAATTCGATGGGTAAGAAGCATAATTGACAGGTTTACACTCGTAGAGCTCCTATTATGGAAACTCACTATTTCCGAATTCGGATGTTAGAGTTTCAAACAACACCAGAGAAGAGCTATAAGGATGAGACAATCAAAAATCATTTTGAGCCCGCAGATGACATTGGATGTGAATTTCTTTCATATGAGGTAAAGTGAACTTGATCGTACGACAGTTAGCATCATACATCAAGGTGATGGATGTAGATAAATAAATAAGCATCCAGACAAATATCGCCGTCGGCGATTACCTGTACAGACACATGGAGATCTGAACTAAAATTTTTAACCGTCGCAGAACCCACAGTAACAGATTCGCGTCAAACTCCTTGGTTGCCCAACTCTCATCACACAACCCACCAGCATAAGACCCAACCGCTAAAAATGCACTGTTTGCACTCTACATGCAGTTATTACATGTTCGTCTCATGAGCTCCCCCATGCTGACAGTCATGTTACATAAAGAGCAGAATTGCACCACATTGGTTTTCTATATTTTCCGGTTTTCACAAAAGAAATAGGCGATGCCATACACTGCAACAGTGAACTGTAAGCATGAACTACATGGTCTACTCCACTTCTTCATGAACACGCACGAGAGAAGAAAACAATGAGGAAAGAGCCTACCGTTTTCTTGACAGCCACCATTGTTTCGTGCCTCGCAGAGAGGCCGATTCGGTCGACCTCCTCACGGATGATAACGAAGCGCACGTGAGCTCACGGGTCGTCTTGTAAAATTTTAGGGTTTGTCGTAAAAGCCAGACATTTTTCTTTAGACAATTCTTTTTTAACACAGTCTCAATATAAATGTAAAATGCGTGTGTGTACATATGTAGATAGACAGAAAGATAAATAAATAGTCAAAGCTATAGGTAGATGGATATTTAAAAAGATAGATAGATAGATGGATTGATAGATAAACAGATGTATAAATAGATAGATAGATAGATAGATAGCTCTCTAATCTCTCTTTGTAGCTCTTAAAAGTTTGAGAAGCACATGCTCATATCATATGAGTGTACGACATAATCAGTCATTTCTATATACGCTAACTCAAAGATATTATAACATTGCATATTCTTTATAAGAGCTACAAAGAGAGATTAGAGAGCTTGAGAATGCCATCCTCCTCTTCTCTTGGTGGGAATGCATTTTAGACTCAAATTGAAATCATTGATGGCAAAAATATGAGATTGTCTCAAAATGTGTATACTTCTATAGTTTACTATTTATTTGTATAGATACTCTTGAAGACACTATAGGGCCAACACTAAAAAGTTTCCTCTAAACTTGAGCATTACCTTATGTACCAAGTTCTTATCCATGCTCCATCCTCCTCTTCTCTTGGTGGGAATGCACTTTAGACTCAAATTGAAATCATTGATGGCAAAAATATGAGATTGTCTCAAAATGTGTATACTTCTCTAGTTTACTATTTATTTGTATAGATACTCTTGAAGACACTATAGGTCCAACACTACAAAGTTTCCTCTAAACTTGAGCATTACCTTATGTACCAAGTTCTTATCCATGCTCCACCCTTTTGTCCCAACTCACTTTCATTCTCATGCAAGCACATATATCCCACATGCAAGGGAATTCTCAACAAACTCCATATAAGCAAGGCCTCCCATCACTTTCCACAAGCCATTCACTCAAGCTCTTGGCAAGAGTGCCCTCACTCTCCTCATGGAGTCTTCATTCTCTTAGAGCATTCTTTGTAAGTTCATTTCTATTTATTTATTTCATCATGTTTTCTTATCTTTTGTTCCTTCCTCCATAACTTGTTAGATGTGTGCATGTGAGTAGAGTAGAAGTAATGCTTTGTTATTTCAACACTTTGTACTTAAGGATATTATTCAGCTCTTACTTTAGTTCTGTTCATCATCAATAGGGAGAGTTGTTCCATCCATCCATCTTCTCCGTGTGTCTTGTTGAGTTTATGCTCTTTGTGTGTGCTTCTCGTGTGTCTCTTGCACTCCACATGTCCAATAGTGGTATCAGTGTAGGTTTAGTTCCTTCTCAAGTTTTGGTTTTTTGCATCACAACACACATGCACTTTTAATAGTGCAAATTGACTTTGGAGCATAGAACAATGATTTTCAATAGGCAAGAAATATTCCCATTTGTTGCACTGAAGTTTTACCCTGTTTTGAAGTCAGAATCACCATCAGAGTTGCAGATTGTGAGCTAAAATTTCAGCACTCATTTCAGCTTTCATTCAAGTAAGATCTTGTAACATTCTTGTTTTTAAGTGAAATGGCAGGAAGTGGATGACTTGTTTGGCATATTGCTTCAAGCTAAAGATAAGCTTGATGGGACCAACTATCCAATGTGGTTCTACCTGATGAAACATCTTCTTATTGTAGAACAACTATGGAACATAGTGGCAGATGTAGATCGAAGACCCACAGGTTCTTCTACTTCATAATCTAATATCACAGATGGAGCTTCTTCTTCAAGTACAGTGGTTACTAGTTCTCCACCTACACAAGAGCAACTTGGATGGGATGGAAAAGATGCTCAAGTTCATGCATTGATTGCGCTTTCTATGAATCATCATATAGATCCACACATGCATTCATGCTCTATATGAAGACAGGCATGGGACACTCTTGCTTCTTTGTATGCCATGTGTAATGAAGCATGTGTTTCATACTTGAGAAAGCAACTAGAGGATGTATGTATGGCTTGAAATGAGTATGTGGATGTGTATGTGGCATGCATCAAGGACTTGAAATAGCAATTGGCAAACATAGATGAGATTATTCCAGATGCATCACTCACCTTTACATTGTTGAAAGGATTACCATAATGTCTTCATAGATTTTCCACCACACTCTATTTGGGTAATCTGAATATGTATGCATTTGATGAGCTTGTGTCTATTCTTTTGCAAGAAGAGCAATCTAGAGTGAATAGGAGTTGTTTGAATGAGGGAACACGAGCACTTGCTATCTCATATAAAGGGAAAAGCAAGTATGGTTCAGCTTTGAGTTCATCAAAACCAAAGCTTCAACCTTCCTCTTCCACTCATTCCTCTAATGATGCTCATTTGCAATGGAAGAAGATATACAAATATTGCCTAAACGCTAGACATATTGTTGATGGGTCTAGAAAACTTGCTAAGCGCAATGAAAAAAAAGAAGGAATTTGGGATGTCTATTGCAAAAAATTCTTGAAATCAAAGAATGATGAAGCCAACATGTCTCGAGATTTTCAGGCATGTGTTGTTACATCTAATTATGATGCATCATTGCATTCTAAATGTATGGTTGTGAGTGAGGCTGATTCGGATTGGTTCTTTGATAGTGGTGCTTCAAAGCCCATAACTTCATGCAATTTTTTTTTGGCATCTTTGAAAGATGCACCCTAAGGAGGACATGTGGTGTGTGCAAACAATGCCTCTTATCCTATCATTGGCGTAGGAGAAATTGAGCTTATTGCTGCAAATGGATGTGTGGTTCTCTTGAAAAATGCATTGTATGTATGTGGTATCTAGAAGAACTTAATTTCTATTTTGTTGATTGCAAAAGCTGAAATTCACGTACACTTTGTTGATGATAAGTGTATGGTTCATGATTTCGGCAATGGTGATATTATCGTGATGTCTAATACATTATGTAATGGTTTAAATTTCTTGGATACATACAAGAGGGTTGCCTCAAATGCCTTGGTTGCTCATACATCTTCCATGGCTAAAATGGAGCATTGCCATACTCGTTTTGATCACTTGAACTTCAATAGTTTGCTTTGCTTGCAAAATAAAGACATGCTTATTGTTTTGTCAACACTTGAGTCCATTGAAAAACATGCATGTGAAGGTTTCATTCTTGGAAAAATGCATCGTGCTTCTTGTTCAAAAGATAGTCATACTCACACTATAAGAAAATTGCAGTTTGTTCATAGTGATGTATCTGGTTTGTTCAAGACTCCATCTTTCAGGAAGCTTGTATATTTTGTTACCTTCATTGATGATGCTACTCGCCATACATGGGTGTATCCTATGAAAGCAAAGAATGAGGTATTTTCTCGCTTCAAAGCATTTTTAACTTTGGCTAAAGATTTTCCTTCAACAAGCTTTTGACTCACTCACAGATCATGGTGGTGATTACATGTCACATGAGTTTAATGCTTTTCTTCATGAAAGAGGAATTTCACACCAATGTACCGTGCCATATACACAACAAAATGGTGTTGTCAATCATAAAAGTAGAACACTCTTGAAATGGCGAGTAGAACACTCCTTGATGTGTGGTTAAAGGAAAGCACCTTCCTCACAAGTTTTGGATGGAAGCAACCATGTGTGCAAAATATGTGTTGAATCGTTGCCTTAAAGAATCATTGAGAGTCATTTAGAGAATCATTGAGAATCATTGAGCGTATGGTTTATCACTTGCATGAAGTGTTGTATGGTCTCAATCAAGCTTCATGTGCATGGTATGACAAAATTCATAAGCACTTGATTGCTCTTGGCTTCACATGTAGTCCAATTGAAAGCACACTCTATGTACGCAAAGATGGGGTTGATCTTATAGTGCTTGTTCTTTATGTTGATGACATACTCTTGATTGGGTCATGTGATCCAAAACTTCACATTCTTATGGCTGATTTGCAGCATACTTTTGATGTCACTTATCATGGTCTTTTGAGCTACTATCTTGGCATCCAGTTTGTATCCATTGAGGGGGGAATTGTCATGTGTCAAGCAAAGTATGTTGAAAAACTACTTCAATGTTTTGACTTTGACAATTGCAAGCCAATTTCTAGGCCAATTGGGATGGATTTAGGTTCTCCGTTGAGGATTCTAGTGATGCATTTGACATTTCTCTTATCAGCAAGTTGTGAGATGTCTTATATATGCATACAACACAAGGTCAGATATACATTATGCAATTTCCCAGTTGAGTTGATTCATGCATAGCCCTACCTAGGAACTTTGAGTTTAGGTCTCTTTTATGGTAGAGATATTCAGCCATGCTTGCATGCTTTTACAGATAGTGATTGGGTTGTTAGTTATGATACTAATGTGTCCACTAGTGGTAATTGCTTTTTCCTTGGAGATCCATGCATATCTTCATTGAGTAAGAAGAAACCTACAATGGTGACATCGAGTTGTGAAGATAAGTATAGGGCAATTTTCATTGCTACAATGGAGTGCATATGGTTGAGACACCTATTGATGGATCTTTGCATGGAGATTGATGTTGTTATGAATATTCTCACTAATAGTAAGAGTGCATTGGTTGTTGCACAAAATCTAGTGTTTCATGTATGGACCAAACATATTGAGGTGCATTATCACTATGTGAGAGAGCGCCTTCATGTAGGAGATATTGATTTGGTATATGTGCCTACACAAGATAATGTGGCAAACATATTCACCAAGGCTCTTCCAAGGGAAAAAGTTTGAAGCTTTTTGCAAAGCTTTAGGCTTAGGCTGATCTATCACTCCGTGTCTGTGTTCACATCATTCACTCCAAGGGAGTTTGTTACACTTATGTGTTCCTCGAGTAGCTTTGATGTGAACCTTTTCCCTAAACATTGACACTTTTTACTCTAGTGTTGGCTAGATGTTTTTTCCCATGTTACCACATACATGGTTCAATCATATGTGGTGGTTCTTTGTACTTAGGGATATTATTTAGCTCTTACTTCAATTTAGTTCATCATCAATAGAAAGAGCTATTCCAGTCATCTATCTTCTCCATGTGTCCTAATGCATTTGTGCTCCTTATATGTGCTTGTTGTCTGTCTCTCGCACTTCTACACACACCCAAAAAAATTCATGAGAGCTCTAAATCAAGACACCTAGAGGACTTTACATCGTTGCCCTCTCCACATGACCCTTCATATAGCATATGTATTGTTTGTAGGAGTCATCTCCTCCATAACTTTCTGACCCACCCTTTCTACATAAAGAGACGAATATTTTCTAGAGTTGATGACTCGAATGAAGCCGCTGGTGACAAAGCTTCCTGAGGCAGCTAGAGATTTATTGATTAACAAGTTGTTAGAAAAGGTGCTACCCATGAGCACTAGGCATAAACTTAGGTACTTGCTAGCACCAAGCACTCCCCTTGAGGAGTTTTTTTCCATGTTCATGAGATTGGAAAAGGATAGAATATATTTTAACAACACTCCAATGTGCCCAGAGTAGTGGGCTGACATCTATGAGCAATGGTAGTTTGCAAAAGAAGACACAGTGGCCAAACAAAGAAGGTAGATTGAGGAACTATAAGAACATGAGACAAGGGCAAGTCTTTGGTGCACCATATGCCACCAACAGGGGCATTCACAAATCGAGTGTCCAAATAAGGTATTCTGCCAATATTGTGGAAAGTGGGGACATGAGTTCACGAATTGCAACTACTTAAGTTGGGCAACAAAACCTCCGACACTAGCATATTGGGAACGACCGACTCGACAACCACCACCTATGGTGTCAATGACCTAGTCGATGACAAATCCAAGGCATATTCAAAGTAACATTCAAGTAGCTCCTACTTTTTATGCTACCCATACTAATATTGGAATGTTGAACAACATGGGCAATTAGGCTGCAATGTTTGGAAACAAGCCTTGATCACCTATAGTATGCTTCAAGTGTGGTGAGTAAAGCCATATATAGACTCGTTGTCTACTACCAAAGAACACACCACCTTGCTCCAACTATCTCATTACATGAGAGATTTCCAAAGAAGGTGATGACGACCCAAAATACCATAAACAACACCTCCCACATTGCAATAGAATGACCAATCAGGCTGGACATGCCACGATGGTCACTAGCTGCTTAGGTAGTGTAGCTTTGTGAACTCTCTTCACTAAGGGTTAGGACTAGGGCACTAACAACGGACATAAGGAGGGAGGAGGAAAAGTACAAAGAAATTATATGACAGCTGAGAAAGGGCGTGAGATAGAAATCGATTCCATGGTGGCAGAAGAAAAGGGAAGTGAAGAAAGCAAAAATGAGCCAGGGGACTCCGAGAATGGAAGATTTTGAAACCAATAGGAAGGCAACCTCAAGGGAAGAAGAAAGGAATTTGGTAGAAGAGGTAGTAAGGGGAGTGCAAAGACCAGTCACACCAATGGCTAGCTACCCTCCAGAGTCCGTTTCAAAAACAAAGGAAGAACGAAGGGAAGAAAGGATGATTGAAGATGTGTATTAGATGGCCAAACAAGAGCTTAGAAGTAAGGAAACAAAATTGATTAGAGTGCCCTGACAACGACCCTATGTGTAACCTAGATCTTGAGACATATGTACCAACAAGTAAGCCTATATGAATTGTTGTGCTTGGATGCCAACTTTAGAAATGAGATGCTAAGCATTGTTACCTTACTAAGAACATCGATCTCTCTGGAGAGTAGCTTTAGCAATTGCTTCATAACCCAAGCACCATTGATAAATTATCATAATCCATGACTCACAATCAATGTAGGTGGAAAGGAGATCTGAGAAGTAATTATGGACAACATATCCATAATCAATTTAATGCTTAAATCAACCATGAAAAGAATAGGACTGCCCAACCAAGGAGGCGCAACTTATGGTAACTATGATAGATCAGAGTCGGGTGAAGCCAGTAGGAGTAGTGGAGCAGGTTGCATTCACAGCACAAGGATCCACGTGTGTCCTAGATCTTGTAGTACTTAGACTTCCAATGGGAACAAGAGGTTTCCCACTACTCCTAGGGTGACCTTGGCTATGACATGCAAAATTTATCCATGACTAGGGGCAAGACTATATGTGGGTATATGACCAGAAAAGATTGAAGCGGCTACAATTAGAAACTAGCCTAGATCCAAAGGATATTACTTCCTCTACAATAGAAATGGATGACCCGGGAATTACTCAAAACAAGGCTAGCAGATGATGGAAGTCGAGATAGAAAGAAGAAGCATGGGAAGAACTCATACTTGTTATGTCATCGCTTGCAGTAACAATAGTGAGGAAAGGGACAAGGGGGAAGAAACAATAAAATATAGTCTCATGGTCCAAATATGGCAATCCAGAGGGATGGGCATGATAAGCATAGAATGCTAGGCAAGGACAACAAAGAAAGCTGGACACAATAGTTCTGGTTAGAGAATATCTCTCCTGGGCCTAACTGAGACATAATCAGAAACCCCAGAAGCTTGAAGGAGCAAGTAGAAGACTCACAAGAACTGGGAGCATCAAGTTCAGGTAGCTGATGGAGTTGGGATCGATCGAGAAGGATGCAAGTCCTTTGATTAGGGCACTTGTTCCTCTAAAACCAGACAAAGAAAGAAGGATGTTGTGAAGGACGATGAGTGGAATCTAGACAAAATTAACAAATTGGTGGACACTCTTGGATGTGAGATCAAATTTCGGAAGCATGCTTGGATGGAAATATGAAAAGAAAAATGATCCTTTACTCCTCAAGAATGTATCTAGGATAAAATAGACCATAACTAGAATAATAAGAAAAGACCCTCATTGTATATACTCCATTTTTTTAGTAGGAATCCAAAAAACCCATCAATCTTCCTCTTTCAGTCCTCGAGTCTAGTGTAGAATCTCTCTCTTTGCACTTATTTTTTGTTTGATATTCTTATTTTGTTCAATGTGGGGTGGAGCGAACTTTGGAAGTGGGCGCTACACATCCGACAAATGTTCGGGATACTGATTCATGCAAGAAAGACCTTCTTTTGGTCTTATAGGCTAATTTTGGAGTCATGCAAATCTAGGAAGTTTGGAGCACCCATCTAAGGCAATAGAGTAACCAAATCTGGAGAACTATGTCTTTGAAGTCTAGAAGCAATTTTATCTTCAGATTTTGGAAGCAACTGCGAAGAAACATGCCTACGATTTTCGGAAGTAAGTGCTGAACAGGCCAACTAGAGTGCTGCCCAAATTATTGTTATGCACCCATGAGAGTCTAGACATTGGAGAAGCATTGAAGACAAGGACATTAATTGCACCTCACATTCTTGCCACCATCATCACCATTTGTAATGCCATTCGGGGAGCACGAATCCAAGATCTTGGTATCCCTCATGAGTGTGAATGGAGAGATCGGGAATCAAAGCTATTATGATGCAATATGATAAAGCCAGGCATTTCTAGTATAAAAGAGGCTTTTGGATGATACAGAAGGGGAGAGATACACATATAGGAGAGGAGACGCTCACAAGGGATACACAGGGAGAGAGGTGCACATAGGGAGATAGACACATCCGTGCAAGACACACACATAGATGCATGCGAATCTAGAAGTTGTAGAGCAAGGTAGACATAGGATGCATGAATGAAGGTGGAGGAGTCAAAAGGCAAAGCTAGAGGATAAATGAGAGACAATTGAAGGATGGATGGGCAAAGGCTTAGGGGAGGAGGCAAGGGTTGTGAGCTAGGATAGTTGATGGTTATGGGAGGATTAGAGGAGCTTCCTAACGGTGTCGAGGAGGAGGAGGATCATGATGGCAGTGGGTGGTCAATAATGACTAAGTATCATGATAGTTAATACAAGACCTATGCTGGAGGAACAAATATCAAGGGAGCATCTGGCTACTATACCTAAGCTAGTAGAACGACAGGGGAGAAGACCAAGCATCAACAATGGATGGAGGGGTTAGCAGCTAGAATCAAACCTTCAAAGGGAAGGCTATTATGGTTGGAAACTCTACGATGCCTACGTGTAGAGTACCAGTGTGTTGCCACAGAACCGCAAGAGGTTGGGGACTCGCAAGGTGGTGATTCTTGTAGTAGGGAAGGTCAAAGGAAATCAGTGATTGACAGGAGAAAGAGATTTACATGGCTTCCACTTTTGCTCTATGGACTTAGAGACAAGAGAAGGGCTTCTTCCTTCCTTCTAATCTTGTAGTGGTTCTTCAGGTGGTGGAAAGGACACCAAGGTTTTGGAGGTGTCAATATCTATGACATCACATCCATCTTCCACACAAGATCCTATTTCATTTTACTAAGGTTAATGGCAACATCATCTGTACTACTTTATTAGTCTGATTTTGAGTCGGCAAAGGTGGAATTTTTGTGTACTTATGATTTGGATGCGAAAAGTTCCCCGTCATTCAACTATGTAAGGACTTGGTAGGAAACATGCAGTTGTAACTCCTCTTCGTTAAGTAATATAAGGCTTTAGTTTCGAACCACACACTATCCTTTACTATTTTTGTGACAAAGAAGGTATGGGCACTTTAGAGTCACATTTAGTGGGCTGCGAGCCTTGTCTTCTCATATAGAGTCGGCCCTAGTAGACACACCAGCACTGTACAAATTTCCTTTCCCCTAGTTTTATTTTATCCTCAAAAGAGCACGGGAAGACATATGGGAAAGTTTTCTTGAATGGTCACTCCCACTGGTCCCTATGCACAATGCAATTTACATAGTCATCTATATGTGTTGTCTCCTTGTATCCTTCCCTTTAAGAAAACTCTTGGGAAAACAAAGTAAAAGTGGAAAACCATCTCTCAAAATTCTTAGCATCTCCCATATGCACCTAACCTCCAAACTATCATGCCCATAAAACTGTTACACTTATGTGTTCCTTGAGTAGCTTTGATGTGAACCTTTTCCCGATACATGGGAACTTTTTACTCTATTGTTGGCTAGAGTTTTCTCCCCCATGTTACCACATACATGATTCACTCATATGTGGTTGTACTTTGTGGAGCAGAGATAGACTTGTTTGCAAACCCAATGGGGAGAGAGAAAATTGGAATAAAAAATGGATAGAATGAGAATGAAAGGCATGGAGGCCCAAGATTTCAAAGAGGCATGGATGAGTTTCCCTTGCCAAGGCCCAAAGAACAGCCTAGGAGCTTGAGGCCTATACAATTGGTTAAGTCCATGAAGAACTACTTCAATGGCACAAGAGACCCATATGATCACATAACAGAGTTTAGGCAGGCTTTGAGAGTTGAACAAGTTGAAGATTTGTTCACTCAATACAATACTTTTGGCCTAACTCTCAAGAACATTGCCTTGACTTGGTTTCAACCACTTCACTAGAGGCAATTCAGAAACATTGACCAACTATTGGAAGCCTTCATCACTGAAATTTCTAAGAGTGGCACCAGAGACAACACCTCATCACTGATACATAGCTTCAAACAAACACCTCAAGAAATAGTTTGATTTGCAAGAAGATAGTTTAAACGGTACTTAAAAAGATGCCCTATTCTAGAGTTACCCACACCAACCAAACAAGTGGCTTTATTCCTAGATGATTTATGTGTACTTGAAGGAAACTAGCTCCATAGAACATTGTGTACGCATCTACATAGACATTGAGGATAATCAGGGTGATGAATTAGAGCTTTCAATAATCTATAAAGATTCAGATAGCTCTACTAGCCTCAACTCCAAACCATTTACATCTATTGAGGAACTTGCAGAGAAGGTAGCTCAAAAGTTAGGTGTCTCTAACAAGCATATGCCTAGATTTGTCTCAATGAAATGATGCTATAAATGTGGAGAAGATCACATGGCTAATGTTTGTCCAATCATGGCTCAACCCCAAGCAAAACCTAACAACCAATACCGCACAATAAAAAGGAGATATACTAACCACACCGCACAAAATTGTCCATATAACAAGCAAGTGGTTAGGCAACACTACCCTCAGCTACATCAAGAACAAGGAAGATATCCAAATCACAATACTTTAGGCCTCAGCAACCCTATCAAACTCAACAAAGGCCTCAACCAATATTAGTTTAACAACCTCCACCTCTAGCCAATGTGATCCCAATGAAGTATGTAGCCGCTGAAGAAAATTTGAATAGGGCCTTAGTGACAACATCTATTGTAACTCGAGCTCACTATCAATGGCGCAGCTTCAGAAGAGAAGAGGTAGATGTGGATGTAGAGATAGAGGAAGAACAAAGGAAGATAATGTAGAGAGAGAAGCTATCTTGTATGGTTGTTGAGAGGGTGAAGATAGAAAAATACAAGCGTCCTCTCTCATACACGTATGCACAAATATGACAAGAAAAATTGTGCCTTGATTTTACTGATTAATAGTAGCTCTTTTATACAAAAGGAGAGGGCTTTTTGGCCAATGAGAGCATGGATAAGATATGGCTAAGATTGCACTCTTATTTAGAGTGTGTTCACATGGTTGGAATGAAGATCATATCTAACAATCCCCCCCCCCTTGAGCTTGATTATACATATCTCTTTATGGGCACTATTCCTTCCCTACATACAATGAGAGTGGTAAAGATCCTTCCCATGTCTAAAAGAGAGTGGTAAAATATTTTGGATTCCTTCTCTCAAACTAATGGGTGGAACAATGTATTTTATATCCTTCTCTCACTCTAGGGTGGTACATGTGTATCCTCCTTCCATAGGACAAGGTAGGGTGGTACAAAGGGATTGAAGAGCTTATAGCATTGCTTTGTTGTCATTATAATTGATTGAAGTTGACTTTATCCATTTTTGCCTTGTTGTTGTTGTTGATTCTCTCTTTTGATAGCCACCTTTTGTTGAAGTTGAACTTATCATTGTAGCTCTCATTTATATATGGTCACTTCTTGTAGACAAAAACAACTAGAAAAGAACAATTTGGGAAAGGTCCTTCCCTCTATGTTAAGGGGGTGTCTAATTCCCATACAAAATGCCATGCTTAGACCTATGTGAATAGGAATGATTACAAAGCATTAAAAGGTTTAATGAGTACATATTTTGGGCTTTTATAGAAATAACTAATTCTCCTTCACTTGAAAATCTTTGAAGGCATATTTGTTGTTCTTGCTCTCTGTTCAACGTCTGAACATCCATACGTGATGGCTGGCCTGTTTCTTTCCAAATTCTAGCTTCAAACAAACACTTTCCATACACAATAATCATAATGATTGTTCTCTTTCATTCCATCAAAATAGATGGAAAATCCTCGAGCATTGAATCTGATGAATCTTAGGCGATGATGTGTTTTGTTTGCTCCTTGCCAGCACCTCCAGTTGTGCCAAAGGATTGTGCCCCAGCACCTTCATTTTCATACCATTGCAAGAGGCGATCATCCTTTCATAAACACAAATGAAAGTGGAGTTTTTTGCATGTGAGCCTGACACACGTGGCCAAGTGCTTCCAATTTATCAGCATTTTTTATGCTCACTATTGCAATGCCTCCATTTTTCTATACTCAACAGATATGCGAGCTTCTGGTGTGCAACTATGTCGATGCCGTCAGTCTTTAATCCCTAAAATAGTGAAGATTATCCTTGAAGATACGAAAGTAACTCTGTTTTTCTTGAGTACACAGATCTCTATGCATCTAAACTAGCAGCTGAGCTTAAATCAACACCTTCTTCTCCAAGTGCGTAGCAAGAATAGAAAGCGACTTTTGCTTTTCTCGACACCTCCAACATCTTCTACTTCTAAAGGGACTCCATCTACATTTGACATTCCATGTGCTCCACAAAAACAGATCAATGAGTTGTTGCCTGTTGAGGAACTTTGCAAACTACATGATGCATTATCCATAAATAGCTTCACTTGAAGATTTGTGTTTCTGTCTGCTCAACCTAGCTAAAGCTAGTGCGGAATTAGATCTTGTACACTCAATAGAGCACGTGCTTTCTCTAGTGTGCAACATTGTCCAAAACATCAAACATGAGCTGTGGTGGCACGAAATTAGTCTGCCATTGCAAGTTTGGATACTTGGCTACTCAAATATGATTGTTGAGAGCACCGTTGAGCAGCCAATAGAATCTGATATGGAAATGGTCGCCATCAAACTCACTCTGATACCACATGTTGTAACTCGAGCTCACGATCAATGGCGTAGCTTCAGAAGAGAAGAGGTAGATGTGGACGTAGAGATAAATGAAGAACAAAAGAAGATAATGTAGAGAGAGAGAGAAGCTATCTCGTATGGATGTTGAGAGGATGAAGATAGAAAAATACAAGCGTCCTCTCTCATACACTTATGCACAAATATGACAAGAAAAATTGTGCCTTGATTTTATTGATTAATGGTAGCTCTTTTATACAAAAGGAGAGGGCTTTTTGGCCAATGAGACCATGGATAAGATATGGCTAAGATTACACTCTTATTTAGAGTGTGTTCACATGGTTGGAATCAAGATCATAGCTAACAACATCACCATTGATCTCAGAAAGATACCCGAATAATCATAGTTTTGACTCGACTCATATTGATAGTCCGTCGGCTTACTATAGTACACCTTTACCGACATATGTGAAATTGAGCAAGGATGAATGCCCCAAATCAGGTAGTCTCATTTATGCTATGGTAGCTACGAGACCAAACATTGCATTTGTAGTGGGAGTTGTGAGCAGATATATGACTAATCTTGGCAAGAAACATTGGGAAGCGGTCAAACTGATTTTGAGATATCTAAGTGGCACCAAGGACAAGTGTCTATGCTTAGGTAGAGGGAAAGCATCCATTATTGGTTACATAAATTCTGACTATGCTAGTTGTGTAGAAAATTGTAAGTCTACATCAAGGTACATTTTTCATTTTGCAATAGGTGCTATCTCTTGGAGATCTTGTCTCCAAGAATGTACAGCTATTTCCACTGGAGAAGGAGAGCATGCTGCAGCAAGTGAGGCATGTAAAGAAGCATTGTGGCTTCCTCGTGTTGCTTGTGATATGGGTTTACCTCAACATGTACCTCATTTTCTCGGTGATAGTTAGAGTGTCATTGCTTTGGCTAAGAATCTGGTCTATCATGCAAAGACCAAGCACATTGAAGTGAGGTATCATTTCATTAGAGATTGCTTAGCCACAGGATAATGTTGGAGATGCTTTGACTAAAGTTCTACCACAGGATAGTTTTCGACATTGTTGTCACTTGATGAGGGTTACTTGATTCATGATCTTACACAGTCACTTGTATACTATGTAACATGCCCATCAGGTGGGAGGTATAGTTTGTATACTTACACTCAGATATTCTTTATCATTCTTCATTTTTTTCTCCCATATGTACTTTGTCCATATTGGCCTTTAGTGGGAGACTGTTACCGTAAGTGTCCATGTGAAAGGCCAAATGGCCACTTGACACTTTTTTATATGTTCTTTAATAAAACATATAGTTGCTTGGACAACCATAGACTATAAGTTTGATTGCATTTGTAACACCTAAGAAGTCTGTGTTTATGCTCTCTGTGTAGTGTGTTTTCTGCGTATTTTGTAGCTCTGTGCAGAGTACGGTGCACGGCGCTTAGAGTTTGGTTTTCTATTCTGAGGGTATCATCATGGAGCTCTCGAGAAGTAGACATAGTGTGGTGCATCGCCATCAAAATACTTCATAGAGCATAACGAGACTTACCCTTACAAAAACACTAGTGAACCTAGTTGGGAGCCAAAATACTCTAATGTTATGTATGCAAATCCTAACTCTAGGCCCAATCGAGACAGAAAAGATCCCCAACACGTAGAGGATCATGCTACATATGCCAAGGAGATCACTTCATTTGTGATTGCCCTATAATTACACATATACAACCCCAATCAATGACAATTCAAGGTCTTTGTCTGGGAAGGAGCACATTTATGAGAACTATCCTAAGAACCTACACAATGTGCCGAAGATCACTCCTATTAATGTCATTAGTTTAGTAGCAAATTCTAATGGAAGTGTGACTTCCACTGCCCCACTGCAAGTAGTCACTAGAGCTCAGGCATTACAACAAAGCCAAGGCTTAGGTCATGAAAAAATTTATGAGGTTAGTGAGACTGAGAGTCTAGCTAAGAAAAGGACAAGAGATTGGAAGGATAATTGTGAGAGAATGAAAAGGCAATGGTTGAAGAAGATGAGCAAACTTGAGGAAAGCTTAAGAGAAATGAAAGCCAAGTTAATTGAAATTGCATCTCAAACACACTCACAAAATCCATCATCCCCATGCATCCCAAACCTTCACTAATTCACCACCACTATCTTAGAAAATCCCACTTTCGAGGACCTTGACATGATGCTTAAAGCATATCAGACCAAATCCAAGAAGGGCCAAATGTGATATAACATGAAAAATATTACCCTAGAGCTGATCTAGAGATTGAATGAACCAAGTTTTGTGCGAAAATGGTATAGCTGGCACAAACCATATTTGAGGCTAGCTGTTTGTTCAACTACACAACCTCAGCCAAAACATAGTTACACTTCAATTGATTATTAAAAAGATTGGAAAAGATGATAGCTAAGTCAAGAAAGCAAGCTACATCACAAGTGAGTAACATCAAAAGTGAAAGGATAAGCCTTCCTCCCAAGGATGCTTCCATTCCCAACTCCACCGAGACAAGAATCTATGCTTCTATAGATAAATACTCACAAGAATTTCTAAGAGAGACTCATGAAGAGAAATGGGATAAAGAAAGTGAAAATCCTCCTCCCATTGAAATTGTGGATGACCTACATGATCAATTCACACAAGATATTCCTTCTATTTATGGAGAACAAGAGGATACCAAGTCTAGTGAACAATTAGACTTTGAGTCTAATTCCTTACAAGAATTGCCTCATTTCACACATCCGTGGGAAGCAAAGTCCACCTGTATGAGAGCACCCACTATCATGGTGAGGAACGAAGACTCAAGCTTGCCTAGAAATATTGAAGTGATGAAGAATACTAAAGTGCAGTGTCATCTCACTTTAGAAGAGCTACTCAAATTAAAGTTGGAATTGTGGAAATACTCAGCCATCCAAGTGCCTGAAGTAGCAAAAACCTATCTCCCTATCACTTATCAAGGATACACAATGAAGGCTATCCTAGACTTGAGTGAAGAAGTTGCAATCACTACCACTTCTCTATGGAAGCATTGGGGCAAACTAACACTCAGGCCGACGAGAATGCAATTGCAGATGGCAAGCGACCATATCAAGAGGCCTTTAGGACTACTAGAAGGGATAACTCTCACTACTTGTGGTGTAGAGTTTGAACATACCTTTTCCATATGTGAATTTAGCGAAAACCATGCCTATAAGATGATTTTGGGAAAATAATTCATGAGACAATTGCAGGTAGTGCAGGATTGGGGAACCAATTCCTTGTATTTGCAACATTTAGGCATCACTACTAAAGTCAAACATAAAGACCACTCTCAGAGAGACATGCCCCTATATAGTGGAAACCCATCCACAATAGATGACATAGAGTTAGTGCATTCCATAGGATCAGGATCCTCATGGATGTATGAAGACACTCACTTATGGATGTGGAAAGTTGCAATAGAAGAAGAGAAAAGAGAAAACACTAGAGAAGTAGGTGCAAAGGAAACTTATAGATCAGTAGAGACCCAACATATGCACCTATGGTATTTATGAACGAAGAGTTTGAACCTCATGGTTGGGCAGAAATCCTAGCTACAATGGATGTCACTATCAATGAGGAACAATGGACACCCCATTCTGATGAAGAGGGCTATGACATTTAAGTTTTATCTATAGAACCAATAATGTGTGATTCAGTTATCGAAGACTGTGAGCCTAGTAAGGATGAACGTGATCAAGCAAGTGACTCAGATTTAGAAATCAATTATTATGGATCCTTTTTATGCGTCAGAAGAGGACCACTTGTACGTAGTAAAAGGTCATCCTCAAAGACATCTTATATGTGCATGCAACATAAGGTCAAATATACAGTATGTAGTTTCCCGGTTCAGTCAATTCATGCATAGCCGTGGCACTAAGCATTGGCAAGCAGTGAAAGGTTTGTTTAGATATCTCAAAGGCACTTTGAGTTTAGGTCTCTTTTATGGAAGATATATTCAACCATGCTTGCATGCTTTTACAAATAGTGATTGGGCTGGTTGTTATGATACTTGCATTTTCACTAGTGGTAATTGCTTTTGCCTTGGAGACTTATGCATATCTTGGTTGAGTAAGAAGCAACCTACAGTGGTGACATTGAGTTGTTGTACAGGGGATTTTTCATAGCTACAATGGAATATATATGGTTGAGATGCCTATTGATGGATCTTTGCAAGGAGATTGATACTGATACGTATATGCTCACTTATAGTCAAAGTGCATTGATTGTTGCACAAAACCTAGTGTTTCATGCACAGACCAAACATATTGAAGTGCATTATCACTATGTGAGAGAGTGCCTTCATGCAAGAGATATTGATTCGGTATATGTGCCTACACAAGATAATGTAGCAGACATATTCACTGTTTGGCTGTTATTGTTTAGTACAGTGCTAAAATATCCAAGTATGGGATTCGAGAACAAGGATTTATGAATACAATAGTACTCATAAATATGCATTTTTATTCCTTATAGTTTGCATCAATACAAACTTCATATAACAACACTTTGTTACAAGAGTAAAATATGGATAGAATCAGATTACGATGACAGAAAGTAGATCTTTAAATTAATAAAAATACATAGCATTGAGATACATCATCTTCTCACAGATAATACTCTAAATAGCATCTAGCATACTTCTCAGAAGTTAGCACTTTATGTATCTTCATCCTCTGAACTCTCTCCTCTTCTGTAATACGTACCATAATTGAATGACACCAGACTTCTTTGTAATCTTCACACCGTTCCGTATTTTTGGAATATGCATAGAATCACCAAAATCACAGACTCCAGAAACTCTTATGATCTCTGTAAAATCCCAGTTTCCCATTACATAATAACTACATTTTTACAAATAAAGTGGTCGTCCACACCGACTGCTAACAATGGCATGCATGATGGATCCGAACCCACTAATTACAAGGAAAAATGTTACAATTCATCATCATGATTTTGCATTTTTGGGAACATTATTCTTTCTAGATCATACCACAATTCATTGAATATCTCGCTAAGATTCTCTTCCGCAGGTTGGATCTCTGCTTCAAAAAATTCCTTCTGCAACTAACTCCGGCTGCTTCTAGTTTCATTATTCGTTTCTAGAAATCATCTAATAAGTTGTTGAAAGCTATAGTAACATCAGATAACTTAGTTATATACTCTACTGTTAATTTTGTCACTTCATCTAATTTTGTTTTATAAGTCAACTCTAAAACTGAGGCATCTTTCCTTAACTTTTCTACCTTCACTTTTTGCATATTCACAGTGCTGCTTCCATTGATTAATCTATCTTTCTAACTCTGAGATTCCAGCAACTTGTGCAGATACCATGTCAAAACTTTCCTAAATAGTACGGAGCTTTTCTTCAAGTGCCGTAAACTTTGAATTCTGCATTACCAGTCTTTCCTCTACTTTCGTAGTCGAAATACTTTGTCATTTTATTTCTCCACTCTATTCTTTCACTTTTGCCTTCAACTTTTGCATTTCTTGCTCAGACTTCTGTAACTTAGTTGCCAGCTCTTTGTTAGTCTTCTTCAATTTCTGATGTGCCTTCTGAGTTTGACCTACTTCAGCTTGAAGTCTGGCTATAATTTTAGATTTTTCCTTAATAGTTACCTTCAAGGTATTGTTCTCTGTAACAACCTCATTCAAATCCTCCATCATCTCTTTGTGGATTACACTATCCCTTCTAGCACTCTCCGTTCTGACTTGTTTCACTTCAATCCTAAGTTGGTTGATTTCCGCAATCATACGGGCTCTCTCCGTCATCCACTTATCTTTTTCCATAATCATATTATTATATTTTCTCTGAAAGTCTTCCAGCTTGGCCGCACTCCACTGGATTCCTCTAGCTAAGTCACCAAGTATCTCCGGTCGAATAGTTTCAATGTTATACATCCACGGATAGATGTAGTCACTGCACCATACTGTAGGTAACTTTGCTTTACCTTCTTCATTTTTCCAACGATGTGTGAGTCCACAAGATGAAAATGTGTGTAGTATCGGAATCTTGCGACTCCTCTCTGCTTCTTCCCTGGCCTTCCTTTCAGCTTCCTCCTTGGCCTTCCTCTTGGCTTCCATTCTCTGATTCTCCTCCACCTATAGGGCTCCTATTGGTGGTTTGATCGGACCTATAAAGTCTAGGTTCCATTTCTAAAAAGCTTATAGTGGAAGGATTGTCTAGCATAATAGACAGGGTGGAACCAACTGCAGTCTTCCTTCTGCATTAGTACACTTCTAATAGCTTTGTTAGAGGCATCCACAAACACATGGAAAGGTTGTTTCCAGTCCGGAGCTTTCAAAATAGGTGTTATAGCTCACATTTTCCGTAATCACTCAAAGGCAGTTTGGGCTTTGTCCATCCTCACAAATTCCATCGGTCGGACATGTGATAGCTTGTTCAACGGAATGAAATATGTGCTAGCCCTCATATATGTCGGTCGTGCCACTGAACTTGCCCTAGGAATCGTAAGACCTCCTTCGGGTTCTGGGTTGCTAGAGTCTCTAGTATAACTTTAGCTTTATCCGGGTCAACTACAATACCTTTTTCAGACATAAAATGGCCAAACAATTTTCCGCATTTGAATGCAAAAGTAAATTTATTTGGATTCAAACAAAGATGTACCTATTTGCAAGAATCAAAGCAGGCGCGTAAATATTCTAGATGCATGGCCATTTTTCCAGAAACTGAGAAGTCATCCAAAAAAATGTGCATAAACAATGTAAGATAATGAGAAAATATTTGCTGCATACATCGTTGGAAAGTGTTTGGCATGTTTCGCAACCCAAACCACATGACCATACAGACAAATACTGCCCAGTTTGTAATAATGTTGTTTTAGGTATGTCTTCTTCCACAATTCGAACTTCGTTGTATCCATTAAAGCCATCGAGGAATGAATACATTTCTCCACCTGCTACCTCATTGAGCATGTTGTCCAGGAATGGCAATGGAAAAGGATCCGGGATAGTTGTTGCATTCAATTTTCTATAATCTACACAGATCCATAGTTGCTTATTTTTTTTCAGGACGATAACAATAGGAGAGACCCATTCCAAATTCTCAAAAAGTATAATGTATCCCACTTTGATTAATCTATCCAGCTCGTGTTTCATCTACTTTGCAACGTTGGGGTTCATCATGTATCACTTCTGAATGATTGGGATAGCATCCGGCTTAAGCAAAATGCAGTGATGATACAGCTTCGGATCAAGACCTTTCATGTTATCGTAAGTCCATGCAAAAACATCTTTATATTGTTGTAGTAGAGCTATCAATGCCATCCAAAATTTTGGAGCAAGCTCCAAACAGATTCAGACAGTCTTTGGGTCTTCATCACTGTCGAGATTCACTACTTCCAAAGAATCCTCTTCCACCTGAATTTTTTCGATCTCCATGGGGTCTTTCATATCTGGGTCCATAAGATCCTCTATGTTTAGTTCCAAGGGTTCTGTGTAGATAGTGGTCACCATGTTGTCCCAACCTGGGTTGATGATTGAATTCACATCCACAACCCCAAAAGATAATAGATCTCTATTTGCTTCAAGAAACTATTGCTCCTCATCTTCCTCGAGCCCATCCAACATATGCAAAGGCTATGCTCGGGGAGGAAATATTGCTCTTCTTCTAATGGGATGGAAAATTTTGCATGTCCTCTCTTGAATGTTATAGTCTTTTCGTCCCAATTTTGCTGGACTTTAGCATTCCGTAACCAAGGCCGCCCCAACAAGAAATTGTAATCCAGATTCTTCCCTTTAAGCTCCAGCACAACAAATGTAATATTGAATAATACCTAAGAAATGCGGATGGGGATGTCCTTAGCCAGCCCCACGGGCTGCACCTGGGATTGATCCGCCATCCGGATGAAGAATGGAGCTGGGTCTATTCTATTTCAGCCCATTTGTTTACATGTGGTGGTAGAGGTGATGTTAATGCTTGACCCACCATCAATCAGAATCTTGGGAATGGCTTTATTTTTATATCTCATTGTAATCGTAGGAACTGCATAGTCTACTATTCTATGAGGGATATCTCTTACCATCGAGACCAAATACTTTTCCTGTAGTTGCCATAATAACTGTTTTCGTAAAGCTGGGATGATAGTTTAATATGTGGATCCTATAAGAATTTGCAATGTGTACCATCCACGGATGTTTTGTGGTCCGGATTCCCGTACTTTTGTTCAGTCCATCACTTCTAAAGCTGGGATGAGCTCTAGTAAAGCCCCCAATGATAGTTTAATATGTGGATCCTATAAGAATTTGCAATGTGTACCATCCACGGATGTTTTGTGGTCCGGATTCCCGTACTTTTGTTCAGTCCATCACTTCTGGCTCTGAATCCTGATGGTAGTTTTTCGATCAGTAGACCCTACCTATAGCACTTCAGATACTGTCGAATCGGTTGGTGGCTCAAAATTCTCTATGTCATTTACTATTTCCTTTGTCTCGTGAGTAGGTTTCTCAGCCTTCTTACCAAATTTACGATGGCGCTCTTTTTTGAAAGCTTCCACTGGAACTAGCAGAGGTTCTACATAATGCGGTGGATACTTTGTAGCCATGAACTACTTTTTTACGTTGGAGCTTCTGTTCCACTCGTGCTAGATAATCTGATTTCTGGCCACTCTGATACTCTTTCTATGACCTGGTGACCATCGATGCTGAAGGTTCTAAATACTCGAAGGTCACCACATTGGCCATGGGTGCCTTAAGCTTAGCTTCCTATTTTCATTGATCATACTTTTTGGCCTCCTCACATTCCCATCATATGTGGCCATATTGCAAATAGAACATGCACTTAGTTGATTGATTCCCTTAAGTACCTAGCTCGAGTTCTCGAAACCTCTGACCTCTGTCGAATTCTTGCAAATTTGGTTAGAAAGCTCACCGTTGCTCCGAAAATTAATGTGGACCAAAATACTGTGATGATCTTGTTAATCTGACACCTTGACTATCCTTCCATTGTCTGGAGGAGGCTTGTGGCTTATATCCTGTCGAATTTCCTTTCCATGCAAGAGCATCTACTTGTGCGAAAGCTACTAATGTGTTCCATGCATTAAATCAACATTCCTCTAGGCTATGATTATTCTTATTACAAATTGGACAGAATACCTGGTTCAACGCATAGTCGGTGGTGATGTGGTCTACATTCCTGCACCATAAACAATACAACTGCTGCACTAGAGCTGTACCTTTCTTGAACACTAGATTGGTCTTTTCAAGGCCCAAGTTGGCAAATTGTATTTTTTTGGTCCATCCTTGTTGCTAAGTCAAATTATTTGATCAAGTGTACGAGATTGATCCGGTGTGTACATGTAGATCTTTTCTCTTATAGGTGGTTGAAGTTTGTTGACAAAAAAATCCTTTAACATTTCTTTGAAAGGACATTTGCCTATAGGAAATTGTCGCATCGTGGATCTAAAAGCTGGCGCATATTGTTCTATCATTCCTTTCTACTTCATATACTGGAGTGAAGCATAGAGCTCCGAAATGCTCTTGGCGGTCAGAAATCGCTCTAAGAAAGACTCTTTCAACTCATCATAGGTTGAAAAATAATCTGAAGGGTACTCGATAAGCCATTTCACTACATCACCTACCAACGTGGCTTGGAATACCTGAAACTTATGCTTATCATCGTGTATGTTACGCTGATTATAGATATATTGATTTTCGAATGTGCATACATGCACATCTGGGTCTTCGTCTATTCTCCCATAAAAGTGAGTGTAATTTAGCCCTAGCAATTGATTTGTGTGTGCCTTTAGGTTTTCAAGCATCTGTAAGGTACTGAATTGAGCCGAAGGAACTAGGTCTACTCCAAATCTGGTGGGGGTTTGCTGCCACCATGTTGGCTTGGTTCTGTAGGGTATATTTCTTCCTACTGGTGGCTTTGCTAGTCGGTCTCGCTGAATTCCCCTTGCCACAAGACTTTGGTTAGCTTTCCATCCCTCCACTAAAAGAGCAAGTCCTTCAAAAGCCTTAGAGATAAAACTCTAGTTTCCACCCAATACATCACTTCTTCCGGAATGTTAATTACATCCTCGAGGGGAATATCTTCAAGTTTTAATGTTGCTAGGGTCTATTGAATGAATTCGTCTAAATATTCATGATGATAGGTCTTTTTCAAGTACTCCTTATCGCTTCACAATGACATCAATCCACTCTGTGCTGTGATTTGCTACCCCATCCCATCGTGGTCTCCAAAATGTTTGGCTTTTATTATTTAGTATAATGCTAAAACATCTAAGTATGGGATTCGAGAACAGGGATTTACAAATACAAAAGTACTCATAAACATGCATTTTTGTTCCTTATTGTTTGCGTTAATACAAACTTGATATGACAACACCTTGTTACACCAATAAAATATGGACAAAATCAGATTACGACGACAGAAAGTAGATCTTTAAATCAATAAAGATACATAGCACTGAGATACATCATCTCTCACAGATAATACTCCAAATAGCATCTGACATACTTCTCATACTTTAGCGCTCTATGTATCTTTGTCCTCCGAACTCTCTCCTCTTCCATAATACGTACCATAATTGAATGGCACCGGACTTCTTCGTAATCTTTACATCATTCCATATTTTTGGAATATGCATAAAATCACCGAAATCATAGGACTCCAAAAACTCTTATGATCTCCGTAAAATCCCAGTTTCCCATTACATAATAAATACATTTTTAGAAATAAAGTGGTCATCCACACCATCTGCTAGCATCACCAAAGCTCTTCCACGAGAAAAGTTTGAAGCTTTTTGCAAAGCTTTAGGCTTACTTCCTTATGGGGGCTGATCTATCACTCCTTATATGTGTCTCACATCATTCACTTCAGGTGGTTTGTTACATGATTTCGCACCTATGGACACTAGGATAGTGTCAGATATTGGAGTTTTGCCAAAAGATCCTATTGATAGTGGAACCAATTGATAAACAGGTAGAAATAAGATCTATGATACCTGAAGTTGAAAAGAAATGGCCGAAATACTTGTGGAACCAAGTATAAGAGGCTAAATGGAAGAATGAGAGGTAAGAGGAACAAGAACTTCCCCTGAAAGAGATGTACGATAATGAAGAGTCTCAATTTATGGATTATCCCTTGAATGGAAGGACATCACAGATAGATCTCTTAGATCAAGAAGAAGAAGAAAAATATTTGTTAGAGTTGCGACAATGCATAAGAGAATATGATAGAGATTCCATGATTAAAAAGGAAACTTTTATTAGATTTCTCATAGCCAACACAAGGAAGAATACACCTAGTATTGAGCTCTTAAAGAATACTAAGGTGAAATGCAATAGAAAAAATTTTGTGCGCAAAGCCACACTTATGGAAAAATATGGCCAAACATGTGGAAGCAAACACCACTCAAACTAATTCTTTAGAGCTTAAACTTGTTTTAGACAGTTTGAGTATAAAACATGTGCCAGCTGATAAGTTAGGAGAATATAGCAAAGGAGATCAAGGCAACACATGCCTACCTATCTCATTCAGTGGGCACACTGCAAAGGATATTTTAGGCATTCTTATTTTTTATGCTTTGTTTTGATGATCCCATTAACCCTAGATTCCTTTACTCTTCCAAAAGGTTAAACCTAATGATTAATTCCCTAGCCTACCCTAATCCTACTAACTTGATCCACAATTCCACTAGTAGTGAAGTGTGGGACATGTGCAAGGATTTTGACATTACCTTTTTCATGCACATCTACTCCACAATAGTGTCATAACCATCATGTAAGCACCCTTACCTAGGCCCTCATCCCTGAGAACAATGCCAAAAATGTGTGTAACCATGTATATTCACAAAAAGTGATCCTAGTTACCAACCACATCACTACAAGTACTCAAGTGGTGGATTGACCAACATGTCAAATTGTCAAATCGAGAGTAAATTGTCAAATACATAGAAGCATGTGCACATCTATGATTATTAATGCATCTTAAGGTCAAGTAAACATGTATTAAGAGTGAATTACCTCATACAACCACCTTTTACACTCAACCTAGCACCATGATACTTGTAAAAACAATAGATGCAAATCTTAGGTTTTCTCTGAGCTATGAGGTCCAAACATAGTCAATAGTAGGTTCCTTTTGAAGTTCTTGATGAGACACATCTATTCGATGGTCTAGATGCATTATGAGATTCTTGTGTAGAGTTATGGCAAAAGAACTGGGCTTTGGGAATCAGTTACCTACACACCAAGCCTCCTTACACCTCACATGAGCAAGAAAATAATGAAAAAATTTGGGGAACGTGTGATCAACACTTTTTAGCACACATTCCAAGCCATAACCATGCACACAAGCACACGAAGAAGGAGAAAAGAGGCCATGAAGATGTAGTTACGAAAATCCTCTTCCACAATTTAATTTTCTTATTCACAATGGTAAAACTCTTTACAAAAGAGTCAAAATTGTCTTATGAACAAGTTCCCATAAGTGTGTCCTATCAGATTTTGGATGGGCATTGAAAAATAATTCCTTTTTCTATGAGTTAGTTCACTAGTTTACAATGCTAGGTGTGTGACACTTGAGACCTCCTCTAAGTACACAAATACAAGGCTTTTTGGTATGCATCAATGTTATTTTACAAAATTAGGACGTGTTGTTCCAAAAAAGAATCTTTTTGGGGCCCTCTTTTTTACACTTTCCTTGCTCCAACTTTTTTCACCACTTTCTCCTTTTCCCTTCTCTTTGTATGGTTTTCCTCTGAACATTCTCCCCCTCCTAGTGTTGTTAGTCCTTGACAAAGCTTCATTTGGGTTTGCCTAACATGCCAATTGTGGGTAATTAAAGAATAGCATTTGTGTTGTGTGTATTCTTGAAGTGCTCGAGGGAGGATTTTCTTCATTGCAATTTGATCTTCTGAAAGCTTCGCAACTTTGCACCTCAAGCCTTCATCCATTGTTTCTTGGCCTTATACCCTGATTGTTTATGTATTGTCTGGCTTTGTCTTTTCCTTTTATGCATGGGTTCTAGCATGTGTGCCCCCATGGGGCCTAGGGCCTAAGGGTTTTCTTCTTCATAAGCTGAATGTACATACATACCTCATTTAATTGTGAGTGGCTTCTCTTTCCTTTCTTTGTCTTCTTTTCTTGCTTTTCCTACTGCACTGCACTTTTGATTTTTGTTGGAACTATTGCCTCCAGACATATAGAAGGATACACTACAAATCCATGCAAAAGGCACATATCTTATTCCACCCATGCACATGCACTCCATCAGAGCATACATGATGGATAAAGTGATGAATTCATCAACAAGAAGCAGAGAAGGAAGCCAAAAAATTGGATCTTGGCAATGTTAGGGCTCATCATTTTACATTATTTTTATGTTTATTGAGCCTTGATGTCAATGTGCATCCATCTCATGATCTTGGTGTATATCGATGCACACTGACTTGTGCCAAGTATCATGGAGAGGATTCATGCATCATGCATGGACCCAAAGATTGTTGTGACATTTGGTAGAAAAATTCATTCATGATCTCCACATATCATCAATGATGACATCATACTTGGATGATTCGACCTATTAGGACACCCACCGAAATTATGTAGCAACCTTGTCGAGAACGACAAGATTTAGGATGGGGGGTGTTACACAATGTGGTAAGAGCATCCCATAAAAAATTTCATGCTTTTTACCATTTTTCCACATCCGTTGTATATATACCACAAACTTTGTACAATAGAAGAGCTACATATAAGATTAATGTTTGTATTTGTGTACTTTGTAGTGATCAAAAGTGACTTCCATACAAAAATCCACAAAATAAGAGAAGTTTTGAGTAGTTTTTTTTTTCATTTTTAGAGTTTGCAAACTAAAGAAGGAGGAGTTATGATGAAACCATTATAAAATGACCAAAAGCCTCATCTGTAAAGAATTTTTGCTGGTATGAGTAAGAGAGCTCTTCTTTATGCAAAATTCGTGTACAATATTTCATGGATTCTTGGTGACTTCTTCTTGCTTGATTTCTGATGTGTGATGTTACTTCCTTAATTTTGTGTCTACTGTTGGAGTTTGAGGTCCGTGGAAGCACGCGAACAAAACGAGGAAGAAGAAGAAGAAGAAGAAGAAGAAGAAGAAGAAGAAGCTTGGAGCTCAACACACAATACTGAATGTATTACCAAGAAAATGTACAATGATAAGTTACCCATTAGGTTTATAGGTGTATATACAACCCGGGGGGAAAAACCTCCTAAAGAGGGAAAAAAGTGCCCTGACGGTCCTAGAGTGTTCACACACATCACTACCTAGATATACCAACAAATCCCCCCTTGGAGTGATGCCGTGAATGAGGAGCTAGCACTCATGTATAAGGAAGTGACAAGCTTTATGGAATCAATCCACAAAAGGAAGTAATCCCAAAGCTTTGCGAAAATCTTCAAACTTCTCCCTAGGCAGAGCCTTTGTGAAAACATCTACAATGTTCTCTTGTTTGGGCACATATGCCAAAATGATCTCTCTCGTAGAGAACCTCTCCCTGACATAATGATGGTGCACCTCAATGTGCTTAGTGCGGGCATGGAATAGAGGGCTCCTCGCAACTGCCAATGTGCTCTGACTATCAATGAAGATGGTGGTGGTAGAAGACTGAACAACACCCAAATCAGCCATAAGGCATCTAAGCCACACACACTGAACAATCACTATGAAAGCTGCCCTATACTAAGCCCCACAATTGGAAGTAGGCTGCTTCTTGCGCAACCAAGATATTGTTGGAGGAGATGGTGGACACCTTCTAGAGATGAGATGGTGCTGCAAATTCCTACTTCACACATGCAAAAACTAATTTGAGGAGTGCAAAGTAGACCTTTTCAACTTTCTAGAAAGCATAAATAATCACCCAAATACTTTGGAAGATGATCCTCAAATCATTGGATCAAAATAGATAATTTGAAGTTTCACTATGAACCAAAAACTTGCTATTTTGGTCACTACACCTGCTCAGAGAAATGAACAATACTCCTTCCCTTGTAACAATTGGAAAAAAAATCCTTTTTGTGAATATCAAAAAACCTAACTTTCACAAATTATTCCACTAGAAATGATCAACTATGCTCAGAGAATGATGCCTAGCAAAACTGAGATGCATCCCAACATTTTAGGGAGTTAATAGTATGCAGATCAAAGAGCAATGATTTGATCATACACACCTTAAGACTTAAAAATAGATGAGTGAGAGATAGAGAGAGAATAGACAAGATATTTCAAAGTGTATGGTGAGCTAGGATGCTCACCTACATTATCTTATATTCCAATGTCAAATTACAATGTGTTAATATGATATAAACTACAATATTTAAGTCTAGATAGAAATAGGAACTAGATACAAGAAATTGTGTGCAAAGTGCCTAAGAGGAATGGAGAGCATGCGTCTAAGAATATGGTGAATATGAACAATTTAGAACTATTTGATAGCAAACCCTAATTCAAAAATTAGGGTTTCAAAAACCCTAAATAAAGAACTAGTGAAGGAACAAGTGAGGACTAAAATAGACTTGTTACTCACAGTATATCAACAATATGTTGATCATTGGCTCACACTAACTCCTCCAAGATACTCCAAAGTAGAGCACACCTCCTCCAAGTGTGTAAGAACACTTCCTCCAAGTAGAGCACCTCCTCCTTGATCATCTCCGAGAGTGTTGAACTCTTGAGCTATTGATTATGTAATCAAGTGATGATTGATCATTATTGAGCCAAGAACTTGTTTTATAGCTTTTAGATGCTCTCTACAATGAGCATAATTGGAAAAAGCAAAAAAGCTACAATCACACTTTATCCCATACAAAAAACATGGCACCGAGAACTTTGATTTTCATGAAACAGAAAAACTTTCACCGTCGGGATTTGTTCCTTGGCGATTTTGTGGATTGGTTTTTGAAATTGTTTCTTGTAGACCATGTTGCCCATGTCATTTAAACTACTAAAAAAACTATAAAAAGAGCTAGAGAGCTCATTTTCGAGGTTAGCTTGTAAGAGATTTGAGCTTTTGTAAGAGAGTTCTTTTGTAATCGAAGACCTTCCACTGTTCCACTCTTTGCTCTTACCATGTGAGCACATGTGTGTGTATGTCTGTGCATGCTTGTGTGCTTCTCACTCACGCACTTGTGCACTTGACTTGCTCACGGTCTTCATACCAGTCCTCACATCTTCGTGGATTGACATTAATGAGGTGAATCTCCTCATGTTGGTACTTGCCATTGTACTAGAGTGACATCAAATTTGGCACCACTACTGGGGAGAGAGCTTCGAGGACAAGCATGTGATGGTAAGACATAGAGTAATGATGTTGGAAGGTAAAAAAATAGTCATTTTTAGTTAAATTTCTGAGTTTTTCTCCATCTTCATCATCGTCATCAGCACCATCTTCACCCTAGCAGAAATTTCTATTTTTTCACTGTATATTCACCCCTTTTTACTTTGTTTTCCATTTCGTGGATGTGCAAGGTTCCTAGAGAGTTCTTAGAGTTAAAACGTGGACAAAATACAAAGGTTCACGCTCTTAAAACATAAAAAATCTAAGTGAATAGTCCTAGCATGACATGACCTATATCAAGTATCGTGAGGGCTGTATCTTGAGTTTGGAGAGTGACTTTGCATCTAAACACACATAGGGGTGACAAAGAGGACACAAGGTACACATATTTGCAAGAAATTTTGAATTTGGACTTCAAAAAGTCCAAGTATCATGACTGAGTGAATTCAAGTATCGCGATACCAGAATTCCCATGTGTCGCGATACTTGGTAGGTATCATGTATTGCAGATACCTACTCCTCGTGTATCATGATACCTTACAAGTATCGTGTATCATTGGGCTGAGTATCGCGAGGCTCCTATATTGTGTATCATCTCCTAGGTATCGTGATACCTCACATGTATCGCGTATCGCAAAGCTCGATATCATATCATGAAAATTTGGTATCGTGTATCGTGTATCGTGCATCCTTGAGTATCATGTATCATGACCATCCAGTATCGTATCGTCTGAGTGCAAGTATCATATATCGTGTATCGTGCTCAAGCCAGATATCATATCGTTCCCTTGTGTATCATGTATTGCCAACAAGTTAGTATTGTGTATTATCCACAGACAAGTATCATATCGTGAAAATCTGGTATCGTGTATCGTGGCTTGGCAATATCATGTATCGTGTAAAGGCAAGTATCATGTACCGTTTGCTCCTAAGTATCACTGATACTTCCTAAGTATCGTGTATCTTCTATTTTGAGGTAATCCCAAAGAGATGTTGTTTCCCTGTTTTAACCCCCAAAACCCCAAATTGGCATAACTTTCTCATACAAAATGTGTTTCTAGTGATCTTGGGTTCATTGACCCTCACATGGGATTAGGAAGCAAAGGGGTTCCAAAGGATTTTTAGCAATACAAAGGGGAAATTTTGGACTTGTAGACAAAGCTTATGAACTTGAGATCTGGTAGACACTTAGGCAAGGATAGGCAAAGCATTAGATAATCTAAATCCCATGTCAACCATATAACCAAGTCTTGGGCTCAACAACTTAGTGGTTATCCCTACACGCTAAATTCTGAAACAAGTGACTCAGAAATGTCTTTTAGCATGGAGAGACCTGCAGGTAGCTTATACATGTTTGTATGTGAGTATGTGTACATGTTTGTATGTGTGTATATGTACATGTTTGTATGTGTGTGTGTATGAATATGTGTGTATGTGTATATGTATATGTGATGCATGTGTGTATGTGTGTATGTGTATGTGTGTGTATGCATGTGTATATATATGTGTATGTGTATATGTCTGTAGTGCATGTGTGTATGTACATAAAGCCCAAAACCCTAATCCTAAAACCCTAATGCTAAAACATGTATATATGTGTATGTATATGTGATGTGTGTATGTTTATGTGCATGTATGCATGTGTATATATGTGTATGTGTATATATGTGTATGTGTATATGTGTGTATATGTGTATATGCATGTATGCATGTGTGTATGTATGTAGAAACCCTAAAACCCTAATCCTAAAACATGTATATGTTTGCATATGTGTATGTATATGTGTGTGTATATGTATATGTGTGTATGTATTTTAAACCCTAAAACTCTAACCCTAAAACACGTATATGTGTATGTGTATATGTGTGTGTGCACATGTGTATATGTGTGTATCTATGTAAAACCCTAAAACCCTAACCCTAAAACATGTAAATGTGTGTATGTGTGTATATATATGTGTATGTGTATATGTGTGTATGTGTATATGTATGAATATGTGTGTATGTGTATATGTATATGTGATATGTGTGTGTATGCATGTGTATATATATTTGTATGTGTATATGTGTGTGGTGCATGTGTGTATGTATGTAAAATCCAAAGACCCTAATCCTAAAATGCTAACCCTAAAACATGTATATGTGTGTATGTGTGTATGTGTCTATGTATATGTGATGTGTGTGTATGTGTATGTGCATGTATGCATGTGTACATATATGTGTATGTGTATACATATGTGTAGTGTATGTGTATATGTGTGTATGCATGTGTGTATGTATGTAAAAACCCTAATCGCGTGCTTCCGCAGACGTCTAACGCCAACAATGAATTGCTGAGTCAATCGAGTGGTGCCATAGTATTCACTAAAATTGACTTAAGATCGGGGTATCATCAAATTAGAGTAAATTCTAAGGACATACCCAAAACCACTTTTAGAACATGATATGGTCATTATGAGTTCATAGTTTTGCCTTTTGGATTGACAAATGCTCTTGCCACATGTATGTGTTTGATGAGTAATGTGTTTCATGAATATCTCAATGAATTTATTTTAGTGCTCCTTGATGATATTTTTGTGTATTCTAAGGATGATGATGAACATGCATTGTATCTAACAAAGACTTTACAAAAGCTCAGAGAGCATAAACTAAATGGTGAGATGAGTAAATGTTTTTTTGCAAAGGGGGAAGTGGCTTATTTGGGGAGAGTTGTTTCTAAGGAAAGGATTCACATAGATCTTGAGAAAGTTAAACGCATAGTTGATTCGCCTACACACAAATGTGCAAGAGTTGTGAGAAGCTTCCTAGGTTTGGCACAATATGAGAGGGCACATATTAGGGAGTTTTCTCGAATTGCAAATTGACAAAGAAAAACAAAGACTTTTGTTCGGAGCAGCCAAGGTGTTACAAGACAAGAAAGCCACCAAAACGAGTCAAAGTAAAGGGAGATTCAAGTAGGACCAAGCCGGCAGAGAAGTCAACAAAGATCCAACAACTAGGCCTATACAATTTTTCAAAAGATAAATCTTTTTCAATAGTTTTTTTCATCACTACATGAACATTGTAAATACTATTTTTGGTAGATTAGACTCCATTTTGTTCAAGTTGTAGGATTCCTTGAGCTTGAGGAGTATTATAAGTACCTACATATCAATTTTCATATTTTTTAGACTCCGTTTGAGCCCTCAAATAAACACACACTCACATGCATACATACACACACATGCATATGCATGCATACATACACACATGTACATACACACACACATATACATACACACATGCATGCATACATACATACACACACATATACATACATGCATGCACACATATATACATACAGACACATATGCACACACATACACTTACATGCATATATACACACACAAAAGAGACACATGTATACACACACATAGACATACATACACATACACACACATGTACATACACACATATACAAATACACACATATACACATACACACATATACACATGCACACACATATACATACATACACATATACATAGACACACATAGTCACATACACATATATATACACATGCATACACACATACACACACATACACATACATGTTTTAGACATAGGGTTTTAGGGTTAGGGTTTTAGGATTTTACATACATGCACACATACATACACACATATATATACACACATACACACATATACATGCTTTAGGGTTAGGTTTTTAGGGTTTTACATACATACACACATGCATACACATATACACATTTACACATATAGATATATACATACATACACATATATACATACATACACACATATACATGTTTTAGGATAAGGGTTTTAGGATTAGGATTTTAGGGTTTTACATACATACACACATGCATATATGCATATAAACATATGCACACATATATATACACACATGCACACATATACATGTTTTAGGATCACAAGGAAGAAGAAGAAGCTTGGAGCACAACACACAAGACTGAATGTATTACTAGAGAATGTACAAAGATAAGTAGCCCATTAGGGCAATAGGCGTATATACAAGCCGGGGGAAAAAAACCTCCTAAAGAGGGAAAAAAGTGCCCCGGCAGTCCTAGAGTGTTCACACACATCACTACCTAAATATATCAACAAATCCCCCCTCGGAGTGATGCGGTGAACAAGGAGCTGGCACTCATGTATAAGGAAGTGCCAAGCTATGTGGAAATCACTCCACAAAAGGAAGTAAGCCCAAAGCTTTGTGGAAAGCTTCAAACTTCTCCCTAGGCAGAGCCTTCGTGAAAAGGTCTGCAATGTTCTCCTGCGTGGGCACATATGCCAAGCTGATCTCCCCAGCAGAGAACCTCTCCCTGACATAGTGATAATGCACCTCAATGTGCTTAGTACGAGCATGGAACACAGGGTTCCTCGCAACTGCCAATGCGTTCTGACTGTCAGTGAAGATGGTGGTGGCAGAAGACTGACCAACACCCAAATCAGCCATAAGGCGTCTGAGCCACACACACTCAACAGTCGCTGTGAAAGCTGCCCTATACTCAGCCTCACAACTGGAAGTGGCCACAGTAGGCTGCTTCTTGCTCAACCAAGATATACATGAGCTACCAAGCATGAAGCAAAAACCATTGGTGGACACACGAGTGTCATAGCAACCAACCCAATCTGAGTCAGAAAAAGCATGCAAATCTGGCGGTAGTGATCCCCCCTTGGGATAAAACAACCCAAGTAGCCGAGTACCACTCAAGTAACGAAAGATGCGCTTAACCGCTTTCAATGCGTGTCTCCTGGGCAATGCATAAACCTGCTCATCTGTGAGACAGCCAACTGAATATCTGGCCGAGTAATGCATAAGTAAATCAAGCATCCAACAGCCTGCTGATAGAGAACAACATCAAATGCATCTCCAGCATCATGAAGACTCAATCGTAAACCTGTCTCCATAGGAGTGGCAATAGGCTTACAGTCTTCAAGGCCAAAACGCTGCAATAATGTGTCAATATATTTCGTTTGACACAAAGCCATTCCACCATCAACATGCATAAACTGAATGCCCAAATAGTGATGCAAATGCCCCAAATCAGACATCTCAAATGAGGCATGCAAATCAGCCTTAAAATCAGCAATATGTGTCTCAATAGGACCAATGAGCAGCATGTCATCAACATAGACAGCAATGATCAGAAGCACATCATTAGCACGTTTAACATATAAGGTGCTTTCAGTTGGACTGTTCTCAAAACCATGTGCAATCAGATAGGCATGTATCTTCTCATACCAAGCACGTGGTGCTTGCTTTAAACCATATAATGCCTTCTTTAACCTGCAAACCTGGTTTTCATGCCCTTTCTGCACAAAGCCACGGGGCTGAAAAACATACACTTCTTCATGCGAGTCACCATTCAGAAATGCTGTTTTAATGTCCAACTGATGTACATTCCAACCATGATGGGCTGCAAGTGCACAAATGCTCCGAACAGTAGTCATACGGCATGTAGGTGCAAAGGTCTCATCAAAATCAATGCCTCTTTCCTGTGCATAACCCTTTGCAACAAGCCTAGCCTTATACCTGTCAACCGTACCATCAAGTTTACGCTTCAGCTTGTATACCCACTTAGTGCCAATGGCCTTCTTGCCAGGAGGCAAGTCACATAAAGACCATGTAGCATTCTTCATTATAGCATCATATTCAGATTGCATAACAGCCATCCAATTTTTTGAATTTTGTGCTTCATCAAAAGAAACAAGCTCATTCTCATCACAGAGACTAGATGCAGCCATAGCATAGCAATCTGATGCAAAGGAGGCACTATGAGAGCCTGAACGAGTACGATATGACAAAGGTGCATCTAATTTGCTGTCACGCAAAGTCTGCACCAGCCATTTTGGCATAGTTTTTGCCTGCTCAATATCAGCTCTCTCATCAACAAGTGCATCATGTAAATCTGCATCAGAAATGGAATGATCTGCATCATCATATGAAACCTGCAAAGGCTGAGAAGTTGCCTCATTAGGACCAACACTAGCCTGTCCACCTATAAAAAGAGGCATCAAAGTATCATACATGTCTTTGGAGCTAACAGATGGCTCCTTAGTACATGAAAGCAATGGCTGAATAGCATCTTCCACAAAGACAACATCATGGCTAACCAGAATGCGTTTAGTCTGTGGATGATACAGACGATAGCCTTTACTTTCAGAACTGTACCCAACAAAAATACATTTTACTGTCTTATCATCCAATTTTCTACGATGTTGTTCAGGCACTAATGCATATGCCAAACAACCAAAAACACGCAGATGAGCAACAGATGGCTTGCGGTCATGCCAAGCCTCATATGGAGTGATAGACTGCAACGCTTTAGTGGGACACCTATTCAGTACATATGCTGCACACATGACAATCTCAAGCCAGAAACTATGTGGTAAATCCTGACTTTTGACCATGCACCTCGCCATCTCCATGAGTGACCTGTTCTTTTGTTCAGCAACTCCATTCTGTTGAGGTGTATACGGTACTGTACACTGGTGTTTTATCCCACGTTCAGCCAGAAATGCATTAAAATCTGAAGACATATATTCCCCCCCTCGATCAGAACGGAGGGTGCCCATTTTACATGCTGACAGATTTCCAGCCAAAAACTTAAAAACTGTTTGAAGCACATGAACACTTTGGACTTTGCTTTGAGTGGATATACCCATGCATGCCTGGAAAAATCATCAATGAAAGTCACGAAGTAAAGGTAATTTCCAAAAGAGGGTGTCTGCATAGGACCACAGACATCACTATGTACAAGCTGCAATTTCTGGGTAGCCCGAACTGAACCATCTTTTGGAAAGGAAGAACGCTGCATTTTGCCCAAAATACAGCCTTCACAAACATGTTTTCCAGGTGCCTCAAGTTTGGGCAAAGAGGACACCATTTCAGATTTCTGCAAGCGTAACAAACTAGCAAAATTCAGATGACCAAAGCGTACATGCCAAAGCTTTGCATCTGACATAGCCTGAGAATCATGAACTGCACATGCCGAATCATTCACAGATCTTTCATAGTCTATGAGCTTATACAGCGCACGACATAAAATGCCAGAAGCAATAATCACATCGCCATTTGAGAGATCATGAACTGTACACCTATCATCAACAAATTTCACAACTAAGCCAATCTTGGCTAATGCAGAAACTGATAACAGATTCTTTTTGATCCTTGGCACAAATAAAGCATCTGACAAAGTGAAAGAACTACCATCAGCAGTAGTCAGAATGATCTTACCAACTCCCATAACAGGATAAGAGGAGTTATTGGCGCATGTGACAGTATTCCCTATAGGGGCAGGCTCGAGTGAAGAGAAGAAACTACGCTGCGAGGTAATATGTTTGGTTGCCCCACTGTCAAAGTACCAAACATTTGAGTCCACTGCAGACATGCACTGCTCATGAGAAGATGGGTCAAAACTGCAAACAGTAGTAAACACCCATTCTTCTTCCTGCACAAGATTAGTAGACTCTGTTTTTGGTGTAGAGGCTTCTGCAACAACCATTCCAGCCTCCTTTTTCTTTGCCTCTTTTGCAACCAGTTTTGGACAGTTTTTTATGATATGATCATTGCCTTTACAGTACTTACAGAGCAATTTCTGCTTTTCTGATTTCTTCTCATCTTTATCCTGGTTCTTCGATTGTGTAGCATTTGCAGATTTCTGCTTACTAGTAGAAGAGCTCCATTTTCCTTTGCCCTTCTGACTAGCCAGGAAAGCTTGATCTGCAACATGCATAATGGACTTGTTCTGCCTGGACTGATCTTCCTGCAACAGAACAGAGACTAATTCCTCAAATGAAAAGGCATTCAGATTGCCTTTCATCATCAACCGAAGAGTAGAGGCAAAACTTTGATATGAATCAAGAAGACCATTCAGAACGGTCTGCACAAGGGAGCTATCTGGTATAACCTCATCAGCAGAAATCAATTGTTCCTTCAGGTCTTTGATCTTTGTAAGAAAACTGTCCATAGAATCACCTTCATTCATGTGCTCACTCTCCAACTGTTTTCGGAGGTAAGCAACACGAGCCTCATTCCTAGCCTGGTACAAAGTGGTAAGTGTATCCCAAGCATCCTTTGCTGTTCTGCAAGAGCGAATGTGAGGAATAATGGCACGTTTGACAGACAAAGCTATCAATGCATGTGCCTGGGCATCTCTGCCATCCCAACAAATCTGCTCTGCAGTAGGTGCAATAGAAACAGCAGCACGAATAGGAATCTGCGGAATATCATCTTCGACACCATCTTCATCAGCTCCAACACCTGTATTTGCAGTACCTGTCGTTACAGGTGTAACAGGACGTCTTTCCACACCCTGCACAATGTTCCACAATCCTTTTGCAACTAGTACATGTCGCATCATATAAGCCCATAATGGGTAGTTGGTACCATCCAACTTATCCTCAATAGCCAACATACGGAATACATCATTGCTTTCAGCCATGGCCGGTGACTAAAATACCTTGATGCAGAAAATTGATTGTATCTCAAAAAGTTGAACAGAACTGCCCAGATGAGTTCGCTAGACCTGTAGCAGACTTCGAGACGCTTAAACTGGCGAACAGAAACTGGTATATATCTTTGGCACAAAAGGATGAAATAGCCTACACAAGCGCTGCGATAGTGTGTTCGGAGGCGAAACGAGCTCAAATCGCGATTTCGGCACCACAAAGCGAAGCAGTTTTGATCTCGGAAACACCTTGAGTATGCTCACCAAATTTCGTGCGAATCTGAGACTGCAAACAGAGGAGTGTCGACGGTGCCCTAGATGAAGTGACGACCTGCTCTGATACCAATTGTTGGAGTTAGACGTCTGCGGAAGCACGCGAACAACACAAGGAAGAAGAAGAAGCTTGGAGCACAACACACAAGACTGAATGTATTACTAGAGAATGTACAAAGATAAGTAGCCCATTAGGGCAATAGGCGTATATACAAGCCGGGGGAAAAAAACCTCCTAAAGAGGGAAAAAAGTGCCCCGACAATCCTAGAGTGTTCACACACATCATTACCTAAATATATCAACATTCATCTATATGTGGAAGTGGATACTTCTTCTTAATGGTTTTCTTGTTCAATCCCCTATAGTCAATACAAAGTTTGTATGAGCCATCTTTCTTTTTTTGAAACAAAACAGGTGCTTCCCAAGGTGAAACACTAGGTCTTATCAACCCCTTCTTCAATAATTCATCTAGTTGGAGCTTCAACTCTTTCAATTCATAAATATTGAACCTATAAGGTGCTCTAGAATAAGGCTCACTTACTGGATAGAGGTCTATAGAATGGTCAATTTTGCTAGGAGGAGGCATGCCAGGTAGATCATCAGGAAATACATCTGCATACTCATCTAAAAGTTTTCTGACATATTCGGGTATTTATTCTTCTTTCTTCTTCTCATGAAGGTTATTCACATAAACCAAATATGTCTCACAAGCCTGTCGAATACCCCTAATCAACTTTATACCAGAAATAGGAGAAAAACTTGAATTACACTCACCTACAAGATGATGTTCTTCCCCCTCTATTTTCAAAGTAAGGATCACACTTTTGCAATCAATCATGAAACTTATGAATTAACCAATCCATGCCAATGATTACACCACATTCTCTCATTTCAATTACATGGAAGATACCCAAAAACTTATGTTGACCTAACATAAAATCAAGATTCTCAATACAGCCTCAAGTATAGTGTATCCTACCATTAACCATATGTACAAGTCTTTTGGTCTACATCTCAATATGCAATCCTAAAGCCTCTACCAACTTAAGTGACTATAAACAATTTGTACTACTCAAATCAATCAAGAAACTAACCTTATGTGAGGATATATACCCCATAATCCTAATTAGAAATGCCCTTGAATGAGAAGAAGTTGTCATGCATTGAAGTCTAGGGTTAGAACACTTACATTGATCATCTGCTTCCTCAATTGTTCTGTTTTCCTCTTGTAGATGAGCTATGTTTGCCTACATAGAATGGTTGATGGCCTTGTTTGAACATTCAAAAGTACGATGTTCCTATTCTGCACATCAAAAGCAAAGTCTCAATCTTTTAGCTCGATCCAAGAAATCGAAATCATGTTGCCAATGCAAAGGTTCTTGCTTCTTAGGTGTATCAATCTACTTTGGCTTAGTTTTTCCTCTTTGACCATTATTAGAGTTAGTCAATCTTTGTCCATTCTAATTTGTTGAAATAGGTCTCAGAGGTCGATGTCCTGTTGAGATAAAGCTTCATTTGGATGCCTTTTTCATAGTAAACTTCTCCATCTTCTCAAAGTTTTCTGCTTTTGCAACCACATCAAGAAAATCTACACATCAGGACCCCTTTTCTTGATAGTGAGGCTGTTCTCGCAAACCCTCAATAAATTTTTTCTTCAGGGCATCTCTAAAAACTTCTAGTGCATACTTATGTAAATGCAAAAATTTCTCCTTATATTCTTCAACAGACAAATTATGTCTATCATCCTCCTATTGCTTGAAGGAGTAGAATTCCATTTTCTTTTCCATTTGATAATGTGGAGAACAATAACGATTCTCTGCTTGCTCTCGAAACTCTTCCACGCTTCAAGATCCTCTCCAGTTTTCTTCTCACCATCGAATTCATTTAATTCTGCTCTTTTAAACACTTGCTTAAGTGCATACTTGCTTGCATCATCATCATCTTCAAGTTCACATTGTCATCTAGCTTATACCAATATTAACACCTTCATCATTGAGGTCAATGTGCCTGCACCATTACCACCTTTATCATTGAGGTCCATGAAAGCATTTGCAGTACCCTCTTTTTGTTCGTTGGATCTTTCTTTATGTAATTTTACATGCATTCAATGTGCCTACACCATTACCACCTTCATCATTGAGGTCCATGAAATCATTTGTAGTACCCTCTTTTTGTTTGTTGGATCTTTCTTTATGTAATTCTACATTTAGTCTATGGATAAGCTCCTCTTGCTCTTCTATCTTCTTCTTCAAAGCTTGCATCTTGTCCCAGAATCCAACTCCGCTTTGATACCACTTGTAACAAGTCTCTTAATCTTCGATCACAATCCCACATAGAATAATAGAATTTGTCACAACAAGATATAAGGAAGAAAAACAGAGCATGCGCAGAACAAGAAAAGAGAGATAGAACTTTATTATCTATGCAGATTTACAAGCAGTTCTAATCTGTGTTGCAAAATCTATCAAATAGCTTCAATGTGAAGCCTCATCCACCTGACCACCCCCAATCTGATCTCAATCCCAATCTCAATCACAATCGCAATCTCAATCCCAATCCCAATCCTAATCTCAATCACTGACAATGAAAACAATTGTGATCAATGCACGACCATGATCTCCCCCTACTCTGAGTATTTGTCTTTTTGGAACACCTTTCCGCCCGTGCACGACCAATCACGCCTTCCTAGACATGCGCTCCTAGAATCTGCATGCTCCAAGATAGCATCTTTTTTCATGTATCATGCAAGACTTCCAGACCACCCATGCATCTACTTTTCATGTCCACCTCAAGAATTGTAGCTACAAAAATAGAGGCAATCCCTACAACACACTCACACACATGTCAATCACCCAAAATAACCCACATACCAATGTGTGTTTTCTAAATCCGTGAACATGAATGAGATGAATCAAGGATTTTCTTTTATTTTATTTTTCTTTTGAAAAATCAATGTGGTATCTTACAATGTGTCTGTATGCATGTGAGTGTGTGTGTATATGTGTATATGCATGTGCAGATGCACGATTGTTTGTTAACTAGTTGATTACTTATACTTTCGCTACCTCTTTTTTCTAACTTGACTTAGCTAGCTTGGGAAAATAGTAAACTAGGTAGTTGCAAGGCTCTTGGTTGCCATGCAACTAAAGTAGTTAGTTTATTTTTCCCAAACATGATACTTAGCTATCACAAATTAGGAGTCTTGATTAGGAAAAGTAGGCCCTTCGAAAGTCAAGTGTTCAATTTTCTTGCTTATTGGAATGGAAAGAAAATAGGGCTACTTGAAATTTCCAAGATGACTCTAAGTTTAGGAGAAAACTTAGAGAATTTTAACGACAAGCTTAGATGTAGTCGTTAGCTTGGATTTAAGAAATCATGCATCCAATTAGGTTGATAATGTTTCCTTTGAGGTTTTCTATCCTAAGTTGTGATAAGAATCAAATAAAATCAGTTTGAACTTAAATCGATTGAAATTTCAAGTTCAAAGGATAGTTGATATGTTTCAAATTTGAAAAACTCATGGAACTATTGAAGTTTTTTCTTTAATTTCATCTGACGAGTGATGAACCTCAAAGAGGTGAATAAACTTTAGCATCACTTGAACTTTAGTGCTCAATAGTTGGCTGCTAGGTTCCATAACTGCATCTCTAGTGAAGATGCAGAGTTTTCAAAAACACATGGAAACTTTATTAAGCTCTTTTATGAGGATGAGAAAAGTATGCTTGGTTTTGTTTAAGCTAATTAGAGTTTAAAGAAGAAATCCAAGTCAAAGTAATCTTTGGGAATCAAGATATTTTTCTAAAAGATACGTCAAAGTAATATTTGGGAATTAAGCTACTTCCTAAAGATAAGCCAATAAAATGAAATAGTCTGGTTATATTTCATTGGTTAAAAAGGAATATATTTTGAACAAGACCAAGACTTAAAGCTTTATTGCTTGTCCAAAAGTCAAGAATTTCTTTTGAAGCTCATTTTAGTAAAGAAAAAAGATTCCAAGATGAATCACTGGCTTCGTATTACTTGATTCCTTGCTAGGAATCTAAAGTTCTAAGTAAGTTTTATAGCAAGTAGTTCCCAGCAGTTCCCAAACCATTGGTATGGGTACTTAAGTTAAATAGTGATATAACCTAAGGGTATATGAAATATTCTTAGCTTTGGAATCTAAGAGGCATCAGTGTATGATTGGGCTGAAGTTCAAGGAAAGATCTCTAAAAATCCCATGGGTAAGCGAAGACGCTTTTGATAATTCATGAGATCTTAAAGATAAAGACAGTATTTATTCTAGTCACAAGTTCAACCAGACTTGACCAAGATTGGCCATGACTATCCAAGAATGTGCGATTGGAACTACTCTGTAGATTACCCAAGTATTGATAATAAAATTCCTTTTGGGAATTATTCACTCAAGTTCCATTTATCCAATGGAAAGTTGTGAAAAAAGTAAGCTGTTCCAAGTCTGAACAGAGTGAGAAAATCCAAGAATGTAGTCTGCAACCATGAAGATGGTACTTAAGTCTGTGGACGGTAAAACATAAATGTTTGCCTATCCTTAAAGGGATGTTGGTACAAATCCATAGAGCATGAGCGGATGCTTAGACTTACACAGTAGAAAGATTCCTATAAAGTCTCGGCTGTGATAGGTACCTAAAGCATCAGTAAGAAGGAATCTAAAGACAAGAAGCCAAAAGATCTTGTCACTAAAAATTGGTCAAGAATAAACCAATTGAACTTGAATCAGTGAAAATTCAAGTATTTGGAATTCTAAATGCTTTTCATGTGAAAATTCAAGCAAAGAAGGGTGGATATTCCATCAAAAGGTTTCTAAGTTCTCAAAGGAAAGCACAAGTTCTTGAAAAAATCTTGTGAAGGGATCAAAACTTAGAAAATCTAGTTAGAGGTAATGCCTGAAACTTCAAAATTTTGGTAAAGAATTGAAGCAGAAGGTACTCTATCAAGAGGTTTTTAGACTTTAGGATATGTATCACCCACATGCATCAACCTAGTGGTTGAAAAAAAGAAAAACATCAACCAAGCATCTACATGGTTGGGGGCATGGAAACCAAGGAGAATCTTAATTTTGGAGAAAAACAGGAGAGAATAATGGTAAAATTTAGAATTCAAAGGTTGTAGAATTTCTAGAAGTGATATTTTATTATAACTTAAAGATATACCTCCTGTGTACCTAGACTCCAAGGTGTTAGGGATTTGCAACAAAAGAGAATATACCTCAATCATCAAGAAAATGCATATAGTGTTGGTTCGATACATGAACTAAATTATCACACCGAGAGCTTGACCCCATCAAGTGCATGGAAACGAGTGTGTGAATGATGGTTGATGTGGGAAAGCAACAAGTAATGCATGCAAAAAGGGAACATGCACCTCACACGAAACCTCTTACACCAAAGTGTGTATCAGGATACCAAACTCAAGCAATCACAATACTTGGAATTTTGCAAGTTGTTTCACCCCATGTGAGTGATCAAGCAAGAAAACGTTATGCTTATAGTGAAGTACTCACCTCATAGAATATCTCCCTACAATTTCGGCACTAGAAACAAACTAGGTTCCAAGTTCCACATGATACAAGATTTGTGATACTGATTGTCCAGAGTGCTCGATGATACTTGCATACACAAGTGAATTGGAATGTGGTGTTTCTTTGGTTTTTAGTCTCTATTCAAGATTAGTGACTCAAGAAAAACTTCTCCACTCCTAATGTAATCATGAGAACTTGTCACACACACACTAGTTGTATGAAGCAACAAGTGCAAGTGAATTGTGACTTGCCAAGCTACTGAATTTTACTTCCTCACGATCACTACCTTCACAAAAACACTTTAACCATCACATAGGCACCTTGACTTAGGCTTGCATCCCCGGTAATGGTGCCAAAAACATCTGTACCTAGACTCACAAAGTCTTAAGGATTCGCAACAAAAGAGACTATACCTCAATCATCAAGCAAATGCATATAGTGGTGGTTTGATACATGCATCTGCATGGAAATGAGTGCATGAATGTGGGAAAGGGACAAGTAATGCACACAAGAAGAGAACATCCACCTCACATGACACCTTTTACACCAAAGTGTGTATTGTGGTACTTGATGTAGTAGCAGACACAAATCATGTGATATTTCCTAGCTCTGATACCCAAATATGGTCAATAGCAGGGTCATTTTGAAGCTCTCGATGACATGCATTTTATTGACCAGAGCCTCACGTCATGGCAAAAGAACAAATTGGTGGGAATCACCTACTCTCACTTCAAGACTTCCTACACTTCACACACACACACACACAATAACAACAAAAGAGATTGCAAAGGGCTAGACAACACCTCTAGACACACATTCCATGCCTCAAGCACACACCAAAGTTCATGAAGAAGAAGGTACACAAGCAAGAAGAAGAAAATTTGAGATTTTAAAGTTAGCTCTTGATCATGGCCAAAAAGTCTTCAAAAGAGTCACAAGTGAATTATATACATGTGCCCTAATTTTTGTCCTTTCACACAAGAGACCAGCAATTTCTCTATAAATCACAAATTTCTTACTATTGTACAAAGGTGGTATTACAATCTTCAAGATTCATGCATCTAGAGGACTCCTCTAGAGAATTTACAAAGCTTTCCAATGTTATACAATGGGTTTTAGGAAAAGAAAGTGAGCCATTTCTTGAAAATTATGGGGGCCTCCTTTTCCTCTCTTCTTTCTTATGCTTCCTGCTCTCTCTTGTCTTCAATCCTCTTCAATGCTCTCCAACATCTCCTCGTTGTCAGATATAAGAACATGTGGAATTGAAATTCTACATGTTAATATGTTCAAACCTATAAAAATCAGAACCTACATAGAGAAAAAAACTTTGAACTTTTTTGGGGATTCTCTCACCTAATTTCAAAGCTTCTTATGTGCGCACGGAGCCATCAAGAAAAGGGAAAGACACCTCAATACTTTAATATCCCCTTGGGACACTCTTTTCTCACCATAGCCACGGAAAATGACCAAGCAAGAAGGAGAAAAGTGAGGAAGAAGAGATACACACGATATTTACAAGAGCTAACACCTTAGAAATGGCAAAAAGTTAGAAAATTTGAGCTCTCCTTGAGATTCATAGAAAAATGTGAAACCTTGTTCATACCAAATGACAAAAAGTCAGAAAATTTGACCTCTCCTTGAGATTCATAGAAAAATGTGAAACCTTGTTCATACCAAAATGGTAGGTCTAGTTAAAAATATTCATACACTACTTGTGGAGCTATTCTAAGATATGATAAGTAGAGTGTAGAAATACGGAAATCTTCTCATGATCTCCAAAATTTCAAAAGAAATTACATTTATAAAAATGAAGGTCTATCTTATAGAGGTATATTACAAGGAATGATGGTGGTTTGAAAAATGAAACTGGGCAGGCATTGTGCCTCCTCTTTCTTGTCCTTGCCTCTTTATCTTCATCCACTTGTATGTGGTCTTCTACCAAATCTTGCATGCTCAACACTAGTGAAGGTATGTATGCAAATTTATAGGTAGAAAATTAGATCATGCAACAAAACTCTAAGAGTTGGAGGCTGTAATATCAAAACTTAAAGCTTCTCTAGCCGCATCAAGAAGAGATTTAGAGTAAACGCCCAAATCTCTTGAGATACTGCCCACTTATGACCTCTTAGAGACTAGCTTGGCCTTGGAGATGCATAGGACAATGTAGGAAGAAGAAAGAGAAGAATAAAGAGCCACATAGGATATCTGGGAGGAGCTAGCATCATGGGCTTTGGAGCTGCCAATGGTAGACACCCCAAAAGAAAAATGATACAAGATCATTCAAGACTTATGCCATGCCTTTGGGATTGATGTGATATATCTAGCGATCTTGCAAAAGCTTTCAGAAACCAAATCCAAACACTAGGGAAGTTTAGAGAAGTAGCCTACTTCTGCCATTTTTTGGGTGTCTCTTGTTATAGAGGAAATTTGTTATTAAGGTATGGCCTCAACATTCCATATGATTTTGAAGTTTATTTTTTAATCACCCATGTGTAGTATTTTACTAGTTCCTCATATCTCATGAATATATTTTTTATTGATGGATGGGTATTATTTTATTTATCTCCTAAACATAGTGCACAAGTAGAAATATTATTCTAATAGAGGCACATGGCCCATCCACGTTGCCTCATAATTTTCTCCAAGGGCATTCCCTCAAATCATTTTCATAAGAAAATTAGTAAGTTTTGAAATGATTTTTTTTTTGGTCCTTCCCTCTATCTTTCTTCCACTTCATACTTCTCCTCAAAAATATTTACTTATAATTGAATAGGCCTTGCAGGAAGATGTTGGTATTGGTATCATTCAAGGTAGCTTAGGCAATCATTTGTGTGAAAGTCTATGAAAGTTAGTTGAAAAATCTATCCCACGTGTGAATCCAACTAGAATCACTCAATCAACTCAATTGACAAGGATACATTAGAGTCATACCAATGGCATAGATCGATGAGCAAGCTATATGAGCACTAAACATAGGTCAATATGCTTAAGATCTAGGTATTTGCCTTTCACCATATGAGCTGGAAAATTTCATAAAAGATTGTTATGATGGATCTACAAACCCATATGATCATGTAGCCAAATTAAAACAGGTCTTGAATGGTGAACAAATTACCAATTTATTTATGTGATAGAAGGTGTTTGGCTTAACCCTAGTTGAAACTGTACTTGCATGGTTTCTACCCTTGAGTAAAGCTTTATTCAAGAATCTTTATCAGCTTATGGAAGAATTCATAGGTGAATCCTCTAAAGGAAGATTTAAACTTAATTCGACTTCTTTAATATATTTTTAAACAAGCTAGTCACGAATCTTTTTGAGTTGCAACTAGAAGATTCCAACAGTATGTAGATAGGTGCCTTGTTGTGGAGAGACCATCTAGAAATTAATTAGAGGGTCCTGCCAATGGGAGATTATGCTCATGATTTGTTTACTTTCAAGATGAGTGTATCAAAGAGTATGTGTCCCTATGAGATAATCTAATTTTTTTTAATATCAAAATCCCTTTGGTAGATAAAAGGAGGTGGTGCTCCAACTCCTCTAATGCTTCATAAGCAATTCAAGGCACAAGTGGAAGATTCTAGCAAGTTTATCAAAACTTTGAGATCAGATAATGGGAAAGACTACTTGTCCCATGGATTTTCTAAGTTTTTGCAGGTTAATGGTATCAAAAAACAATATACATGCAGGCATACCCCTCAACAAAATGGGGTACAAGAGAGAAAGAACATACACATAGCAGAGGTAGCAAGGTCTATGCTTAATGAAATGAATATGCCGTATTGTTATTGGGGAGAGGCTACATGTACAACCACATACATCATGAATAGATTTTCTACATTTGGTATACATCATTTAACCCCTTAGGAATCATTAAGTGGAAGAAAAAACTGCATTTCAAATCTTAGAATCTTTGGTTGTGTATGTTATGTACATGTACCTCAACACTTGAGGCCAAAATTAGATGCCAAGTTTGAAGGGTGTATCTTTTTGGGATATTCAGTGGAACAAAAGGGATATAAATTCTATAACCCCATCACCAAGGAGTTGAAGGTAAGTAGGGATGTTGGCTTTGATGAGTTGAAGCCTTGGGATGCATGCACAAGTTCATTGTAGGTTGAAGAAATAGGTGAGATAGGTAAGAAGAATGATGATCATATATTTCAAGAAAGCATGGGTTTTAGTGGTCCAAGCAACTCATCCAGCATAAGGAAACCCTCAGCATGGAGTGGAAGGCTTACAAAAAGAGAGACCAACTCTAAATAAAGCAAATTCAAAGGCAAAGAGAAGACTCAAATTGAAGAAGGAAGACATCTAGATGAGAGCATGTTGGAAGATGAAGAGATGGAAGAAATTCAGACCCCATGAGTGAAGAAACAAAGAAAGAAAATGGCAACCACACTTAAAGGAAGTGAAAGAAGGTCCTCAAAAGTAAGATATCTAGTTCAAAGGTTAACATTTGATAATTTCATTGCAAAGCAGTATGCATATATCACTTAGGTAATCAAGGACAAAGAACCGACTAGCTACGAAGAGGCTAAGTATTGCAAGGAATGACAAGAGGCAATGAACAAACAACTCAAGCAACTTGATCCAGAATTGGACCTTGGTACCAACTCAAGAAGGCATGAAAGTGATAGGTAATAAGTTGGTTTACAAAATTAAAATAATTTAGATGGTTCCATTTCTAGGTACAAAGCAAGCTTGGTGGCGTAAAGATTCCTCCTAAGCTATGGAATCGATGAGGATGAAAATTTCAGCTCTATAGCTAATGTGCCAACAATTAGGAATTTGATTGCAATAGGCACATCAAATTAATTGATCTTATATGATCTAGATGTGAAATAATGCCTTCCTCAATGGAGAGCTTGAAGAAGTAGTCAACATGAGCAAACCTCAAGGATTCGCTAATACTATGCACAAAAATCATGTTTGCATATGGACTAAAGCAATCCCCAAGGGCCTAGAATTAGAGGTTAGTGGATTATTTATCAAGGTTTGGATACAAAGAAAGTGTTGCAAATCCATCACTTTACATGAATAAGCAAGGAGATGAGACAATATACCTATGCATCTATGTGGACGATTTGATCATCACAAGAAGTGTTATTGCAAATATTGAGATATCAAATCAAAGATAGGAAGGGAGTTCAAGATATCTGATCTTGGAAAAGTAAATTAATTATTGGTTATAGAAGTAATCTATGCACACAATAGCATCTTCTCTATTCAAAGAAAATACTTGTTGCATGTGCTATATAGGTTTGGTATGAGTGGTTGTGAGGCACTTTCTTAACCAATGGACCCAATAAAAAGTTGGTTATAGGTCAAGGAGAGTCTACATAATATATTACACCATATAGATGCATAATTGGATCATTAATTTGTGCTACATTCACTAGATCTAATCTTGCATATGTAACAACAAGAAAAGTGCTTAGGTACATCAAGCACACCATCAATCAAGGTCTATTTTACTCTCATGATCATCTTATAACACCATATCTAATCATGATCATCTTATAACAACAAGAAAAGTGCTTAGATACATCAAGCACACCATCAATCAAGGTCTATTTTACTCTCATGATGATGATCTAAGTGTCAAACAATAAAGTGATGTTGATGGGGCAGTTAACAAGGATGATTGAAGGAGTACATTAGGTTATGTTTCCATTATATGTACAAAAGTGATCTCATGGAGCTCTAAGAAGCAACCCACTATTGTTCTTTTACCCACAAAGCTTGTGTACATAGGTCTATGATTGGCTACATGTGAGCTATTATGGCTTAAGAAACTACTTAAGGACCTGGAAGTGAAAGTGGAGGAGTTTTCGCTTTATGGAGACAACATTTCAAGCATCTACCTAGCTAATAATCCAATGTTTCATGCAAGGAGCAAGCACATAGAATTTCATTACCACTTTATTAGAGAAAATGTGGTGGCAAAGAAGCTAGATATAAGGTATGTGAACACTAAAGTGCATGTTTTAGACATGACGACAAAGCTTCTTGAAGGCAAAAATTTGGGAGGATTCAAGGAAGCAATCAACATAAGAGAGATAGGATGAAGCAACAAAGGAAAAGGACTTGCACTTGAGGGGAAGTGTTAGAAGTTAGAAATAATTTCAAGATCAAGAGTATAAGAACATCCCTCAATTTTCACCTCTGTCTATAATGGAATGAAATTGATTAGAGAAGAAATAGGTCACCTTTTGATGTGATTGGACCTCACTTTTTGATATGTATATATTTTTGATTGGTTAAACATGTTAGTACATAACCTCCAAGACCTCTAATGAGTTGTACTATGACTTATACTTGTGGAATACTATCCCAAAGTTGAGCCTTGCTTAAGTACACCCCTTGCTAGTGAACACTTTTAGGATTATTTACCACTTTTAAGCACGTCACGATTTACCTATTTCAAAAGCTGTTTAAATAGCAAAAAACTAAATTCATAATGTCCTCTACTTGACATACGAATATTCATGTGCAAATAATTTTTGAATAATTTCATTATGTGAACGAAGGCATCCCATGGGGTATCATGACTTGAAAATTGATAGCAATTGTCATTACTCATCACGTCCTGCATAAGGTGGCTATCCATGGAGTTTGCACTAGTAGAACATAGAAGGTACAAGCGAATTCATTGGTCGCGAGAGAAAGCTACCATAAACGAAGTTGTTCCACTGGATGAAGGTGAAGGACAAACACTAGGAATGAGTATGAGCAGTTATGAAAAAGTGCAAAGCGTGGGTTTTCTTCTAGCATCGCATGCTTGCATGCATCATTTAGGTGCTTGCATGGCTAGGAGTATTTTCTTTGGTTCTAATGTAGGAGATCTTGTTTTTGATAGAGAAGAGGTGTCATCCATTAGGAGTCCATCGTTGAAGCGGAAGCAATGGACTAGGTAAGTCCCTCGTTGATTCATATTTTTTAGCTCATTAGTCAACCTACACCTTTTTAGTTGCATTTATGACCAACAACTTACCTTGTTGATGAAAATGGATATATCTAGCATATCCAAAAGTGCTAAATCATAGTGTATTCTACCATAAAAAAGAGGAATTCAACACCATGTATGGTCTGTCTACCACTAGTATAGATCGAGATATTATATCAGAAAAATCAATTAGCAAGGCAGATTGATTGTCTGTGTTTAAAGTAACTTGAGTGAAAGGAAAAATGAAAGTGAAACGTGTCAGGACAGAGTTCTATGATGCACTGATGGTGTTGCAATAGAAGGTCTACCAAGAGATACCAATAAACTACAAGTTGTCTATACAGTTTGCTAGAGCTTTTGCATTTGACAACTACACCATTGCTCAGACATCGACAAATTCAACTATGTACCAACTGGCATGGGTTGCAACTGTAGAAGCATCTATGGAGAGATGCAAGAAGATGGGGTACATTGCAATTGAAGATGCAAAGGTTTTATAGTTTTTTGAATGATGATGCTTCACAGGTTTTAGAGCCTCTGGATGCTGACTTGCACAAACAGAAACAAGATGTTGAGTTACATGTTCCACAAGGTATGAAAATTGCTGCCATTAGGCAAGTGGAGGGTACTAAGATTATATGTACCTTAGAATTACTAATTGATAGTGAAAAGATTAAGTTGTATAGGGTCAATCTTGCTTTGGATCAAGCCAAGTTATCGAAGGCAACTGAGTCTAAAGTGACTACAACAATCATTGAGATGAGAAACAAGTTATAAGCATCTCTAGAGGAATTGAAATGTGATGTGGGAATGTCTCATGAGAGGAGGATTCAATTGGAGACACAAATTTAGATATATACTATTAATTTGGAGTTGTTAGAGGTTGAACTAGATGCAAATGAAAAATTGCTTGAATTAGAGGTAATATTTAATACTTAGCAAGTATCGTTTCGCTCCTGTGGTAGAGTATCGCGATATTTCCCTCCGATCGTGTATCGTTTTGGATTAGAGATCGTTTTGACAGCGATCGTTTCTCTGAACGATCATGTGCCAAAGATCGTCCCTCAAAGATCGTCGATCGTGTATCGTCTGGTCTTCAGAGATCGCGATATTTACCAGCGATCGCGTATCGTCTGGATCAAAGATCGTGTATCGTTTGGCTGAAGTATCGTGTATCGTTTTGAGCCAAGTATCGTTTGTGCTAAAGATCGTTTTGATCAAAGATCGCGATATTCATCGGCGATCGTGTATCGTTTGGTTCGTAGGTCGTGTATCGTTTGTATGCAGAGATCAAGTATCGTCTGTAGTCAGAGATCGTGGAATTTGGAGGTTAAGTATCGTGACTTGAAAAGTTATTTTCAGTCAATTTTTAGCCAAAAATTCTTCCTAGAATTCTAACCCTGAGTGAAAGTGCCAAAGGCTAAAGGTTAGCAAAGACTGATCAGAGTTTAGAAGTGGATGAACCTGAGATCCGGAAGAACTCTAGGAAGCCGAAGAAGTGTAATCTCTTCTGTAGGTAGTGTAGCAGAGCAAAGTAACCGTTCACATTATTCAGAGACCTCCAGTGAGTCAGAGGAAGAAATTCCCATGGCTTCAGAGGATATGCAGAACACAGTACCCATGATTGGCATGATGTCGATCATTGAGGGAGAGTACAGGACCTCCTTGGAGTATACGAACACCAACCAAAATGAGATCCCTATTTATTTGGATGGTCTAAACACACCAGTGGCCAGGTTAAAGAAAGCATCAGAGGCTTACATAGTGCCTAGGCCAGCAGTCAAGTATGTAGGAGGATTTTACATGGACAAAAGAGATATCCAATATGTTGTCACAGAACACCCAGAAAACATTAATGAAATTGGTGAAGAAAATAATGCTTCAAACTTAAATGGAGGAGGGAATGAAGAGCAAGTAACTACACCTAGAGGGAGATCTACGGTTGCTAGGATATGGAGAGGAGACCTGATTCCCCAAGATGACACCTTAATGGATGTATATTTGATCAATGGGATAGAGCATCTTCTTAGAGCACATTCTTCAATTTGGGAAGCTGCTCCTAATCCAGTCACCATCTATGAGTTACAAGATCCTGATTTCTCCACCATCATCACATATCTGGATAAGAATCAGAGAAGATATTGGCCCTTAACAGAAGCGGAAAGAGCTGAGTTGAAATATCAAAATATCCCAGTGTTTCCCCCTAGGGACCAAGCCACTACTTCAGGAAATCCACTTGGAACATCCCATAATGATTCATACCAACAGTCGGGCCAAACACAACAAACACAATAAACTCAAATCCCAGTCAGACCACCTGTGCAGTTCGCAATGCCTGCAAATAACCCTAATTACCGACCTCAACCAACTATTGACCCAAGACATGGAATTCGTGCTCCAGTCAGACCGCCGGTAGTAAGAGGACCAGGCATGCCAATAGGAAGACCAATTTTTCCAGTAATGCCTAGACCACCCGAAGCAGAAAGAAGATTAAGGCCAATTCAAGTGGCCAAATGCATGAGAAACCACTATGATGGCTCTAGTGAACCTTACAATCATATAACTGAATTTAAACAAGTAATCAGAGCCGAACAGGTAGAAGACTTTTTGATTCAATATGAGTCCTTTGGCCTTACTTTGTCAGACACAGCGTTAGCATGGTTTCAACCATTGGACCCTAATACTTTTCAAAACATGGAGCAAGTATACCAAGAAATGATTGAGGAATTCACTAAGTCAGGAATTAAAAACAATTCTTCATCATTGATCCATAGCTTCAAGCAAGCCCCTACCGAATCAGTGAGATTGGCTGCAAGAAGATTCAAGCAGTATGTAGACAGATGCCCAGTAGAAGAGAGACCTACCCAAAATAAAATGGTGTCATTATTTTTGGAAGGATTGTTGAACGGATCTTTGAGATCATTGGTCTATGTAAAGAGAGTTCAGACTTTGCAAGAATGCATGAAGGAATGTATAGATCTAGAAGACAACCTAGCAGAGGACCTGAAAATACCTCAAGGTAGCTTGAAAAGTGAAGATTCGGCCAGTAACACATCAATCCCTAAAAACAATGTAGAGGAAATAGCCGATTTGGTAGCGAAGAAGTTGAACGTTCAAGGACAGAGGAACTACCCCAATAACCCTATGAGAGTACCCATGCTCAGAAGATGTATGCAGTGCGGAGGAGATCATCCTTCTCACTTGTGTACTAGGGGAGTAGTCCCACCACCTGCTTATGTTTATAATAGACCCACTGTCCCAGGACCTCTACAATATTGCAGTATAGAACAAAAATATACAAATCACAGTACAGAAAATTGCCCTTACAATAGGCAGGCGAGACCAGCACAGCCATACATGAGACCTTATGGATACCCTCAGAGAGATCAAGGAGGTGAAGCCTTTAGATATCCCACTTATCAGCCGCAGGCACCAGTGCCACGACCATATGCGTATCAAGGATACACCCAACCACAACCTGTACTAGGACAACAACCGCCCCATCCTCAGAACGTTGTCCCAGTCAAGATTGCTCAACCTGAAGAAAACCTAGAGAGAGCAATAGTCCCAGCCACACCTTTGGTTGGTAATGAACCATATGACTCATCTTACGACCATAGTCAAGGAGCATATCCCAATTATGAAAGCTCAATGATGGAATATGGACAACTGTATGAACCATATGCCTATGGCATGGAAGTATCAGATAGTTCATACGGATATGAGCACGACTATGTGTCATTGATGTACACAGCTCCTAGAGCAACCATACCACCCCGACCCATAAACAGACCGCGTGTACCCAGAGGACCATGTTATAGATGTGGAGGTGATCACTACATCAGAGAATGCACATTGCCAAACCCACCACCACCACATCGAGTCTGGGAAGGCTACTGTAGTGATTGTGGTAAGGAACACCTTTTCAGAGACTGCCCCAAGAATCCCAACAAGGTTACATCTAACGTGCAAATCAATGTGATAGAAGTAATCGAGTCATCAGGGAGCGATAAGGAATACACTGTACCATTGAAAGCGATAACGAGAGCTAAAGCTAAAGAGATCCCAAAAAAAGCTGAAAAACACAATCCGAGTGACATAGCGACGAATACACCCACACCACAGAGAGTTGAAGACTCGGAAGAGCCTGAGAAAAGTGTGGTAAGTAAAAGAACCCAACGATGGAAGAACCGTAGAGATAGGATAAAAGAAAAGAAATTACTGCAGAAAAAGGAAAATGAGAAGAACGAACAGAATCCAAAAGAGGAACAGAAAAAGGACGAAGAAATTAAAAGTGAAAAGTATAAGAAAGAAGAGTTTGGATCAGTCTTAGCAGATCCCATGCCTGAAGAATTAGCTATGTGGATTCAGGCATACAAGGCACGAATAAGAGCCGGACCAACTATCGAACAACACGAGAGAGAATATCCAAGAGGCGACTTAGAAAAAGAAAGACTGCAGATCTGCAAGAAATTGATAGAAGTTGCACAACAGACCTTAGAAAAACTTGCATCGCCTTTACCCAATACCCGAATTTCTGAAGGAGAATTCCAAGAGTGTGTAAACACTCATGAAAAGCCTGAAGTGAGTAGAACACAGAATGACGAATGTGGTATTGAGAGAAGGGAAGGATCCATAGTTCCCGAAGTAGAAGGCGAATGGACTAAAGATCTATGGGCACGAGTTCAAGAGGACAAATGGAAGAAAGTGGAAGGAATTGAACCACCCTTTGAAGAACTAGAAGCAGGAGATGAAATAGAGGGTTCAATACATGAACTACATTCAGAGGAAATTTTACCGATGGATGCAAGTAACCAAGGAGAGGAAGATGTAAATGAACTGCCCAATTACACAGGGGAGTACGAACACAATTCAGAATTGTATCGTATTCCCTCAATGAGGAAACGAGAAAGGAACCCATCAGTCCAAACATCTGAGATCATACAACGCCTTAGAGAGGTAAAAATCCCTTGTACCCTAACATTCGAAGAACTGTTGAAGGTAAAACCACATTTGAAGGAGATGGATGCAAGTAACCAAGGAGAGGAAGATGTAAATGAACTGCCCAATTACACAGGGGAGTACGAACACAATTCAGAATTGTATCGTATTCCCTCAATGAGGAAACGAGAAAGGAACCCATCAGTCCATACATCTGAGATCATACAACGCCTTAGAGAGGTAAAAATCCCTTGTACCCTAACATTCGAAGAACTGTTGAAGGTAAATTATTCAATCAATGGGAAGTCACGGAGGAAAAGAAAGAGATAGCAGACGAAGTAAACACAGTGAGAATTCTAGTGGATACGGTAGGAGACTTTAGTGAGGGAGATGAAGGAAATACCTGCCTTCCAATTACTTATAGGGGTTACACTACCAAAGCCATCTTAGATTCGGGAGCTGGTGTTGGTATTGCTACCAAAGAAATTTGGGAGAAATGGGGAAAATCAGCGTTAAGACCAACACGCATGAAAATACAAATGGCAGACGGACATACAGAAAGACCCTTAGGATTGTTGGAACGAGTAGTTTTCACTACGTGTGGAGTGGAATTCGAACACACTCTAGCAATATGTCACTTCGAAAGGCCAAGCAATTATGAAATGATCCTGGGAAGGCCTTTCATGAGACAGTTAAAGGTCGTGCAAGATTGGGGAAAAGATGCTGTATACCTACAACATGCAGGAACCACCACTAGAATAAACCTATATACATACACTTATCAAGATGTTCCACCTCTACAATGGAATCAAATTCATAAGGAGGAAGACGATCAATCAATTCATAGTGTAGGTTCTAGTGATCAATCTTGGATGAACGAGGACACTCATCTATGGATATGCCAAGCTGCAAAGAAGGAAGAGGAGAGAAGAAAAGGATGGCAGCAGAAACAAGGAATAGCGAGGTCTGTACAAGATCCAGCTTACATGCCACAAGTATTTCCGGATGAAGAATTTGAACCACACGGTTGGATGGAAATTTTAGCGACCCTCGATGTCTGTGTAAACGAAGAAGTAGTGACCATGAACGAATGTATCGATGAGGAGGGTTATGATGTGAGCCTGTATGTGGTAGTCCTTCAGGAGGCGGAAGAAGGAGAAGTGATCGAGAAAGACTGGAAGGAGGACTACGAGAGCATTGAAATGGAGCCCGAACCAATGGATCTAGGGAATAGTACCACCAACATAAATATCACAGCCAATGGAAAACACCAGAAACTCACACAGAAGGGGGAATTAGAATTTGAAAGAGAATCAGAAGATGAAGAAAATAAACCCCAAGACCAATTTGAGGTACCAGCTCACTTTAAAAAATATGAAGTGGAGGAGAGAAAAATCGCTATTCAAATGCCGAAAAGAGAAGCACAGCCTGGAATAGCATATGATAATAAGGAACAAACCAAGAAGATAGTAGTAACTGTAGAAGAAGGAGAAGAACGATGTACCTTCATAGGACAGGATGTCTCATTAGAGGAAGAACAAGAGTTAATTCGTCTCATAAGAGTATATCGGGATGTCTTTGCTTGGACCTATAAGGACTTGAAAGGAGTCGACCCTTCTATATGTGCGCATAGAATTCCCATGACATCCGAAGCCAAACCGTCTAAACAAAGACCATATACATACAATGATGTGTATTCAGCAAAGATAAAGGAAGAGATAGACAAATTGTTAGATGCTGGATTCATATACGAGATTGAGCACACAGAATGGGTGTCACCTTTGGTGGTTGTACCGAAAAAGAATGGAAAGTTAAGAGTGTGCATCAACCTTAAGAAAGTAAATGCCGCGACCATAAGGGATAGTTATCCATTACCAATTACAGATCATCTCTTGGAAAGGGTGGCAGGAAAGGAAGTCTATAGCTTTCTGGATGGCTTTTCAGGGTATAATCAGGTAGCTATTGCTCCTGAGGACCAACATAAAACAGCGTTCGCAACTGAATGGGGAGTATACGCCTTTAGAGTCATGCCTTTTGGTTTAACTAATGCCCCAGCCACCTTCCAAAGATTGATGTGCCATGTATTCAAAGAATTCCTAAGAAAAAGTATGGAGGTCTACGTGGATGATCTTTGTACTTATTCAGCTATACGATCAGAACATATCCCTGAGCTAGAAAAGAACTTTGCTAAATATCGACAATATCGAGTATGCCTTAACCCAGAAAAATGTGTCTTCATGGTTAGACAAGGGAAAATATTAGGACATATTGTCTCCAAAAATGGAATCTCAACTGATGAAGACAAAATTAAAGTAATTCTGGATTTACCAAGACCAAAGACGGCTAAGGAAGTTCAAGCATTTATGGGACATTGTGGATACTATCGAAGATTTATACATATGTACGCCATAATTGCTAGACCTCTTTATGCATTATTGACTCAATTTAATTGGACCGAGGAATGTGAAAAAGCCTTCAACGAATTAAAGAATCGATTGAGTTCAGCACCAATCCTTCGAGTACCTAACTGGAATAAGCCGTTTCACATTCATGTGGATGCTTCCAAGTTTGCCATTGGTTGCATCTTAGCTCAGCCTGCAGATACGGGAAAACTAGACCACCCTATAGCCTATGCTAGTAGACAATTAAATCAAGCAGAACGCAATTACACCACCACGGAGAGAGAAGGCCTAGGGATGGTGTACGCAGTGAAAAAGTTCAGACATTACCTGTTGGCAAACAAATTCAAATTCTTCATTGATCATCAAGCCCTACTGTACCTAGTCAACAAGCCTTGTAATACAGGACGACTAGTACGATGGTTTTTATTGCTAATGGAATTTGATTTTGAGGTAGTAGTCAAGAAAGGAAATACCCACATAAGAGCAGATCACTTATCAAGAATGACCCATGGAGAACCGCCCATAGGAGTACCAGATGATCTGCCAGATACGTACCTTTTTAACCTGGAAGTATGTCCTCAATGGGCAGAAAAGTTGATCCCTATACTTACTCATGGACCTAAAGATGGGATCACGCCAAACTAAACCCAAGACCTCTGGAAGACTAAAAACCTTCATATCATTGCGGGAAGTTTGTATCACCAGGATTCAAGTGGATTATTAATGAGATGCATGGAGGAAGAGGAACAAGAAATGTGGCTTCAGAAAGCACATGTAAACCAATGGAAAACTCATTTGAATGCAAATGGAACGTGGCAAACACTCAAGAGATTTGGCATATATTGGCCAACCATGCAAAGAGATGCACATAATTATGTATCAACCTGTCAAACCTGTCAAGAACAAATCCCAGATGAGAACTCTACCTTATGCTATTCTACAATAGCACCAAGATGGAGCATGCCTCTGGTAAAGTTCTTGAAAACTCAAGAATACCCAGAAGGAGCAACTTCAGCAAGGAAACGTGCACTTGTAGAACAAAGCAAGGATTATGCCATTATAGGAAAACAACTTTTTAAACGAGGAAAAGATAACCAATTAAGAGTGTGCATTCACGAAGACGAATATCTTTCTGTTTTAGAGATGGCTCATACAGGAGCTGCAGGAGGGCACTTCTCTGCAGATAAAACAGCAAAAATGATCCTCTTTGCTGGAATGTGGTGGCCAACTCTACATCAAGATGCCATGACATATGTGCAACGATGTGATACTTGCCAACGAACCAAATATCCAATTAGGAGAGATGAAATGCCACTTAGACCCATGATGAGTGCCAAAGCTTTCACGAAATGGGGAATAGACTTCATAGGACCTATTAGCCCACCAGCGAAAGGATCCCATGCCGAATATATAATTGTAGCAATAGACTATCTGACCAAATGGGTTGAAGCAAAAGCAACCAAGAAAAATGACGCAAGAACCACAGCCAAGTTTCTCTTTGAGAACATTTTCACTAGATTTGGACTACCAATAGAAATTGTGAGTGATAGAGGTACGCACTTTGTGAATGAAGTTATAGAAGCTTTATTGAATGAATTCTTGGTAATTCATAAGAAATCAGCTCCTTATCACCCACAAGCCAATGGACAAGCCGAAAGTTCGAATAAAATCTTGTGTACAGTTCTCACTAAAATTGTTAACGATGGAAGATCAGATTGGGATAAGCAATTACAACATGCTTTATGGGCATTTCGAGTAGCCTATAAAACCGCCATAGGCACTACTCCTTTTAACTTAGTGTATGGACAAAATGCTATTTTGCCAATTGATTTCTTAATTCCCACTCTGAGAGTAGCAACTACTTACGAGTGGACAGGACATGAACTATCAGCTCAATTGGATCAAATAGAAAAGCTTCACGAAACTAGGTTACAAGTAGTAGCAGGCATTTATGCTGCTAAACGGCGACAGAAAGCCTACTTTGATGCGCACATTAAGGACAAAAATTTGAAGGAAGGAGATTTAGTTTTGGTATATACCTTGAAACAACATGCAAAGAAGTTGCAAAAGAGAGGATATGGTCCATTAATCATTAATCGTATATCTACAAGTGGAGCCATCAGCTTAGCAACCTTAGATGGAGATGTATTACCAAACTACATCAGTGGATGTAGAGTAAAAAAATATCTAGAACCATTGACCGAAGAAACAATGTCTCGATTAATCAAAGGCAAGAATAGACGCATAGAAGAGGAAAGGATACGAGAAGAAGCGAGACAGGAAGCATTGGAAAGAATAAAGAAACGGAAAGAGTGGATGAGAGAGCGAGATGAGAGATATCGACTAGGAGAAGAACTCATCCCGATGGCTAATTTTAGAGCCACTCAAAACCTAGGATCACAGAGAACGCAACCATATTTAAATTTGGGAGCAGGTAAAGCGGAGTACCACTTGGTGGATGCTCTCATTGACACAGGAGCTGCTGTAAGCTGTATCAAGCTTTCTTTAACCCAAAAACTCCAGGAGGAAGTACGCCCATCAATGGCACAGTTGATAGGAATAGGAGGAACAATTACTCAATGCATAGGTGAGATCACCTTACCTTTGCATCTTGGCAACAACACTATGGAACAAAAGCTATTAGTGTATCATGATCAGGATTTACTTGAAGAGGTAGTGTTAGGTCAAGACTGGATTTACGAATATGAGGTGACCGTTCAATTGGCTTTAGGATACATCTCAGCCAGGATAGGACATCGTGAAGTATTCAGACTGCTAGACGAACGACCAATCAAATCTGTGAGCATAGAGCAAAAAGTTCATTCCAATGAACAAAGTCATGAATGTATGTTCACTAGCACTATAGAAACACCTTCATCAAGTACTATATGTGCGGACACATTGAATTCTGATTGCACACAATATTCTAGTCTAGCAAGTCATGAGAGTGTCAATCTATCTGAAACCAACCTCAGTGAAGCACCATGCCAAAGAGAGACTAGTCCTCTGAGTAATTCAAAATCTGTACCTATTAAAATATATCCTATTCCATACTCTAACCAAGCGTGGATAAAGAAAGATCAAGTGAAGGAGTATCTTCGACGACGGAAGCACAACCAACATCAGAACAAACAATCAAATGAGAAAACAACTCAGTCGGAACAACGAAGTCATCGACGAACTGCTACAATATGGATTCCTAAGAAAGTAGTAGCCGCTCAACAGGATCGTTCGCAAATCTGGATTCCTAAGTCATGCGCTTCAAAGAAACTAAGCCGAAATGATGATCTTCAGCACAACAAGAACCAATATGGTCCACAGGCAAAACAGCCACAAAAAAGGAACTATTGGAGAAAGAAGGAGTCTGCAATGGCAACCCGAGCCATTCCAAGATTTACAAATCAGATAGAGCAGACATGCAACAAGAAAAGAGCCACATTCATCGGAATTAGGCAACGTACAACAAGGCCCAACAAAATGAAGTAGATTTGGATACCTAAAGACAAAATAAACGGCATGCATCAACCAACTACTTCCAATTGCACACATATGGAGCCTTCGAGACCCAAAGTATGCATAATAGGGCCACATTACAAGGCCAAGCATTCGGCACATCTTTCTTCTATTTCAGGATAGTCAAGGACATTTTCCTCTTGGGAAATAGGAGAGCACTTGTACATACATTAAGAAAATTACTCCAAAAAAAATAATAATAACCGCTTCGGCTATAACCTAACTTTTCTGTTTTCCTTTTCAGATGAAAATATAAAAACACCTAAAAATGTGAAAAATCCAGGTATTACCTTTCTCACACCCACGGGAAAGGGGCGACACTATTCACTCGGAGCAATATCGAGCTTATGACAAACAAATAAAGGAGGATTTCTGATAATATATGGCAACTAATACATACTCTATATTGAGTGCAGATGGCGTCTACTAGTTCCAAAGCCACACAAGAGGAAGAGGTCCAACTTCTTCCTTTGGAATCAGTCACAAGAGTAAGAGGCAATTGGTTTCGGGATGACCAACCAGTCTCGGAACTCATTTTCATGGCAACTATCAAAATTATGGATACAGATCACTATTTTCCAATCATGTCACAGGACTTCAAAACAATAATACAGGGATTACCTCATATTGAAGATGTATGGACACAGGCAGGCATAGAGGCATTTCTCAAATTGCCAATCTATGTGCCAGATTTTCAGAGATGTGCACAAGTAATGAATACCATGCAACCTGCTGCAACAAAAATATCAGTCCCGGAAGCACGAGTATTGGATAAAGTCGGAATTTGGAAAACAATTCAATTCACACATGAGTTGATCAATAAAGCTTTTGGATGGAATCAAGCAGGAATTACTTGTGTTAAAGAGGAATGTCATGACCCGAAGAAGAGGTCCTTCCTGGAGATTAACAGAATAGACATTGAAGATGCTGTCCGTCTTGTGCATCAACATTTCTGCTTCCCCAGTATGCACAGATACACGGCCCCACAAAAGATTGTAGTACAACTATTATCACATGCCATGTGACAAATAGGAAAAAAAATTAATTTGACAGGGTATGTCCAAGAAAGGCTATTTGAAGCCCAGAAGAAATGGGGCCAGAAGAAGTTTTTGAATGGCAGTTCTGCATTAACATTATTGATATATGAAGCCCTCGAGATGAAAAATTGCTTACGGGAGATGCCGACCTCAGAAGGGCTAGCCAAGTATGCAAAATCCGCTACGGTCCCTAAGAAAAAGAAAGCAGTTGTTATGGTTGAGGAAGCTGGAACGAGCACACAAAAACCCATGAGGGGTACAAAGCGTCTACGGGAGGAGAAAGCCCAAGTTACACCACCATCAAAGAGAACTCATCTCTTACCGAAGATCACGACGGCTCAAATGCCAATTACAAGGAGAGATCTTTCCGCTACCCTCGAAGAAACACATCAGTACATGCAAGGGCAGGTAAACTTAAACATTCAAGGTCATCATTATAGACAGGCAAGTCAAGAGAAACAACAACGGAGTCCAGAGAAGACACCAAAACAAGCTGGAAAATACAAAGAACTAGGGATAGATGATTCCAATACCAATACGGATTCCAGCCCTGAAAAAAATACCTTGGATACTGATATACTGACAGAAACGCAAGAAGAAGAATGGAATGAGATCGATCAATTGGAAGTGACGCTGGGAAATTATGAAGAAAAGGAAACGAATGTAGAAGATTCCATTGAACCGGAGCATGTCATTCAATTGAATGATACTACGAAGATAAGCATCAAGGAAGCTCCAACAAACGTTACATATATAAAACCACCTATCAAAGAGGAAGTCCAAACTCCAGTAAGTAAGGAAACGGAGGAGTTACAAAACAAAGAACAAATTGTGATCGAGGTACCGGATGACACACCTCAAGAAAAGCAAGCAAACATGGGGGCTGAGCCAAGGATCCAGCTTCAGATTAGGCAGCCCCATGACACTACATTACATATCGCACAGGGCAAAGATGTCAATACCGGCGAAGAACCAAGCATTCCAAAAACATGGTTGAATGTGGATGTCACTCAGCTGAAGCCGGTAGTCAAGCAAATGATTAAGACGGCCATGGACACTCAACAACAGTTGATGGAAATAGATGTCGACTATGATCAGGCAAGGAGAGAAAAGAATCAATTTCAAATCATGAGTGAGCAGCTATCGGCACAATTGATTGAAGCACAAAAAGAATTGGCAGTCAAAAATACGGAGGTGCTGGCAATCAAGCTACAACATGATGCATCCATCTCTCAGAATCAACAGTTGCATACACAGCTAACAGAGTTGCAAAGATTACACGATGCGAGCGAGGCTGAAAAAGAGAAGATGAAAATGAGAAGCATGTTATTAGACGATCAACCAATCATACAACAGGAATCCACAGAAACCAAAGAACAAGAGTTAAGAGATCAGATCTCAAAATATGAAGAGTTGCTAAAGCAAGAACAAGCAAAGATTGGGGAATGGAAGAGCCGATACACCAATGAAACCAATGAATTGAAGAGTCAATTACAAAAGGTGAACGCCAAATTGATACAAAGCTACAGCGAAAATATGGATAATGTAGCTGACATTGGTAAAGAATTGCTGGCCACTAAAGAAACACTCAGAGAAGCCATGCAGGAGGTAAAAGAGAAAGATGAATGCATAGCACGACTAAAGACTCAAATGAAAGAGAAAACACCGATCGGGACACCAGTAGTGCCGGCTAAGGAAAATCCTACTGACGAGGTAGAGGTAAGTCCTCTATCTCACCCGATCTATAATTATCCACTACATGAGCAGTTGGCCGACATACATGACAAACATCCAATGCCCTACACTGTAGAAATAAGTAAGAAGGAACGGGCACTAGTGGTGTCCCGATTGACGGAGAATTTCAAAAATGAAGTCATCAAGGTAATGAAAGAGGCCAAGATCAAAGGTAAAGACCTGGACAAGATCATGAAGCCGTTCAATATTCCATACGGACTCTTGAAAGAGAAAACAAGACGATATATAAAGAAGATTACAAAGAAGAGTCCAGATGAGCAACTCCATTTTAAACATGATACATTCGATTACAATCAAGAAGAGTTCGAAGCTACACAACCAATTTGGAGAAGAAAATTTTTGGAGAAACATCCCACACTACGGGTGCATTGGCGAGCAGCACCATATTCATTACAGGTAAACCCTTCATTTTGTCCTATACCACGAAGAAGGGATGCCCGAGAATTTTTGGACTTGCAAAGAAATGGCGCAATAAATAATCAATGGCTGAATTATCCGCTACTACCAAGCCCACCACATAATTACTTGCCAACGGAGGATTATATGGTCAAAACCATCGAATTTTGGTTGCAGAATTATACGACAATGCCTGACTTAACTGTCAAAATGACCAATAAAATACTTAGTATGATACTTGCGGTACTCAAGGTCTTCAAGCATGCGGCCTACACCTTTTTGAATTTCATCGGAATTAATCAAGGCACAGAAATCCTCATTTTTGATCTATCAGTTATGCCTAGCAGACCAACAATAATGGCGTATTATTCCAGATTAATGTTCTTGCCAAGTGTATATATGCAAACGTTTGAAGAAGCTTTCTTTACCGGATTTTTTGAAATTGATTCCGAAATCTTTTTGAAGATGTCGTCCAATTTAAATGCCAGACTAGTAGCATACGAGCTTAGCTTCTTCGCAGATCACAGACAGCCACCCAATGATGGTGTGAAGGCAGAACAATGGAAACAACTCATGATAAGTGAAGCCAATCTGCTAAATGATACAGAGCAAAGAGTATATAAAACATATGCCTGTCGCTTATCAAAGCCTGTCGGGGACGACAGAGTCCAGGAGGGGGGCAGTGTTGAGGGAGAGTCAAGTAAAAAGAAGAAAAGAAGAAGGCAACGAAAAAAACAGCTGCACTAAATAGAAATATCCGAAGACACATCTCAGTAGGAAGCCCCGCAGGGGCGCAACACCCATCTCTGCACAGAGCCCCGCAGGGGCGCACACACCAAGGAAAAGCACGCAGCTGGAAGGAGGAATCAGGGCCAACAAGTATCACATATGAGGGTGCTTCAACCTCTTGAGTTACAGAGGATTCAGATCAAGGCTTACGAGCTACATCCGCATATGTGCACTAATGGCGTGCGTGGCAAACCGAATCAACCGGCTTGGAGTAATGCAACCAGGTCCGATGTGTGCAACCAGGACAAATCAGAGTGCCTCTAAAACGTAATGCAAGATCAAGAATCAGGTAAAACTGGCCACGGGATGCGTGCGGACAACAAACTAAGGACAAGGAACAAAGCCTGTCAAGGGACGACAGAGACGAAGAGGGGGAGAGTGTTGCAAAGCTAAAGAAAGCACAATGCAGAGAAAAAGACGGGCCCCAAAATTTTTCTGATTTGGACATCATATTTTTGTATCATAATCATTCTTGTAATATATTTTCCGTTGTAAAGGCACTAGAGGAGTCCTCTAGATGCATCCCCACAGAAGATTGGAGATTTACCCATGTAAAATAGTAGGAAATTAGTCTTTTAGTGAATAAAGTGCCGGTCTCTTGTGTGAAAGGACCATTTTTAGGGCACTAGTATATAAGTCAAATGTGACTCTTTGTAAAGAACTTTTTGCCATTGTGAGAATAGAGAGCACAGAAATTCGAATTTGTGTCTTCTTCACTCCGTATCTTCTTCTCTGTGAGCTTGTATGCATGTGTATTGCTTGGAAAGAGTGCTTGTGAGTGTTGTCTATCCATGAAAGTGTTTATTTGCTGTAGGTAAGGTGTGTGCGAAGTGTAGGACGTGCTGAAGTGTAGGAAAGTATTTCCCGCGACTCAGTATTTTGCTCATAACTTGAAGTAGGAACATCGGAATTGAGTGAAAACCACTGCCATTGGATGCGTCTTCTCGAGAGCTTCGAAACGCATATGCTATTTGCTATATTTGGAGCTCGGAGCTGGGAGAAAAGTCCAAAATACTGACGGCTGCTGCACCAAGTATCGTTTCGTCTTGACCAACAGTTGGAGCTTGTTTGGATAAGTCTTTGCCTTATTTACACTCTTTGAGTAGTTCATTTGCATTGATCATTACATGATTGCATGTCCTCATACACTCGGCTAGGTTTGTATACTCTTTGGATTGATAATTAAAAGCATGTATCCCCACTATATGCACTTGAGAGGGGATTGAGGTATAGTCTCTTTCTCCGCAAGTCCCTAAGTTGGTACTTAGGTCAACACAGTCACCATCATATATCCAACGGTTGGGGGGCCACATGGTGGTGCTAGATAGGGGTAGTTTAACCAGTCCTGGCATTGCTTGTTATTTTGAACCTTGATGGAAAATGCCTTCCAGGAGCGGCATCGTGGCATAGGACCCCAACACGAATTGTTCTTTAGGGGCAGTGGTGCTTTTGTCTAGGTGTGCATCATCTCCGGGTATTCTTGTAACAACTCCATGCACCAATTTGGTTGAAAGATCTTTCCTTTCTTTGCTTCAGGAGGCAGGTCTTTGGGCTCAAATTGTGCAGCATGAGTTGGTTTCTTCCCTGTTTCTTTTTCAATAGCTAATTGATACTCTTCCATGTATAGAAAGTATGGTTTGTACTGAAGCTCATTAATGGAGATGTACCTGTGGGATGCCACTTGAGCAAAATAGTTTGATTGTAATACATGTTCCTCGATCATGGCCATGGCATGTAGCCGTGCTTCAACACATGCAGAGTGAGTCTTACCAAGTTCTTCCACTGATTGGAGCCATGGGGGAATCGGAAGTTCAAATGTGTCTTGGCCTTCTGCCATGGCACATGTGCCTGGGATTGGTTGTGGTTCATATGCCTCTTTGTATGTGTCCTCCACCGATATAGAGACGGTTATGTCTTTAGCAGGAATTTTTGGTGGGGAATCTGGCCTCGTAGGCTCTGATTGAGCTGTGATCTATGTTTGAAGATCAATGACACGAGCCCATAAAGTGGTCAATTCGTCGAGGATTTCTGGGGGCGGGTGACTTCAAGAACTGGTTGGGGCTATGCAGGTTCCTTCAATAGTAAGGCTTTGTGATCTGCCTATAACTTCTGATATTCTTTGTTGATTTTGTCATAGTCCTCGAGTAATCGTGCATGATCTTTCAATAATACTTGCATTGTTTCAGAGGGGACTGCTTTGAATCAGATGGGACTTAATGTTTCATCTAGTCGATCCATCATAGCTTTGAAATTCTCACGATTCTACTCTTGCAGCCTTTGATTATCTTCTTTTGTGACTGCAAGATGGCATCTTAATAGTCCCATATTTCATGTGAGCATGGCATTCCATACTATTGGGGCATGCAGAAGATTTTCTACATCCGTGAGGGCTTCTTTAGTCTTTTGTTTCGATTCTAACTCTAACAAGTGGTATGCCTCACATGATTCCTAACTGCGTGCATTCAGGGAAGCGTTTTTTATTGTTAAAGAATTTAACTATGCCTACAGTTGGGTAGTCGGCTATTGCAATGCTTGGTATTTGCTTCCAAGAGATGCAAATTCATCTCGAACTTGAATCATACAAGCAAACATTTGATGAAATGCAGTGTCAATGGTGGGGATAATAACAATGGTGCAGTGTAAGAAGAGGATGCTATTGTGAGTGTAGATGTAGGGGGAAAGGGGAATGGGAAGGTGGATACACTGGTGACCGTAGGAAATTTTGACGTGCTGATAAATGGTGGTGAAATGGTGGATGTGAGTGGTGGTGCAATGGGTGGTGAAATGTCCATGTCACTAGACGTGGCATCTAGTGCAGTAACCATGAATAGTGGTGTGATGGTGGGTGCATGAGTGGGTGTGAAGATGGGATTTACAAAGGAGGAGGAGTATATGACCTCTTGAGTGTCACAGATGGTTTGAAGTAGAGGAGAAGGTAAAGGTGATATAGTAGGATGGGGAGGTGACATTGGGGAGAAGGTCATGGGGGGTGGAAATAGAAACATAGGCCTTGGAGGAGTGGGAAATAAAGGAAAGGATGGAGTGAGGAATGAGTTGATCAGAATGGTGATAGCTATAGTGGAGAGATTAGTTGGAATGGTTTCAGGTAGAGTTTGGGGTGTTGAGGCGACTATGGCTTCTACAATAGGAGTTGCTATGAATGTGGACAATGGAGGTGAGGTGGGGTGTATGGGGGAAACTGGATGCATGGAAGATAGAGGAGGTGTAGAAAATGTCATGGGGATTTCAAGGGGGGTTGTGGATACTACAGGTGAAGGTTGGTTCGAGGAGTCGATGATGATTGTTTCTTCTACTGGCTCATGTTCTGTTGTGGTGTCAGGGATTAGCTGTGCTTCTTTTGGATGATGGGAAGAGTGAACGTCTGTTGAGACTATGATATACTGACCAGACTTGGTCATTAAAGAGATTCTTTGAGGGTGGAATTGTGTTAAAGGTTTCTGCTTCAAAAAGTGAAGTGCTTTAGTAGTTCCCATGGACTTGACTAATTCCTTAAAACCTTGAATGAAGGATTCTTCAAATCCTTTGCTAGCAAGTTCTTGCTCTAGTATTTCCTGACTTTGGTCTTCGAACAACTGTCAATGCACCCACACTGCTTGCATATTTCGATATAATTTTTGGATGGCTAGTGTATAGGTGGCGGCTTTGAATGTGTCATCTTCATGGGTGCTCGTATCTCCTTGAGCTTCTGATTGTTGTGACGGCTATTCCTCTTGGTCATCTGCTAGTGACTCAAGATTGGTCTGACTAGCTTCATCATCACCTTTTTCATCATCAGTCACTATTCTATCTTTAACATTTGTGTTTGATACTATCTGTTCTTATTGCTGGTCAGGAGGTGTAGTAGGATACCTTGGTTTTTCGTATTCTTGAGAGAAAAAATGACCTTCTGAAAATTGAAACTCATTAGAAAAGGCATCATGCGTTTCGAAATCAAAAGTCATATTAGAGGGCTCTACCTCGAGATTCGGTATGGGAAAGTTAAAAGCATTTGCACCTATGGAGGTGGGAATTTCTTTGGCTTTCGTAGTAGTGGCTTGAATGGAGGCTTTGAGGAGAGTACAAAGGCTTTGTTATGATAGCATACATGTGTACAAATCATCGATAATAGCCACAATGGCCCATGAAATCCTGTACTTCCTTCAAATTTTTTGGCCTAGGTAAATCTGCAATTACTTTCACTTTCTCTTCATCTGTAGATATGCCGTTCTTCGACACAATGTGTTCTAGAATTTGCCTTGCCTGACCATGAAAACACACTTTTTTGGATTCAAGCAAACCTGATATTCTCGTCATTTGTCAAAAATTTGTCTTAATTCAAGGATGTGGGTCTGCCACATATTAGAATGAGCACATAAGTCATCCACACAAACTTCCAAACTCTTCCGTAAGAATTCTTTGAAAACATGGCCCATTAGTCGTTGCAAAGTGGTGGGTGTATTTTTTAGCCCAAATGGCATTACTCAAAATGCAAATATGCCCCATTCTATGGCAAAAGCTATCTTATGTTGGTCTTCAGGAGCAATGGCTACTTGATTATAGCCTGAGAATCCATCAAGAAAGCTGTAAACTCCCTTGCCCGTGACTCTTTCCAATAAGTGTTCCGTGATAGGGAGAGGATAACTATCTCTAATCCTGGTGGCATTAACTTTTCTAAGGTTAACACACACACACACACACACACACACACACACAATTTTCCATTCTTCTTGGGCACGACCACAATGGGGGACACCCATTTGGTATGCTCAATTTTGTAAATGAATCCTGCTTCTATCAAGCGATCTATCTCCTCTTTAATATTGGTAGCATAATTATCATTGTAGGTGTATGGCTTCTGCTTAGATGATTTAGCCTCTGGAGTCATAGGAATTCTAAGAGAGCATATATTTTGGTCTACTCCTTTCAAATCTTTGTAACTCCAAGAAAACACATCTCTATATTCTGGCAATAGGGTGGTTAACTCTTCTTCTTCTTCTTCTGTCAAATCATGCCCTATGTATGTACATTTTTCTTCTGTCTTCTATTATGACAATGATTTTCTTGGTTTTCTCTTGGTTACCATATACTTCTCCAATGCCTGCCTCTCTTTTAGGCATTTGTACCATGATTCATTGGTCTTCTATTTCATATTTCCTGAAGTTCTCGGGTACTACCATGAGTGGTTCTTCTTCTTCTTCTGACTTAGGTGATTTCTTTCTTTTTTTTGCTTATCTTTTGTACATTCTATGAGTGACTCGGGTTGTTCAGTTTGACTTTCCTTGTGCGTCTCAAGGGTTTTGGCTTCTACAAAGTACATATATTCCTCTTCTATTGAATAGAAGGGTTCCACGATAATGGACTCTAGGTCCTCATCACTCGTCTTGTCTAATTCTTGGGTCGCTTCCATGCATTCTTCTAGGATAAAGTCTTCCTCTAAGGGCTCTATCATAAAGATGGAAATATAATATCCATCCTTATCGCAATGAGGAGTCCATTGTGCTTCGTTCACTACTATATCCATCGTAGCTAAGATCTCTACCCAAACATGAGGCTTGAATTCCTCATTTGGAAACACTATAGGTGCATAAGCAGGATCTTGAAGGGTTCGTGGGTGTCATTCTGAACCTAAAGTTCTGGCTTCTAATTGTTCTTCTTCTTGTTTAGCTACCTTACAAATCCATAAATGAGTGTTTTCATGCAACCAAGATGGGTCTGATTCTAATAATGCACAAACTCTGTTTCTTCTGGTGTCTTGTGGATTGTATTCCATTGGATCGAGGGTACATCTTGATCGGCATAATCCTTGAGATTAACTTTCGTGTTCACTCCTAAATGTTGCAAGTACAAAAAATTAGCTCCCCAATCTTGTACAATTTGCAACTGACGCATGAATGGTCATCCTAAAATCATCTCGTAAGTATGATTTTTTCCAAAATCACAAATGGAAAAAGTGTTCTAAAATTCTACACAAGTGATGAGATATATCCCTCCTAATAAGCCTAATGGTTTTTCTATGTGTCTGTCAACCATTTGTAGCTTCATTCTAGTGGGTCTTAATGTTGGTTTACCCCAATGTTTCCATAAAGCAGTAATAGCGATGGCTACTCTGGCTCTTGAATCTAGGATGGATTTAGTGGTGTAGCCTTTGTGGGTTATTGGAAGATAGGTATTAGCTTCCTCTCCTTCGCTCATATCTCTAATTCTTTCCACAGGTATTTCTAGTACCTTCTTGTGTGAACCTTCCTGAGAGTGAGTAGTAGCAATTGCAAGGACTTGGTTTGCTACGTGCTTCCACAACTCTGGATTAATCTTTAGTTATTCTTCTAAAGTGAGATGACATTGCACTTTGGTGTTCTTAATCACTTTCGTGTTTCTAGGGATTATCGAATCTTCATTTTTGACTATTATAGTGGGGGCTCTCATACTTATAGAATTAGCTTCCCAAGGTCCTGTGAATTGAGGTAACTCTTGTAAGGAGTTAGATTCAAATTCCGTTTGCTCACTAAGCTGCTCTTCCTCTACCTCATCCTAGATAGAAGGTATGTCTTGGAGAAATTGTTCATGCAAGTCGTCTATCCCTTGAATAGCGGGATTGGTTTCTTGTTCATGTCTCCACTTCTCTTCTTGGATTTCTCTTAGAAACCCATGGGAGTACTTATGTATGGAGGACAGATTGTCTTCAACCTCGGTATTTGGTACTCGAGACAAAGATGGCACAATATCTTCTTGTGTCTTTGAAACAATAGGGTTCTTCTGCAAATTCCTCTTCTCGTTGCTAGCAATTAAGTATTCTAGCCTCTCCAATTGTCCTTGAAAGTGGAACTCTAGTTTTGCTATACTACTCCAATTAATGTATCAAGAGGTTTCAAACATGGTTTGGGCTAATTCTACCATCTTCATGCAAAGATTTGTTCCCTCAATTTCTAAGTCCGTTCTTGGATAGTTCTTACTCAATTCTGCCTGGTATGCTCAAAACATCATGTATGGGTTTAGGTTTTCAGGTTTGGGTTCAGCTAAAACTTATCCTAATATCTGAGTTGGGTTTTCTTGATTCGATTCTTGCAAAGTTAATTCTAGGATTTTAGCTCTAGTTTCCTTTAATCTTCCTTCCAACTGGTTTATTTTTACTCCATTTCCTTTTGATTCTCTCTCATGAATCCTTCCAAGATTTCATCTTTCTACTGCTGGATTCTCCAACTTCACTAGTCCTGGCTATCTTTCTTGGATTAGGCTTTTGATTTTGCAATAGTGCCTGGGTTCTTGTTATAGCTTGGATAGGCATGTAGGTGTGGATCCATCTGAGGTGTGTACAATACCTATCACATTAATGGGTATCACTTTTGACGCACTAGCAGGGTTCTTAGGGCAATCTCTTATGATATGCTCTTTGCCACATTCTGCACAAAAGCCTTGAATGTTATGATATTGTGACTGTTCTGCTATTGGAGTATGTGGGCAGTCTTTTATGAAATGATCTCCGTGTTCTCGAGACTCAGTGTAGTATGTTGGTGGCTTATCCACGTGGGTGGAATCAAAACTGTTTGAATTAGGATCACTTTCTATGATAAGGGGTGAAGAAGGCACTAAAGCCCCACTGAGGTTCTCTTCTGCAGTAGCATATTTGACTGAAATAACATTGGCTGGTGGGGGTGGCTGTTGAGCTAAAACAGGTTGAGGTCTCTGTTGAGGTTGATAAGGTAGTTATGAAGAGGCCTATAGTAATGAGGCTGAGCATTGTACTATCTTGGGTATCTACCTTGTTGAGGGTATGCTTGTGGGTAGTTCTATCAGACTTCTTGTTTGTTATATGGACAATCTTGTGCTATGTGATTCGTGTATCATCCTTCAATCATGCAGTACTGACCACTATGGTTGGCTTGAGTTTGTGTTATATTGGGACACACATTTGCCATATGATCACCACCACATGTGTAACAACATTTTTTTGTAGTTAACCTAGGCATCTGTTTACTAGAAACTCCTAGTTTCTAGGCCACTTTTTTTGCTAGGTCTTCTATTGAGCTAGAGAGTTTTGAGGATGATTGGGATGAGCTATCTGAGTCTTTGTAGACCTTTGAAAGTTCCAATTCATCTCCTAAATTATCCTCAATGTTTGTACAAATCCGTACACTTTGCTCTAGTGTTATGGGTTCCTTCAAATATACATAGGATTGTAGTTTAGAGCTCAAGAGGCCGTCCAAAAATAAAGACACTTTCTTCACTTGAGAGGGAAGTTCTGGCGTTGGGCATCTCTCAATGTATTGTCTAAACGTACGTCCTGCAAGTCTAACTGTTTCCTGAGGGGTCTGTTTGAAGCTGTGGATGAATGAAGAAGTGTTATGCCTAATTCTACTTTTAGAGAATTCAGTGATGAATGACTCTAACAAGTGATGTATATCCCTAAATTACCTTTGATGCAATGGTTGGAACCAGGTTAAAGTTGTGTTCTTTAACATTATTCCAAATGCATTGTATTGCGTGAACATGTCTTCTACTTGCTCTGCTCACAACACTGGCTTAAACTCTGCAATGTGGTCATAGGGATCTCCTATCCCGTCAAAGGTAATTTTTCATCGACTTTACTAATTGGATAGGTCTCAATATTCTGGGATGCTCACGTGGTCTAGGTAGAGGAAAGTCCTCTCTACCACCTGGTAGTCTTGGGTCTCTCGGTCTTTCCACTCTATTAGTGTCCATGGTTGGTCTATCTCTCCCTATGGGGTGGGTAAAACTTACTTCTGGCTTTTCCTTGTTCTTCTCTCTTTGGGTACCATGGGTTGAGGATGTCCCAACACCTTGATGACTAATGTATACATTGTCTTGTGATGGGGGGAATACTAAATTGCCTCTCCACATATAGGCATGTCTTGCATGATTGGGTACTAAAAACATTCGCTCTGAAGTGTTGTCTAGGTATACTACCTTTCCAGGTGTGTCTGGGTCCTTGAATTTGTAAATGGTGATGGAACCTATCTCACTTGGTTGTTCCATTCGGTATCTTCAAAAGGCTTCATCAGTGTCCTTATTGAGGAATACTTCAATGCTTCTATTATCCTGAGGGATCCACTCTGGATTCAACATTCTTGTTAATACAGATTTCCCTCTAGGCGTCCTAGGTTCATCTCCTAATGGTTCTTTTCCTTGGGTCCTGCTTCCATCTCAGGAATGTGTACACCGAACTCATTTGTATGATTAGGATGATTAGTTATGATGTATATTGTTCCTTCTTTGTCTATGTAAGCATCTCTCTCGAATTTTACCACTAGATGTTCCAATCCAATGGGTTAGTTAGGGTTGTGCAATTGCACCACTGATCTTCTCAAACCATGCTCGTAGATGCGAGCACCTAGCTGGTTAATTCAAACATATTCTAGCTAGATTCTATAGGGTCCTTCTGGTCTTTCTAAGTAAGCTATGTTTAACCCTCCTTCCAGTCTTTCCATGCTATAAGACATTTTTGACTCACTGGTATCTGAGCCCAAATCGTATGTGTAGCTATTCAATTGTTGTGCCCACGAATGTGTAGTAGTTCCTACACTTGCTTCTGATGATCTAAGGCTTCGTCGGTTTGACTTACCAATATGCTTGCTCGATCTAAGGTTCATGAATTTATTTTCCTTGAGCACTCATTTCGTTTTTGTCGTTAACACTTCCTTGTCCTTAATTACTTGTTTCATTTTTTTATTCCTTTAAATTCTTGTCTTGTCTCAAATTATGCATTAGGAATCAACTTTTCATTGTATGTTTGAGTTCTTGGTCCATCAGAATCAAGTTATTTCCTTTAGGGTTTTTATTTTGCACACTTTTATCTCGCTCTTGGACTTGAGAAATTAATCCACTTAGACTTGTACATTCCTATCGTCATCCTAATTCAATCCACAATGCTAAACATTTAGCATAAGCTAATAATTGACTGAGGGGGTTGATTATTCTTTCAACTTCAAGTCAGCTTCTTTCGTTGCTCTGATGCCCAAGAAGTTGTGCATCCCAAGCCTTGCTTTGCTTAGTTCACCATTCGCCTTGCTTTGATGACTCTTGCTAGACTTGCCAAAATCCAATGTTTAGACCAAATTATTAAATCAATGATCAGACACTTTGATGTGTACACCTTTAAGGGTCCCTTTTTTCTCCTTATGCAATTCCCAAGTGCCCCCCTTGGTTTTCTAACCCCACCAATGGGTCAAGTTCAATTCATACTATCTAAATATCAACACGTTATTCTTAAGAAAAACAGTTGAGGCCACATAGGATTTGAAACAAGCTTTCCAATGAGCCCTAGAGCTTAAAAAATGGAATTTTTATGAAGAAGCTATGAATGTTTAGGCTCTCGAAGGTTAAAACAAGCAGACAGGTTTTTCTCCAATTGTGAGCTATGGGGTCTCAAATATGCCTAATCACTCAAAAATGACTCAAAATAGACCTTGAATTTGCCCAAAAATCAAAACCCTAAATTTGGCATTGTAGGTGGACAATCACGATGGTATGAGATAATTGCGATGGTCTAGGATCATTGCAATGGTCTAGGATCATTGCAATGGTCCAGTTGAATCGTCACAATGGTCTAGAACCGTCAAGATGATCCGTGGGAAATGAGGTGTCATGATGGTCCAAAAGTGCAAGGTGTCGTGATGGTCCAATGACCTATCATGATGGTCGAAGTTGATTGAGTCATCACGATGGTCTAAATTTAGTGAGTTGTCGCGATGGTCTAGTGACCCGTCGTGATGGCGTGGTCAAGTGAACCATCATGATGGTTCAAATGACACATGACACTTGAAGCATCACGATGGCCTGAGCCAATCACGATGGCATGGGCTTGGCAAGATCGTCACAATGATAAGTGACCATCGTGATGGTCAGTGACTGTCAGGATGGTCCAACTGAATCATCGCGATGGTATGAGACCGTCACGATGGTCCGACTGAGCCGTCGCAATAGGATGAGCCAATCACGATGGTGTGACACAATCGTGATGGCATGAGCCCATCGTGATGGTCCACCAAAGTAGAGATTTTGCAAATGCGGCTGTGGAATCGTGTGTGTGCAAGTGTTGCCTACACCGTGCTATAGATGCTTACCAAAAATTCCCACTTTCTCAGAACATCATGATGGTCCAAGAGCTTCAATAGATATGGTAGAAAGTTTGGGTTTTTACCTTTTCGGAGCTCTCTTGCTATTTTGGAGTATTGTGCCTACAAGAAAACTGAAAAACACACACACATATGCAAGCTCAATAGCTCTCTCTCTCTCTCGTATGCGCAAATGAGGAAAATAAGGAGGATATGGTGAAATTTTTGATTTTTTTGGAGTGGAAGAAGATGATATGGTGATGAGGAGGAGTGTAGGGAGATGAAAAACACTAAAAACTATGCAAACAAAATAACAAAAACTGAAATTATTACATTCCAACGCCGATTCTTGCTATACTCTTACCATCAAGCGTTCGTCCTAGAACTCCACTCCTGACAATGGCACCAAAATTTGGTGTAGCTCAATCGTAAGCACCACCTCCTTTACTTGTCAATCTGTGGAAGAGATAGGAGTGATATGAAGATTATGAACGCAAGAAGTAGTGACAGTGAAGGTGAGAAGCATGAAGATGCACACACACATACACACACACATGGAAGAGACAAGCAAGACACAATGGAAGGAAGAAACTAGACTCTATTGCTCCAGAACACTTTTAGAAGTTCAATCTAGCTCAAAGCTCACACTATCCAACCTCAAAAATGAGCTCTCTAGCTCTTTTTATAGATTTTAGACTAGTTTTGATCGGTTTCACATATAGTGACCGACATACTTAAAAAATAGGTTCTAGGGGTCATTTGGAGGTCTAAATGAGATCTAAAAATAGCCAAAATTGAGGTTCATTCTACCTAAGCTCCTCAAGCTTGAGCTCTTCTCGGCTTGCAAAAAATGGAGCTACTAAATACAAAAGTGGGTGTTTTATGATACATATAGTACAAAAGTGATGAACATAACTGTTTGAAGTTTTTGGAAGAATAATTTGAAGTATATTTCTTTGAAAAGAATAACTGTCTGGCTCCTCACGACTCTTTGTAGTCCACCTCTACATGCTTCCTCTACCTATATGCCTTTGATTTTTGCCAACAACTTATTAGTTCTCTGGCACCAGTGCAATGTCCATCTAGCCTTGAATAGCCACGAATCCAATACAAGGATCAAACTTGAGATATCCCCTTACAATCCCAAGCCTTCTCCCTATTCACTTCATCAATCTTCACTTCCCAGAAGACTCGTGTGACATCTCTTCCTTTTGAACCTGATTAATGTCCCCTGAGAAATTCCACAACATTTGTAGCACACTTCAACATTGCATCATCATGTTTAAGTTGTTCACAGGTTAGTGCCCTTTTCACAACTGCACCTACACCATCATGTCCTCCCTTCTCGTGCCCTGACTCAAAGAAGTTCCATATCATATTCATGCCTGTTAGCCCTAGATATCTTCCTACAATGTAAAATGGATGTTTAGCTTTAAAGTGAGAAGCTGCACCATCTGACCATACCCAATGTTGGCTTAAGTCAAGGTCTAGCTCTCTCAACCATTGCCAATGTAATTGGAAACAATGTTGCATAAAAAGGGTGTCATGCTTCTTTTCATTGGATATGAAGAAGTGGATTACCTATTTAGGAATGCCCCCAAACAAAAATATGTGATATGCACAAAAATAGTTATCTGTATAGAGCACCAATGCATAGATTTTGTTTCATTTTGCTCATGGAATGTATAGTTTTCTGCAAAATCAACCACTGAAACCACAACATCACATGAGAATTCAGAGATGCACATCTTGAACTAGTTTGCTTGCCATAAATAAATGAAAATGTGCTTGATAAATTTCTTTAGAGTTTTCTCAAATAATCCTATTACAACTTTAGGACTCATCTCCCTCTTTATCAATTCTTTCATTTTATGAACTTGTCCTTCATACATTGACTCGACATCTTCAAAGTTCGTTACAGGACTATGATATTCCTCAATGCTGGTCTCTCTTGGACACCACTTAAAACCTACTCCGCAATCAGAGCTCTCACCCATCACATATTTGTATTGGTGGAATATGGTATCATTTTGACATGGACAAAGAATACTCTTTATAATTCTGCTGATTGATCGAAATGTAGTTGCTGAAGCATTGCATCTTGATGTCTTCCCTACTTGACAAATAGAACATTCACAATTACAAAGACAATTATGCATGACAGAGCTTGATTGACGTAGGAGATTGATTGCATCCTTAAGGTATGACATTTGAACATGATAAATGCAACAACATGTGAATCTATCTTTCAATCACTTAACAAAATATGACTTCAAGGATTCAAACTTTCGAAGCTGGATACTTATCATTGAATGGAATTGTTTGAATGGTACAAATAGCTCCATCTACATTACACAAACAAGTGGCTACTAGTATTCATTAATTAGCTTGTTACCAGTTTGCTATTTCTAAGTAATTGGTTCTTGGTTAGTTGGTACAAGGTGTTTGCTTGTTACCAGTTAGCTATTACTAAGTAGCTGGTTCTTAGTTAGTTGTTAGTAATTAGCTATTACTATTTAGCTTGTTAACAATTAGTTATTACTAAGTAGCTATTCCTTGGTTAGTTGTTTGTAATTAGTTATTACTAATTAGCTTGTTATCAATTATAATTACTAAGTAGCTAGTTCTTACTTAGTTTTTAGTAATTAGCTATTACTAATTAGGTTGTTACTAATTAGCTATTACTAAGTAGATGGTTCTTAGTTACTTGTTACTAATTAGGTATTACTAAGTAGCTGGTTCTTAGTTACTTATTAGTAATTATCTATTACTAATTAGGTTGTTATTGGTTGGCTATTACTAAGTTGCTAATTCTGGGTTACTTGTTAGTAATTAGCTATTAATAATTAGCTTGTTACCAATTAGCTATCATTAAGTAGTTCGTTAGTTAGTTAGTTCGTTAGTTACTAATATCATTAAATAGTTCTTAGTTAGCTTGTTAGTAATTAGCTATTACTAATTAGCTTGTTACTAATTAGCTATTACTAATTAGCTTTTTACTCATTAGCTATTACTAATTATCTATTACTAATTAGCTATTACAAATTAACTATTACTAATTAGCTATTACTAATAAGCTATTACAAATTAACTATTACTAATTAGCTATTACTAATAAGCTATTACGAATTAGCTATTACAAATTAGCTATTTGTTATTATCTATTACTAATAAGCTATTACAAATTAGCTATTACAAATTATCTATTAGTAATTAGCTATTACTAACTAGTTATTACTAACTAGCTATTCCTAAGTAGCTTTTTATTAATTAGCTATTACTAATTAGCTATTATGAATTAGCTACTATGAATTAGCTATTATGAATTAGTTATTATTAATTAGCTATTACTAATTAGCTATTATGAATTAGTTATTACTAATTAGCTATTATGAATTAGTTATTACTAATTAGCTATTACTAGTTAGCTATTACTAATTAAATATTATTAATTATCTATTACTAATTAGCTATTATGAATTAGCTAGTACAAATTAGCTATTACAAATTAGCTATTACAAATTAGTTATTACTAATTAGCTATTACTAATCAACTATTATGAATTAGCTATTACTAATTAGCTATCACCAATTAACTTGTTACTAATTAGCTATTACTAAGTAGCTAGTTCTTGGTTAGTTATTAGTAATTACTTATTTATTAATTATCTTGTTATCAATTAGTTATTACTTAGTAGTTGGTTCTTGGATAGTTGTTAGTAATTAGCTATTACTAATTAGCTTGTTACTAAATAGCTATTACTAAGGAGCTAGTTTTTTTAGTTAGTTGTTTGTAATAAGCTATTATTAAGTAATTGTTTCTTGGGTAGTTGTTTGTAATTAGCTATTACTAATTAACTTGTTATCAGTTAGCTATTACTAAGTAGCTGGGTATTGGTTAGTTGTTAATAATTAGCTATTACTAACTAGCCTATTACTAGTTAGCTATTACGAAGTAGCTAGCTCTTGGTTAGCTATCTTGTAATTAGTTATTACTAGATAGTTTGTTAGCAGTTATCTACTAAGTAGCTATTACTAATTAGCTTGATCTTATGCATTTCTTATTAATTAGCTATTATTAATTAGATTGTTTTGAATCAATTATTACTAATTTGCTTTTTACTAGCTAGTTAGGTATGCATAGCTTTGACTATGACTTATTATCTTGTTACTTGTTAACCAGGTATGCATAACTTCTATTATTAAATATTAGCTTGTTGCCATAGTAGTTATTACTAACTAGGTTGTTACTAGTTGAATTCTATATTAGTTAGTTTATGTCTAGCTAGATAGTTACCTTTTTACTATGTCTAATTAGCTAAAACTATGAACTGACGGCTCAAAATAGGATTACTTGAGATACATCAAGAAGGTGAATAGAGTGCTCCAAATATTGATTTTTGCCAAGTTGGATCCTGCTTATATCCTCCTTATTTGGTGACACCCTGGTCTCTGTTGTCCAAAACATGATAATCCGATTCTTGACCTCTTGTTAAATACATGTGGTACAAGTTGATCTACCAGTTGTCTTAAAAAAGCTATGATAAGACTCAACTGCACTTAACTGTCCAATCATATCATAGATGACTTTCTTACTTACTCCCAACACGCTAGAAAGTCTTGAAATATTTATCTGATTTGTTGATGAATATGCATCACTATTTAGAATCATCATCAATGTTGATCTCTTCAACACAAGGTCATCAAAATTCTTTCTCACACTTTGTAGTGTATTCTTAAGATTGGTGAAAAGTGCACATGTTACATGATCTTCGCTTCTGATCATTGCATCAAAAATTTTCCCAATACATGGACCCTACAACATCCTATTTAGTGCCTCGATTTTATCTTCACAACATAAGTGTCTATTTTGATTGTTAAAATACTTGATGATCTTATCCACAATGCCATCCATGTTGCTTGAACTACGATTATCATTACCGTCCACATTAGTATCTGGCCTTGATGTTATTGTGTCTCTATATTTCCTTTTCTTTTCCTTCCAATAACATCTTAATGCTTGCTGATCACTATCCACTATTAGTGTTGTATTAACTTCCATCAGTTCGCATGTTCGAGATTGCCCTACATCAACACACTACAAATGAAGAAGAAACCATATATACAATAACATCTACCACTCATTAATGTACTTTATTTTATTGATTTTATGTTGAGTATGCTCATTTGATATCAATATGTGCTCCATCCCTTACATATGTAGACTTTTTATACCACTTTTAAACGTGCAACAATCATCCAAAAACTCAGATGTTGGATACAATGAATAAACAATCTGAAACTAAATGGACATTGTGAAGCCACTTTTAAACCTGCAACAATCATCCACAACGTGAGATGTTACTCGTATCTAACTTCCTTTTTTTTTGAGAGAACATGAAAAAAGTAGATTAATGAGAGAATTGTACAAAATGTGCAAGGGCCAAGAGCCCACACATGATCGTAAAATCAATGTTATTAATCTTTACAATAGTGATTACTCTATGATAGTAACGCCCAATCTTTACAACATATTATTCAATGAGTAACTCCATGAAGTCATTGCTTCATCAATTAAGCAACGAACAGAAACAAAACTCTTGACATACATTTTGTAATCTCAACTCTATTAGGATGTTGAAGACATATCACAAAGGCAATTAGATTCGTGTTTCTGATCAATTTAAGACTACCATTTCAATGACAATCACACTTTTTTAAAAAATATTACGATACATAATAGCCATGCAATCTATCATCTTCACTTGATATTGGGTATTTCAAAGTTACTAGGATGTTATGAATCATATCAATTAAAAACACCAGTTCATTACATTGCACCATCATGTTTAATTTGTTCATGGGTGTTGCAGAGCTAAAGAGAGTACAAAGCAGAGAAAAAGACGGGCCCCAAAAATTTTTCCGATTTGGACATCATATCTTTGTATCATAACCATTCTTGTAATATATTTTCTGTTGTAAATGCACTAGAGGAGTCCTCTAGATGCATCCCCGCAAAAGATTAGAAACTTACCCATGTAAAATAGTAAGAAATTAGTCTTTTAGTGAATAAAGTGCCGGTCTCTTGTGTGAAAGGACCAAACTTAGGGCACATGTATATAAGTCACTTGGTGACTCTTTGTAGAGACTTTTTGCCATTATGAAGAAGGAGCTCTTCTGAAATCTCGAATTTGCCTCTTTCTTGCAGATTTCCATCTTCTCTTTGATCTTGTATGTGTGTGTAATGCTTGGAATGTGTGTGTAGGACTGTTGTCTACCCCTCCCCACTGTTTTTGAGCTACTGTAGTGTGTGTGTGAGCTAGTAGGAGTTGTGGCATGAGTGTGGGTGTTTCCCGCCATTCACTATTTTAGCCATAACTTAAAGCAAGGTCGTCAGAATTGAGTGAAACCACTTCCAGTAGATGCATCTCATCGAGAGCTTCGAAACGAGTAGCCTATTGACTATATTTGGAGTTCTGAGCTGGGAAAAACCCTCGAATTACTGAAAACTGCTATAAGAGGTATCGCGGCAAACACTTTCAGGATTTCAGTGAGTGTGAAAGGTGGATTAGTCTTTCCTCATGCATGCTAGCTTAACCACTTCATTTTCCATCATGTGTGCACATATCTTCATACACTTGGTTAGGTCGTTTGATCGGATTGACATTTGAATGTGTGTTGGTTTCCCACTATATGCACTTGTGTGGCAATTGAGGTACAGTCTCATTGGCACAAGTCCTTGAGTCATTTTGACTTAGGTACACACGTTTTTGGCACCGTTGCCGAGGAATACTCAACCAAGGTGCCTTCGTGATGGTTATAGATCGAGTGTGATAGAATCGTACTTGTAGAAGTTAATTTGTCCTGTGGCAATTTAGTCAATCACTTCAGCACTTGTTACTTCACATCTCAGAGGTGTGTGTGATAAGTTTTAGGTTTAGGGTTAGGAGGAAGGAAGAGAAGGAGGAGTTAGGGTTAGTTTAGAAGAAGAGGAGTAGTGAGGAGAGGAGAAGTAGGAGTAGACAAAAATCACCAAAAAAATCCCCAAAATCACCAAAAAATTAGCAAAATTCAAATTCTGTCAAAAAAGTATAAAAACCAAAAAAACTGGGTCATTTGATACTTGTTGGTGTTCTGGTATCGTGGGTGAGCAGCGACCAGTATCGTGGACTTGGTATCGGGTGCTTCAGGCCTTCACAGCTAGAGATTGAGCTCCAGGTGCAAGCAAGAGTATCTAGAGGTGAGGTTCTACCAAGATTATCTGACAAAAACACATTAAACATGCATGAACGCATGATTAAGAGCATGCGTAGTATCGCGGGGGGGAAAAGTTGTGTCATCATAATTTCTTTGTGAGGTACAGTGACCTAGGAGTGAAGAGGAGAGTAAGGGGAGCAAGGGGGTGCAAAAATTTTGGAATTTTCTTGCATTTTGGCTTGAGTATCGCGATCGGTTGAGGTTTGGTATCGCGATACCAAAACTCCCTTGTATCGCGATACTCGTCGAAGTATCGTATCACTTGATATCTGTCTTGGTATCGCGATACCATTTTGGTATCGTGATCTCGAGTTGGTATCGCGATCGTTCTTGGCTGAGATATCGTATCGCCGGGTACCAGTCTTGGTATCGCGATACCATTGTGGTATCGTGTCGCCAAGTTGGTATCGCGATCTCACCTTATCCAGTGGTATCGTATCGTTATCTTCATTGGTATCGTATCGTCTCACTTGGCATCAAGTGTCACGACACCACTTCGGTATCGTATCGTCCACTCACCTGGATAGTATCGCGATACCCTCATAAGTATCGTATCGTCTGGGTTCCGCGGTATCGTATCGGGTGAATCGAGATATCGTATCGTCTTGCATCTTCGTATCGTATCGTTGACCCCCACAAGTATCGTATCACCATATTTCCTAGTGAAGTATCGCGATACCATACCAAGTATCGTATCGTGCAAGCCGGTGGTATCGTATCGCCACTTGTCATAGTATCGTATCGTCCCCTTAACGAGGATAGTATCGTGATACTAAAATTGTATCGTATCGGGAAGGGTACTGGTATCGTATCGTGCAGTTGTCCAGTATCGTATCGCCTAGAATTCTGCTATCGTATCGTTGTTGTGTCTGGTATCGTATCGTAGTAATTATCCAGTATCGTATCGTCTGCTGCAGACCGTAGCGTATCGTGTTAACATCAGGTATCGTATCGTGGCCGAGACAGTATCGCCTAGGGCAGTATCGTTTGGAAGTGATATCATCTAGAGTTGCACTAACTTTCTGTCAGACAATTTGAGGCATTGGAAGAGCCACTCAAGGAGAATCTCTGGGACTTCTAGGGAGACTTAGGTGAGTGAATGAACTTGAGGTCAGAAAGGGTGCTAAGTAGCCGAAGAAGCGTCATATCTTCTGTGGGAAGTGCTGCTCAGGGTAGTCATCACTCCATCTACTCAGAGACTTATAGTGATTCAGAGGAGGAAATACCCATGGCCTCGGAAGACATGCAGGGTCCAACACCGAATAGGAATCTCATGTCTACTGTTGAAGGAGATTACCGTACCTCCTTACAGTATGTGTCCACTAATGCCCAGGAGATCCCTATCTACCTGGATGGCTTAAACAGATCTGTGGCTAGGATGGTAACTTCCCTGAATGCCACAATTGTATCACGACCTGCTGTCAAGTATGAGGGAGGTGCATATGTAGACAAAATTGGTCATATCTACATTGTGACTGAATTTCCTGAGAGGATCAATGAAAGGGGAGAGTTTGTGGACCCAGACAACTCCGAAAGAACACACCCTGAAGAGTTTGTGACTACCCCTAGGGGCAAGTCTCAAGTATCACGGGTCTTGAGAGGAGATTTGATACCTCAAGACGACTACCTGTTGGAAGTCTATATGATCCATGGGTCAGACTTATTGCTGCAAACCGACTTACCTGCTCCAGGAAGAGAAGAAAGCCCCATGACATTCTATGAGTTGAAAGACCCAGATGATGAAACTAGACTGACATACTTGGACAAGGATCAAAGGAGATACTGGCCTGTGAGTGCCTTAGACAGGGCTCGGCTGAGATATATGGGTGCACCTGTATTTCCTCAAAGAGATCAGACAACTACCTCACAAAATCCCTTTGGAAATCAACAAGAGACGGAACATACCACATCAGGACAGACCAGCCAACGAAGTGTGCCCAACCGTACTCATGTACAGTTTGCAACTCTAGGAGTGCAAACACACAATCAGGCCCACGCAGGGATAGGTAATCAGTACCGGCCCCTAGTCAGACCACGACCACTGGTAGGAGGACAGCCTGGAATACCTCCATTACGACCAGCTGCCCCAGTCTTCCCTGTAATGCCCAGACCGCCTGAACCAATGAGTATCATATCGCTGAATTTAAACAAGTTCTAAGAGCAGAGCAAGTAGATGACTTCTTTGTGCAGAATGAGTCTTTTGGGCTCACCCTCACAGGGACAGCTCTAACTTGGTTCCAACCCTTAGACCCAAATCAATTTGGAAATATGGAACAATTCTTTCAAGAATTCATTGGGGAATTCACAAAGAGAGGGATTAAACACAATTCTGCGTCTTTAATCCACAGCTTTACACAAAACCCTAATGAAACTGTGAAGACTGCTACCCGAAGATTCAATCAATATGTGGACAGATGCCCAACGGCTGAGAGACCCACTCAACAAAAAATGATTTCATTATTTTTAGATGGGCTCACTAACGAAACTCTACGAACACTAGTGTATGTGAAGAGGCTACAAACATTGAGTGAGTGTCTCCAAGAGTGCATTGATTTGGAAGATAACCTTGCCGAGGATCTCAAAGGTACAACCGACCTCACTAAATCAGAAGATTTAAGGAGCACTGTCACGTCCAACTCTAGTAACATGGAAGAATTAGCAGATTTATTAGCAAAGAAACTAGGAGTCCAGGGGCAAAGAGCTTACCAAAACCCAGCTCAAAGAGTGCCTATGCTACGGAGATGTAACTTATGTGGAGGAGATCATCCCACACACTTATGTGCGAGAGGAGGGGCTGGTGCACAACCTATGTATCCATACCACAGACAGCAACAACAAGGAACTTCTTGGTACTGCCACATATAACAAAAATATATCAACCACACTACTGAGAACTGTCCCTTCAACAGGCAAGTATGCCCTTTTCAACCACAGCAGTATAGACCATACGGATACCCTCCTAGGGAACCAGGTAGAGAGATACCAAGATACAACCCGTATCCCACACCAGCAGAAGCATCACGGCCATATGAGCAAGCACCATATCCACCACCACAACCAGTGCTAGGACCCCAACTGTCAAAACCACAGTAGGTAGTATCCGTAAAGTATGCTCAACCAGAAGAAAACTTAGAAAGAGCTATAGTTCCAACATCGACAATAACCCATGTAGAACCCACAAACCCTGGATATGAACCTTCTCCAGGAGAGTACTACTCATACGAAGACAACATGTTAGAATACGAACCCGCATATGATGCTGCTTACTATGGATATGAGGGCTATGATCAGACTTATGGAACAGAGACGACCACTCTAATGTATACGGCTCCTAAAGCACAACCAACTATGAGGCCACCTATTAGACCACCTATGCAGAGAGGACCATGCTATAGATGCGGAGGAGACCATTTCATTAGAGAATGCCCTCGACCTTACAACCCTCCACCACATAGGATCTGGGAAGGATATTGCAGTGATTGCAGAAAAGAACATCTTTTTAGAGATTGCCCTAAGAATCCGGCAAAAACTCAAGATACTGCACCAATTAATATTAGAGATGGCACATGCAGGTGCTGCAGGAGGTCATTTTTTGGCTGAAAGAACTGTCAAAATGATTCTCTTTGCGGGCTTGTGGTGGCCAACCCTACAAATGGATGCTGAAACATTCGTACGAAGTTGTGAAACCTGTCAGAGAGCTAAATACCCAATTCGGAGAGATGACATGCCATTAAGACCCATGATCTGTGCGAGAGCCTTCACAAAATGGGGTATTGACTTCATAGGACCTATCAATCCACCTGCCAAAGGATCACATGCGGAGTACATCATAGTAGCAATTGATTACTTAACCAAATGGGTAGAAGCAAAAGCAACTAGAAAGAATGATGCTCAAACTACTGCCAAATTTCTTTTCGAGCATATATTTACTCGCTTTGGATTACCTATCGAGATTGTAAGCGATCGGGGAACGCACTTCCTCAATGAAGTAATCGAGTCACTAATGAATGAGTTTTTAGTGATTCATAAAAAATCAGCCCCATACCATCCCCAAGCCAATGGACAAGCAGAGAGTTCCAATAAGGTACTGTGTACAGTATTGACAAAGATGGTCAATAATGGAAGGTCAGATTGGGACAAACAATTGCATCATGCAATTTGGGCCTTCCGAGTTGCATATAAAACGGCTATTGGAACTACCCCATTTAACTTAGTGTATGGGCAAAATGCAATTTTGCCAATTGACTTTTTAGTACCAACGCTGAAAGTGGCCCAACAGTACGAGTGGAATGGACATGAACTATCCCAACAACTAGACCAAATCGAGAAATTACATGAGACTAGGTTGCAAGCAGTGGCAGGAATTTACGCAGCTAAAAGGAGACAAAAAGCATATTATGATGCACATATAAAAGACAAGGGACTTAAAGAAGGTGACTTAGTCTTAGTGTACACCTTAAAACAACACGCCAAGAAGATACAAAAATGCGGATATGGACCTTTGATCATAAACCGAATCTCCACTAGTGGAGCAGTCAACCTAGCCACCCTAGATGGTGACATTCTTCCCAACTACATCAGTGGATGTAGAGTGAGACGATTCATGGAGCCTTTGACTGATCAAATGCTAGCACGATTAGTAGGTGCCCAAAATAGGAAGAGGGAAGAGAAACGGATTAGAGAGGAAGCTCGACAAGAAGCACTGGAACGCATTAGGAAACGGAAAGAATGGATTAGGCAACGAGATGAACGTTATCTCCAAGGAGAAGAGCCTATCCCTATGGCTAATTACCAAGTCGATAATCATGATACAACGGGTGTGTGTAAAACGCAACCTTACCTAAACCTAGGGATTGGCCAGACAGAGTACAAGTTGATAGACGCATTGATAGACTCAGGAGCAGGGCTTAGTTGCATGCGAAATAGAATTGCAAAAGATCTGCAATTGAATGTAAATCCCACAAAAGCTCGATTGATAGGAATTGGAGGTCAAACCCTAGAATGTATTGGAACAACAAATTCATCCCTCCACCTAGGCAATTCCTCCATGGAACAGAAAGTCTTAGTATGCAAAGATGAGCATCTAATAGAAAACTTAATTCTAGGACAAGACTGGATCATTGAAAATGAGGTGTGTATCCATTTAGCGCAAGGCTACATTTCAGCCAAGATAGGGCACAAGGAAATTTTCAGTTTAATAGGAGAAAAACCTTTACTCCCACCCAACATAACCGAGAGTTTAGAGATCTACCAGGAAAAGACGTTGGAGAATAATCCCAGTCTTAATATCTCATAAACGAACCTAGAAGAAATAGGACTTCCCGACCATACGAGATCCCTAGAAGGATTGCACTTGCCACATTCAATTGAAGAACAGCCAGTCACTAAGGAAACCAACTATAAGGGACCTCTTCAACATGCCAAAAGATCGCAACATAGGAAAACCACAAACAGATACTCATATGAAGAACAACAAAAATACAAATGGGTACGCAAGGATCAGATGCAAAACTAGGCAAAGTCAGAACCCAATCTTAAGAAGGAAGAAAAGATCACAAAGTCAACTACGCCTCAATCCTCACCAAAGGGACTATTGCAAATATGGATCCCCAAACCATTGATTGAAGCTCAAAGATCGCAACATCAGGTATGGATTCCCAAAAAGGTCACACAAGCAGCTAAACAGGCTATAAGGACTCAGGAAGACGTAGTACATGAGACAAGGCGCATGACAAAACTGCATAACAGTCATCCAAGAAACTGGAAAAGCAATGCCAATATCACTAGGACACTGGAGAAAGCAAAGAGAACACATGAAGCCGGAAGGATCAAAGAAACAAAACGACCTCTCTTAGTGGTCACGAAATGGATCTGGAAACCCAAACAACTGCGAGGAGCGGATGATCGAAGAAACGAGGATTCCCATTGCACTCATGAAGTCTCTAATGCACCTCAAGTATGCATAATAGGGCCACATTACGAGGCCAAGCATTCGGCACATGATGTATATTATAAAACTAGTGGTGCACATTCTCCAAGAGAGATTAGATCTTAGCTTCACTCTGATAGGAATGGACTTACTATGTACATAGATAAATGCTTCAGCTATACTAACGATTGTCTTCTTTCAGGAAAAGTTAAAAAAAAAAAAAGGGTGGTAAGAGATCTCACTCATGGAATGATGGGGAAACGGAGTGAAAAACGACAATAATCACTACAATGCATTGAATAGTTACATACTTTCCTTTGAAGCTAACACACTTTTCATTACAAGTGCAGATGGCTTCTGAAGATTCTGAAGCAACAGTACAAGAGGAGGTGCAGGAATTCCCACCCCAGAGTATTACCAAGGCAAAAGGACATTGGTTCCGTGAAGATCAACCAGCGGGGGATTACCTGTTCCTCGCAACAATCAAAATTTTGGATACTGATCACCAATTTCCAATCATGTCAGAGGATCTCCGCATACTCCACACACTCCCAGCCATTGAAGACATCTTGAAGAAAGCAGGCATTCACAAGTACTTTGAATTGCCGATATATAAGCCTGACTTCCAAAGATGCACACAAGTCATGAATACCTTACAGCCAGCGCTTCACGATGCATTGGTCCCAGAGGCTAGAGTAATGGATAAAGTGGGAGAATGGGTGATCATTCAATTCACACATGACTTGATTAAAGAAGCCTTTGAATGGGAAAAGGATGGAACTACAGTAGTGAAAGAAGAAAGTCGAGGTGCCAAAACCAGGACATTCACAGATATTAATCGTGTAGACATAGAAGAGGGAGTCAGACTGATCCATCAACATTTTTGCTTCCCGAATATGCACCGATACACGGCGCCACAGAAGATTATTGTCCAATTGCTTTCCTATGCCATCAAACAAATCGGCAATCAAATTAATTTGGCACCATATGTTCAAGAGAGATTGTTTGAAGCAAAGAAACAATGGAAGAATAAAAAGTTTCTCAATGGCAGTGTGGCCTTGACAATTTTGATCTACCACGCTTTGGGCATGAGAGAACACTTGCAGGAAATGCCGTCTTCAAGTGCTCTTGCGCAGTACGTCAAAGTCGCCACAGTCCCTAAAAAGAAAAAAGGAAGTAAGATGGTAGAAGTGGCGGAAACTAGCTCTCAACCCAAAATGAGAGGCACGAAGAGACTCCGAGAAGCCAAGCAAGCTAAAGAGGACTCACCAACAACCAAAAGAATCCATGTGCTTCCCAAAACTACTATTGAAGGACAGAAGCAAATCACCGAAGAAGACTTGACCAAAGCCCTAGAAGAAACCCATCAATATACAGAAGGGCAAATTAATTTATCAGTACAAGGTCATCACTATCACCAGTCAAAACACGCAATGGAAACAAAAAGCAAACTCACAAAAGTCCATCGGTATCGGGAAATAGGCTTGGACAACTCTAGTTCATCATCGGAAGCCCAAGAAGAACCAGACACTTCATTATTAAATGTCGGTATTCGAAGCGAATCAAAGGATGATGGACAATGGGCTGAGTTAAATGAGATTGACTACAATGAAGATCAAGAAGGGTTCAAGACGAATGACCAAGCCACACACGTGGAGCAAAATATCACGAGTAAGAATGCAGAACAGGAAGGTACGCATCATATAAAACTTAATGAAAATTCCAACATCCAAATCAAGGAGGCCACACCACCTCGAAAAATATCCATAAAGATACCGAAAAAGGAGACGCAGGAAGCGAAAACAGGCGACGAGGAACCCTTCACACCAATAAGGGTTGTGGCAGAACCCTCCCCCATGGATGTAACATGTCAAGGGAGTTCCACCAAAGCTATTGAAGTGGATAAGAAAGACGAAGAACCACTTGTACAACTGCAAATTAGACAACCGCACAATGAAACAATCCAAGTAGAGCAGGGAAGGGATGTGCAAACAGGCGAAACTCCAAGCATACCCAAAACTTGGTTAAATGTGGACATTGCTCACCTCAAGCCTGTGGTACAAGACATGATTAGAACTGCTCTCGATACGCAGCAACTCATGCTGGAAGCAGACGAAGACTACGACCAAGCAATGAACGACAAACATGAGCTTCAAGAAAAGAGTAAGAATCTTTTGGACGAGTTGGCATTGGAAAGAGAGAACATCAAAAACAAAGAAAAAGAAGTCCAAGAAGCTAGAGCAAGGTGCAGCGAGTTAATATCCGAAAAAGAAAGCTTACAAATACAACTGCAAGACATCAAAAGAAAATATGAAGCTAGTGAAAATGAAAAGGTAAGAATGCAGGCTAGGAGCAAAATTTTGGAATCTCAGCTCAAAGTCTGCATGGAGGAAGCGGAAAACCTAAGGAACCGCAACAAGGAGCTCATGACAGCTCTCCTAAGTGATCAGCCAATACCGGCTACTGACAATTCAGTAGGGAATTTCAAGGAATTACAGGAAAAGATGACTAAAATGGAAGATCAGCTCAGACAGGAGCATGAAGTCATTGCTGATTGGGAAAAAAGATACATGGAGGACACAACTGCCCTAAGAAATAAATGGAAAAAAGTTGAGAATCGTTATCTACTGCAATGTAAAGAAGACACCGATCATATGGATATCGTGGCACAAGAACTTCTAAAGCATAAAGACACAATTGAAAAGGGCACTACGGAAATCAAACAGAGAGATGAATGCATTAGACAGCTTCAAGAGCAGTTAGAGCAAAAAGCAAAGCAGGGGACACCAGTAGTTCCACAAGCTGCGGAGGCTACTGTGGAGACTGAGGTATATCCTCTCTCTTCCCCTCATATCATTCACCGATAAGGGAGGAAAAGGAGGTTCACATAGAACCTAACACTCGAGAATTTGCAGAACTGAGCAGACCAGAAAGGGCACTACTGGTGTCCCAACTCACTGTTGAGTTTGAAGATCAGATCATAAAGATCATGAGGGAAGCGCAAATAGAAAATAAACAATTAGAGCAAATTTTGAAGCCGTTCAATGTACCATATGGCCTACTTAAAGAACAAACGCGAAATTATATAAGGTCTACGACAAATAAAGATTTGGATCACAACCTCCAATTCAGGCATGATACCTTCAACTATACACAGGAAGAATTTGAGAAGGCGGATCCTATATGGAGACAAAAACTTTTAGAAAAGAATCCTACACTGCGGGTACAGTGGGAAGCATCACCGTATGAGCTTCAAGTAAACCTGTCTTTTTGTCCTGTGCCCCGCAGACGCGCCTGGACGCAATTTTGGGAAGGACAGCGCCAGGGTAGTATTAATAATCAGTGGCTCAACTACCTATTGTTACCTAGTCCGCCACATAATTACTTACCGACCGAGGAATACATGGTAAAAACTATGGAATTTTGGATTGCCAGATATGCTACAGTACCCGATTTAGCGGTAAAAATGACCAGTAAGGTATTCAGCATGATGCTTACGGTACTCAAAGTGTTCCAACATGCCAAATACACCTTTTTGAATTTCATCGGCATTACACAAGGATCGGAAGCACTTATTTTTGATTTATCTACTATTCCCAGCCGACTAACTATCATGGCATATTATTCTTGCCTAATGTTTTTGCCTTCGACATATATGCAAACTTTTGAAGAAGCATTCTTTACCGGCTTCTTTGAAATTGACTCAGAAATTTTTGTGAAAATGACGTTCAATCTGAACGCACGCCTGGTTGCCTATGAAACAAGTTTCTTTGCGGATCATCGACAGGCGCCAGAGGACGGAGTAAAATCTCAGCAATGGAAGGAGTTCATACTGTGTCACGCTAATCTGCTCAATCAACGAGAGCAAACGACCATCCAAACATACACACGTCGCCACAAAAAGCCTGTTGGGGACGACAGAGTTCAGGAGGAGGGACGTGTAGAGGGACAATCAAGCAAAAAGAAAAGAAGAAGAAAATCAAAGTCTAGAACGGCTCAATAGAGATAAGGATAAAAAGAACAAGTCCCTGCAAGAAGTCCCGGAGGGGCGCATCACCCATCTCTGCACAGAGCCCCGCAGGGGCACACACACCAAGGGAAAGCACGCAGCCGGAAGGAGGAACCAGGGCCAACAAGTATCCATGAAGAAGTGCAAGAAAGCATCAGGTGGTTCCGTGGCCATATGAGGGTGCTTCAACCTCTTGAGTTACAGAGGATTCGGATCAAGGCTTACTAGCTACATCCTCATATGTGCACTGATGGCGTGCGTGGCAAACCGAATTGACAGGCTTTGAGTAATACAGTAAGGTCCGATGAGTGCAACCAGGACAAACCAAAGTGCCTCTAAAACGTAATGCAAGATCAAGAATCAGGCAGAACTGACCAAAGGATGCGTGTGCTGATCGAGACAAGCAAGAAGCAAAGCCTGTCAAGGGACGACAGAGACGAAGAGGGGGAGAGTGTTGCAGAGCTAAAGAGAGTACAAAGCAGAGAAAAAGACGGGCCCCAAAATTTTTTCCGATTTGGACATCATATCTTTGTATCATAACCATTCTTGTAATATATTTTCCGTTGTAAATGCACTAGAGGAGTCCTCTAGATGCACCCCCGCAAAAGATTAGAAACCCATTCTTGTAATATATTTTCCGTTGTAAATGCACTAGAGGAGTCCTCTAGATGCACCCCCGCAAAAGATTAGAAACTTACCCATGTAAAATAGTAGGAAATTAGTCTTCTAGTGAATAAAGTGCCGGTCTCTTGTGTGAAAGGACCAAACTTAGGGCACATGTATATAAGTCACTTGGTGACTCTTTATAGAGACTTTTTGCCATTATGAAGAAGGAGCTCTTCTGAAATCTTGAATTTGCCTCTTTCTTGCAGATTTCCATCTTCTCTTTGATCTTGTATGTGTGTGTAATGCTTGGAATGTGTGTGTAGGACTGTTGTCTACCCCTCCCCACTGTTTTTGAGCTACTGTAGTGTGTGTGTGTGAGCTAGTAGGAGTTGTGGCGTGAGTGTGGGTGTTTTCTGCCATTCACTATTTTGGCCATAACTTGAAGCAGATTTGTCAGAATTGAGTGAAACCACTTCCAATAGATGCGTCTCGTCGAGAGCTTCGAAAGGAGTACCCTATTGACTATATTGGAAGTTCTGAGTTGGGAGAAACCCTCGAATTACTAAAAACTGCTGTAAGAGGTATCGCGGCAAACACTTTCAGGATTTCAGTGAGTGTGAAAGGTGGATTAGTCTTTCCTCATGCATGCTAGCTTAACCACTTCATTTTCCATCATGTGTGCACATGTCTTCATACACTTGGTTAGGTCGTTTGATCGGATTGACATTTGAATGTGTGTTGGTTTCCCACTATATGCACTTGTGTGGCAATTGAGGTACAGTCTCATTGGCACAAGTCCTTGAGTCATTTTGACTTAGGTACACAATGGGTTAGTACCCTTTTCACAACTGCACTTGCACTATCATGTTCTCCCTTCTCGTGCCTTGACTCAAAGAAGTTCCATATCATAGTCATGCCTGATAGCCTTGCATATCTTCCTACGAAGTAAAATGGACGTTTAACTTTAAATGGAGAAGCTATACCATCCGACCATACCCAATGTTGGCTTACGTCAAGGTTTAGCTCTCTCAACCATTGCCAATGTAATTGGAAACAATGTTGCACAAAAAGTTGTCATGCTTCTTGTCATCGAATATGAAGAAGTGGATTACCTTTTTAGGAATGACCTCCAAACAAAAATATGTGATATGCATAAAAATAGTTACCTGTACAGACCACGAGTGCATAGATTGTATTTCATTTTTCTCATGGAATGTATAGTGTTTTGCAAATCAATCATTGAAACCACAACATCGCTCAGGAGTTCAGAGACACATCTTAGACTCGTTCACTTGCCATAAATAAATGAAATTCCAAAAGATTTACCTCATCTGTAGAGCTTCACTCTCCTCCCTTTTCCTTCTCTCTACTAAACTCTGACGTTTCTCCTCATCTCCCAAACTTTCTCTTTGGAAAACAATCTCTCTCAACATTCCCCACTTAGGACACAACGCACAAAAAAACTGTCGTTAGTGATGTTGTTTGTCATGAATGCTCCTCCTTGAAAAACAATCTCTCTCAATGTTGCCCACTCAAGATGCAACACAGAGAAAAACTCCCAATAGTGATGGCACCCATCGTGAATGTTCCACGCTCCACTATAAAACGTGTGTACGCTCGCCTCCCCCACTCATGCTTTTAATTTTCTCTTTCAAGAAGTCATACACATAGGATTAGCTAAGAAGGATCTAATTTTTCGAGTTAATTAACAATGTCTTGGACTTCACTCTTTTGTAAACATTAACATGCTTTCACACATTTGCATATTTTGTTAAGATTTGATTTTTACACTCTATCATTGTAGATGATCTTGGCAAACCCACTATTATTGTAATTGTTGTTCTCCTTCATGAAAAATTCATTTCTAATGATTTTTTTCTTCTTAGAAAGCTTATAAATTCTAACTTTATGGTAGAAGTCTCAAGACTAGTGCCTACAAAAGTTCAGAGAAATGATGAGAACACTGTTTGTGTAGTTAGATAATACTCTCTGAAGAGATCAAGTAGCCTATCTTGATGCACTTGGTTGATGCATCATCCAATATTCAAAAGGAGTGATATAACTCTAAATTGAAAGCTCTCTAGTTCTACTTTGAGGATGCCAAATTTCATGTATAATATGTGCATGCATTTAAAGAAACTTAGAAAACAAAGAGCATTTGTATGAAAAAATCAGGATCCTAGGAGGGTTCATTCGCTCTCATTGTGCACACAGGAGTGTTTATCCTCCAACAGAAACTACAAAAGTAGAAGGATTGGTATCTTTAGAATATTTTGTGGTTATTGATTAATAAGTTATTGAAGAAGAGATAATCTTAGGAGGATATTGGCTACACATGCAATCAACTGCTATGGACTTTGCACAAAGATATGGAAATGCAAAAAATGAACATATAAATGTGGTATAATTCCATTTTATGATCCTCTATATTTTGCAAATTTTTCTTCATGTTTGCTTGCTCCACATGCATCACACTCCTCTAGAGGTGAAAAAACTTGCATAAATAGTGCTCCAAATAGTGAGAGTGGAAGTGAGGACCAATCTCGATCATCTAGAGAGGTGAGATGAGAGTTAGCGCAATCAACTTCCTTGAAAACCAAGGACAATTCATCTCCACGAGTGGAATCAATTGGGACTCATCTCCTCAAAACCAAACCAAGATGACCCCAAAGGAAACCAAAAAAACCAAAGAGTCCACCACTCAATAGACCAACCCCAAGAGTTAGTTAGACAAGTTCTAGTCCCAAAAGCAATTCAAAACAACTCTACAAGGAAAGCCAAAAGTATGGGTTGCAAAGAGATTTTTACAAGCATCAAACCCTATGATCTCTCTTGAGAAGGAAAGTCCATATAGATTCAAAGAAAATCAAGAGTAATAACAAATCAAAGAAGTCAAGTTTTAGTCATCGTACTTCATCTAAAATGACAATGAGGCATTCAAGACAACCAACAATGAAGAATAAATGGGTGTGGATGACCAAAAAATTATTTGTGCTTAAAGCAAAGATGAAGATCAAGCCAAAATGAATACCCAAGTGAGAAAAGAATGAAGATAACTCACAAGAATTATGAACATATTAAAAAGTGTATCCTTGTGAAGAAATTCACGTGCCATAACTTGATCAGCCGATCATTGGGTAGTTTTAGGATCCACTTGATACATCAATAAATTTTTTTCCCTTTTCTTCAAATAACATAGATAGGATTAGAAGCCTCGATTTGTGGAAACCCTATGCTCATTACACAAACTTGTCTTTTGCACCATTGAAGTCTTGCATTTGCAAAGTATGCATATTTCATAAGATCACATTACACGACTCTGGATAGAAAATATCATGAGTCCCATGTGTATGAGGCACATTTGTACATATGTATTATATTTAATAGATTATTAGCCATTTTTTATTACTTGAAGAAAAAAGAACTACCCAATTCTAAGAGGTATAGAGTGACACACTTTCCAGCCCCTCCAAAGTGAAATTCTATACCAAAAGACGTTGCATAATACCATGCTACAAATGTTCCTGCATTTTGAAATTACACATAAACCTGAATACTATAGTTTGTAGTTCTAAATGCATGCAATAAAATGCTTCAAAATCTATGCATAACTTTCAGTATGTACTTAAGAAGCATAATCATAGTATGTGCAATTATCTTCATCAAATCCGCATTTAGATTACTCGAAGCACAATTATGAAGATAAAACACAATTAGAATGTAGTCCACCTGAAGCACACACCACAGAGTCTTCATGTGCACCTTCCTATCTATTTATTTTGCATATTATTACTAACAAATAAGAAATTCAGTATTTGACAACAATCTCACTTTCATGTTGGAACTTTTGCATGCTAGAGACTTTAGCACATAAATATAGACAAACAATTTGAATGCAAAAACTAAAACTTAGTCATCTTCATTGCCAAAATCTTGGAGGATTGAAGGAAGCAATCAACATCAGAGACATAGGATGAATCAACAAAGAAAAGGACTTGAATTTGAGAGGGAGTGTTGGAAGTTAGAAATAAAATTGTTTAGAGAAGAAATAGGTCACCTTTTGATGTGATTGGACCTCACTTTTTTACACGTATGTGTTTTTGATTGGTTCAAGAGGTAAGTACATGACCTCGAAGACCTCTAATGAGTTGTATTATAACTTAGAGTTATGGAATACTATCGCAAAGTTGAGCCTTGCTCAAGTACACCCCTTGCTAGTTGTTATTTGCATATTTTGGTGAGATTTGATTTTTACACTCTATCTTTGTAGATGATCTTGGCAAACCCCCTATTATTGTACTTGTTGTTCTCCTTCATGAAAAAATCGTTTCTAATGATTTTTTTCTTCTTAGAAAGTTTATATATTCTAACTTTATGGTATAAATCTCAAGATTAGTACCTACAGAAGTTAAAACAATTGATGAGAACATTGTTTGTGTAGCTAGGTAATATTATGTGAAGAGATCAAGTAGTCTTTTTTAATGGAGTTGATTGATGCATCATCCAATGTTCAAATGGAGTGATATAACTCTCAATTGAAAGATCCCTAATTATCTTTCAAGGATGCAAAATTTCATGTATAATATGTGCATCTATTTAGAGAAACTTAGAAAACGGAGAGCATCTATCTAAAGAAATCAGGATCCTAAGAGGGTTCATTTGCTCTCATTGTGCACATAGGAGTGTTTATCCTCCCAAAAAACTAAGAAAGTAGAAGGATTGGTCTTTGGGAAGATTTCTTGGTTATTGATTAATAAGGTATTGAAGAACAGATATTATTAGGGAGATATTGGCTACACACGCAATCAACCATTGTGGACTTTGCACAAAGATATGTAAATACAAAAAATGAACATATATATGTGGTATAATTCAATTTTATGATCCTCTATATTTTTCACATTTTTGTTCATGTTTTCTTGCTCTACATGCATCAAAATCCTCTAGAGGTGAAAAAACTTGCACACATAATTCTCCAAATAGTGAGAGTGAAAGTGAGGACCAATCTCGATCATCTAGATAGGTGAGATGAGAGCTAGAGAAATAAACTTCATTGAAAACCAAGGACAATTCATCTCCACAAGTGGAATCAATGGGGATCCATCTCCTCAAAGCCAAACCAAGATGACCCCAATGTAAACCAAAAAAAGCCTAAGAGTCCTCCAGTCAATAGACCAACCCCAAGAGTTAGACATGTTCTAGTCCCAAAAGAAGTCCATAAATAGAGTCAAAAGAAAGCAAGAGTAATAACAAATCAAAGAAGTCAAGTTTTAGTCATCATACTACATCTCGAATGACAATGAGGCATTCAAGACAACCAACAATGAAGAATAAGTGGGTGTGGATGAACAAAACATTGTTTGTGCTTAAAGAAAATCCAAAGATCAATCCAAAATGAATACCCAAGTAGAAACAACACCAAAAGACAAGGATGAAGATAACTCACAAGAATTATGAACCTATTAAAAAGTGTGTCCTTGTGAAGAAATTGACTTGCCATCACCCGTTGATTGTGTTGTTTCAGGATCCACTTGATATATCAATACAAATTTTTCTCCTATTCTTCAAATAACATAGATAGGATTATAAGCCTCGGTGTGTGGAAACCCTATGCTCATTACACAAACTTGTCTTTTGCACCATTGAAGTCTTGCATTTGCAAAGTATGCATATTTCTTAAGGCCACATTACACGACTGTACATACGTATTATATTTAATAACTTATTAGCCATTTTTTAATTATTTGTAGAAAAAAGAACTACCCAATTGTAAGAGGTATGAAGTGATACACTTTGCAGCCCCTCCAAAGTGAAATTAGCATAGGGAAAGGAGTTTTTTTTTTTTTAAATGGAGGTTCGGCCGAGGCCTACTCCCCCTGACTTTAACTTTGAAATGAACAACTGTACAAGGAAGGGCATAGTACCCATGGGACCCCCCTTATCCCACAAGAACAGGGGCAAATGAGGTGGACGGCCCGAAGGCACATACAACGAGGTAGACGGCCCGAAGGCACAGCGGAGTTAACGCCCGAAGGCTGGTTTCAACGCCCGAAGGCGGTTTACATATCCCGCAGCGCTGGGGGGTTGAACCCTCGCCCCCGCCTCAAGAGGCAAGGGACCCAACCACTAGATCTATACCAAAAGACATTGTAATTACACATAAACGTCAATCTATGCATGCAATAAAATGCTTCGAAATCTATGCATCACTGTCCAATATGTACCTGAGGTACAAGCAGCTAGAATCATAATGATAGTATGTGAAATTATCTTCATCAAGTCCACATTTAGACTACTCAAAGCACAATTATGAAGATGAAATACAACTAGAATGTAGTCTACCTGGAGCACACACCACAACGTCTTCATGCACACCATCCTATCTATTTAGGCTGCATATTATTACTAACAAATAATAAATTCAGTATCATACAACAATCTCACTTTCATGTTGGAACTTTTGCATGCTAGAGACTATAGCACATCAATATAGAAAAAGAATTTGAATGCAAAAACTAAAACTTAGTCATCTTCATTGCAAAAATCTAGGAGGATTCAAGGAAGCCATCAACATAAGAGACATAGGATGAATCAACAAAGGAAAAGGATTTGGGCTTGAGGGAGAGTTTTGGAAGTTAGAAATAATTTCAAGCTCAAGAGTAGGGAACATCCCTCAATTTTAACCTCCATCTGTAATGGAAAGAAATTGAGTAGAGAACAAACAGGTCATCTTTTGATGTGATTGGACCTCTCTTTTTGACATGTGATTGGTTAAAGAGGTTAGTACATGACCTCAAGACCTCTAATGAGCTGTATTATGACTTAGAGTTGTGGAATACTATCCCAAAGTTGAGCCTTGATTAAGTACATCCCTTGCTAGCAGTTATTTGCATATTTTGTTGAGATTTGATTTCTACACTCTATCTTTGTAGGTGATCTTGGCGAACCCCCTATTATTGTAATTGTTGTCCTCCTTCATGAAAAATTCATTCCCTATTGATTTTTTTCTTCTTAGAAAGCTTATAAATTCTAATTTTATGGTATAAGTCTCAAGATTAGTGCCCGCAGAAGTTTTGAGAAATGATGAGAACATTGTCTGTGTAGCTATCTAATACTCTGTGAAGAGATCAATTAGTCTATCTTGATGCAGTTGATTGAGGTATCATCCAATGGTCAAATGGAGTCATATAATTCTCAGTTGAAAGCTCTCTAATTCTACTTTAAGGATGCAAACTTTCATATATAGTATGCGCATGTATTTAGATAAACTTAGAAAAAACACAGCATCTATCTAAAGAAATCAGGATCCTAGGAGGGTTCATTTGCTCTCATTGTGCACATAGGAGTGTTTATCCTCCAATAGAAACTATGAAAGTAGAAGGATTCTTCTCTTTGGAATATTTGGTGGTTATTGATTAATAAGGTATTGAAGAAGAAATAATCTTTGGGGGATATTGGATACACAGGCAATCAACCATTGTGGACTTTGCACAAAGATATGTAAATGCAAACAATGAACATACATACGTGGTATAATTCCATTTTATGATCCTCTATATTTTGCACATTTTTCTTCACGTTTTCTTGCTCCACATGAACTTTGATAAATAATGCTCCAAATAGTGAGAGATAAAGTGAGGACTAGTCTTGATCATCTAGAGAGGTGAGATGAGAGTTAGAGCAATCAACTTCATTGACAACCAAGGACAATTCATCTCCACAAGTGGAATCAATGGGGATCCATCTCCTCAAATCCAAACCGAGATGCCCCAAAGGAAATGAAGAAAACCAAAGATTCCACCACCCAATATACAAACCCCAAGAAATAGACAAGTTCTAGTCCTAAAAGAAGTTCATAGCCGCTTTACAAGGAAAGCCAAAGGTATGGGTTGCAATGAGATTTTTACAAGCATCAAACCCTATTATCTCTCTTGAGAAGGCAAGTCCATAAATACAATCAAAGAAAAGCAAGAGTAATAAAAAATCAAAGAGGTCAAGTTTTAGTCTTCATACTTCATTTGCAATGACATGAGGCATTCAAGACAACCAACAATGAAGAATAAGTGGGTGTGGATGACCAAAACAATGTTTGTGCTTAAAGCAAAGCCAAAGATCAAGACAAAATGAATACCCGAGTAGAAAGATCACCAAAAGACAAGGATGAAGATAACTCACAAGAATTATGAACCTATTAAAAAGTGTATCCTCCAAAGTGAAATTACCATAGGGAAAGGAGTTCTCTATACCAAAAGACCTTGCATATGACCATGGTACAAATGTTCCTACATTGTAATTACACATAAACCTGAATACTATAGCTTTTAGTTCTAGATGCATGCAATAAAATGCTTCCACATGTATGCATCACTTTCCAGTATGTGCTTGAGATACAAACAACTAGAAGCATAATCATAGTATGTGTAATTATCTTCATCAGATCCACAATTAGACTACTCAAAGCACAATTATGAAGATAAAACACAATAAGAATGTAGTCCACCTATAGCACACACCACAACGTCTTCATGGGCACCTTCCTATCTATTTAGGCTGCATATTAATACTTAAAAATAAGAAATTCAGTATTTGACAACAATCTCACTTCTATGTTGGAACTTTTGCATGCTAGAGACTATAGCACATCAATATCCACAAACGATTTGAATGTAGAAACTAAAGCTTAGTCATCTTCATTGCAAAAAGTTTGGAGGATTCAAGGAAGCATCAACATAAGAGACATAGGATGAAGCAATAAAGGAAAAGGACTAGAGCTTGAGGGGGAGTGGCGAAAGTTAGAAATAATTTCAAGCTCAAGAGTATAAGAACATCCCTCAATTTTCACCTCCATCTATAATGGAAATGAATTGATTAGAGAAGAAATAGGTCACCTTATGATGTGATTGGACCTCACTTTTGGACATGTATATGTTTTTGATTGGTTAAAGAGGTTATTACATGACCTCCAAGACCTCTAATGACTTGTATTATGACTTAGACTTGTGGAATAGTATCCCAAAGTTGAGGCTTGCTTAAGTAAATCCCTTGCTCACGAACCCCCTATTATTGTAATTGTTGTTCTCCTTCAGGAAAACTTCGTTTCTAGTGATTTTTTTCTTCTTAGAAAGCTTATAAATTCTAAGTTTATGGTATAAGTCTCAAGCTTAGTGCCTGCTGGAGTTTAGAGAAATGATGAGAACATTGTCTGTGTAGCTAGGTAATACTCTCTGAAGAGATCAAGTAGTCTCTCTTGATGCAGTTGGTTGAGGCATCATCCAATGATCAAATGGAGTGTTATAACTCTCAGTTTGAAGCTCTCTAATTCTACATTAAGTATGCAAAATTTCATGCATAATATGTGCATGTATTTAGAGAAACGTAGAAAACACAGAGCATCTGTTTGAAAAAACCGGGATGCTAGGATGGTTCATTTGGTCTCATTGTGCACACAGGAGTGTTTATCCTCCAACAGAAACTACAAAATTACAAGGATTGGTCTCTTTGGAAGATTTCATGGTTGTTGATTAATAAGGTATTGAAGAATAGATAATCTTAGGGAGATATTGGCTACAGAGGCAATCAACCGTTGTGGACTTTGCACTAAGATATGTAAATGCAAAAAATGAACATATATATGTGGTATAGATCCATTTTATGATTCTCTATATTTTTCAAATTTTTCTTCATGTTTTCTTGCTCCCCATGCATTAACAATCCTCTACAGGTGAAAAAAATTGCATAAATAGTGCTCCAAATAGTGAGAATGAAAGTGAGGACCTATCGAGATCATCTAGAGAGGTGAGATGAGAGTTAGAGCAATCAACTTCATTTAAAAACAAGGAAAATTCATCTCCACAAGTGGAATCAATGGGGATCCATCTCCTCAAAACCAAACCAAGATGACCTTAAGGAGAAAAAAAAAGACCAAGGAGTCCACCACTCAATAGACCAACCCCAAGAGTTAGACAAGTTTCGATCCCAAAAGAAGTTCATAGCAGCTCTACAACGAAAGCCAAAGGTATGGGTTGCAAAAAGATTTTTACAAGCATCACACCCTCTTATCTTCCTTGAGAAGGCAAGTCCATAACTAGAGCCAAACAAAAGCAAGAGTAATAACAAATCAAAGAAGTCAAGTTTTGGTCATCATACTAAATCTGGAATGACAATGAGGCATTCAAGACAACCAACAATGAAGAATAAGTGGGTGTGGATGACCAACATATTTTTTGTGCTTAAAGCAAAGCCAAAGAGCAAGCCAAAATGAATACCTCGATGTATGGAAACCCTATGCTCATTACACAAACTTGTCTTTTGCACCATTAAAATCTTGCATTTGCAAAGTATGCATATTTGTTAAGGCCACATTACACGGCCGTGCATAGAAAACTTATTATAAGGTACATATTCCCATGTGTATAAGGCACATTTGTACATATGTATTATATTTAATAACTTATTATGCATTTTTTTATTATTTAGAAAAAAAGGAAGTACCCAATTGTAAGAGGTATAGAGTGACACACTTTGGAGCGCCTCCAAAGTGAAGTTAGCAAAAGACGTTGCATATGACTATCGTTACAAATTGTTCATGAATTGCATATGACTATCGTTTGTAGTTCTAAATGCATGCAATAAAATGCTTCCAAATGTATGCATAACTTTTCAATATGTACATGAGATACAAACAACTAGAAGCATAATTATAGTATATGTAATTATCTTCATCAAATCCACATTTAGACTGCTCAAAGGCTCAAAGCACAATTATGAAGATAAAACGCAATTAGAATGTAGTGTGCTTACCACAACATCTTCATGTGCACCTTCCTATCTATTTAGGCTGCATATTATTACTAAGAAATAAGAAATTCAGTATCTCACAACAATATCACTTTCATGTTGGAACTTTTGCACGATAGAGACTATCACACATCAATATAGACAAACAATTTGAATGCAGGAACTAAAACTTAGTTTTCTTCATTGCAAAAATCTTGGAGGATTCAAGGAAGCAATCACCATAAGAGACATAGGATGAAGCAACCAATGAAAATGACTTGAGCTTGAGGGGGTTTTGGAAGTTAGAAATAATTTAAAGCTCAAGAGTATGAGAACATCCCTCAATTTTCACCTTCTTCTATAATGGAAAGAAATTAATTAGAGAAGAAATAGGTCACCTTTTGATGTGATTGGATCTCACTTTTTGAAATGTATATGTTTTTGATTGGTTAAAGAGGTTAGTACATGACCTCCAAGACCTCTAATGGGTTGTACTATGACTTAGACTTGTGAAATACTATCCCAAACGTGATCCTTGCTTAAGTACACCGTTTGCTAGTTGTTATTTGCATATTTTGCTGAGATTTGATTTTTACAATCTATCTTTGTAAATGATCTTGGGAAGCCCTCTATTATTGTAATTGTTGTTCTCCTTCATGAAAAGTTCATTTGTAGTGATTTTTTTCTTCTTATAAAGCTTATAACTTCTAACTTTATCATATAAGTCTCAAGCTTAGTGTTGGCATACAAGTCATATGAAGAGCATACAGACACAATGGAGCAGTCATGCACAATACGGCAACAAGGCCCAATCATTTTTTTTCATAGTGATTTTAATCACTACACAACATTGTAAATTCCGTTTTTGGTAGAATAGACTCCATTTTGTTCAAGCCAAGGAGTCCTTGAGCTTGAGGAGTGTTAGAATTAGCTACATACCAGTTTTCAATATTTTTAGACTTCGTTTGAGCCCTCAAATAGGCTCTAGAACCTAATTTTTAACTAGGCTGGACACTAAGTTTGAACGAGGCCAAAGCTAGTCAAAAAACTATAAAAAGAGCTAGAGAGCTCATTTGAGAGAATAGATTGTTTGTGAATTGAGATTATGTAAGAGAATTTTTGACTAATGCAAAGAACTCCATTGTTTCTCTCCATGTTCTTGCCTTGTGTGCGCGTGTGTGTATGTGTGTGCATGTTTGTGTGCTTCTCACTCACACACTTGTGCCATCACTTGCTCATAGTCTTCATTCTAGTCCTCACGTCTCCACGGATTGACAATTATGAGGTGGATCTCCTCACGTTGGTACTTGCCGTTGTGCTAGAGTGACACCAAATTTGGCGCCGTTGCCGGGGAGAGAGCTTTGAGGACGAGCGTGTGATGGTAAGATGTAGAGTTGAGACATTGGAGTCATAGGTAATATCCTTTCTTTCCCTACTTTTCTTCATTTCTTCTTGTTTTTGTATCACCATCATCATCCCCACCATCTCCCACCGTCTCCATCTTCACAAAAATTTCAGTTTTTGGTCATATTCCATCCCCACCTCATTTCTCTCATTTCACTTGTGAGAGAGAGCGAGAGAGAGCTTGCATGCTATCAGTTTTTGTGTGTTTTTTGAGCTTTTACTACAGAATCTAGCTGTACCATCATCTCGAGCAGCTTGTGCAGGTACGACAGACTCTGCACAGGTCCGGGGACGACGACCTCTGTCTATCGCGACAGATAGAAAAACTTAATATTTTTTGAATGCATGTTTGGCACGATAACCTACACCATGAGAGCACTCCAAATCACTAAAAAATTCTAAAAAATTTGCGTTTTTTCAGTCTATCGCGACAGACATAGTCTATCGCGATAGACTCAGTCTATCGCGATAGACACCATCTATCGCGACAGATAGCATCCCATGACAGACCCCATCTATCGCGACAGACAGGCCCACGCCAGACGATAGACCTCGTCTATCGTGATAGAAACCCGTCTATCGCAACAGATCGGGAACCACGATAGACCCCATCTATCATGATAGACACCGTCTATCGTGACATGCCAAAAAACATGACAGACGACAGACTCAGTCTATCGCGACAGACACTGTCTATAGTGACAGACAGGACTCAGTCTATTGCGACAGACACCGTCTATCGCGACAGATAGGACCACGCGACAGACCCCCTCTATCGCGACAGACAAAAAAGCACGATAGACGATAGACTCAGTCTATTGCGACAGACACCGTCTATCGTGACAGACCGAACCCCACAATAGACCCTGTCTATCACGATAGACACTGTCTATCACGACAGACGGCCCCACGCGACAGCTCGTGTCTATCATGACAGACACCGTCTATCGCGATAGACAGGCATTTTCGGCAAAAAATAAAGGGGTACTTTCTTTGAAAATTTAGGCTAAATTTTGGGCATATATGCATACTCAATTACTCATACACTTACAAAGGTCTTAGAAAAAATGCACTAAACTCCTGAAAGGATCTGTTTGTCTGTTTAACCCCCCAAACCCTGAACTGTCATAACTTTTTCATATGAAATCCGTTTTTTGAGCTCTAGGGCTTGTCGAAAATATTTTGATAGGGTATTTTGAAGTTGACCCTTTGTGGGGTAGGTACACCAAGGGAGCTCTAGAGGAAATTTTTGGCAATAGAAAAGGGGGAAAAAAGGGTCATCAAAAGTGTATGAAATAAAATTGTCTGTCAATTGAAGGCTCAAACTTGAGCTAAACTTGGAATTTTTACAGGATCATCGAGAGCTTTTGGAGAAAGCAAAGCAAGTGCCATCATGTGCAAACTTGGGAACATGCTTCCTGGGCAGACAAGCATAGGAAGGAGAAGCGACTTGAGGTTGGAACATCTCTTAACCCCCTCAGTCCATTCTTAGCATAGGCTAAGTGCGAGTAGTTGTCCAAATTGACCAGGGATACGATAGGAATACTCAAGTTCGAAGAGCCTTTAATTTCTCAAGTCCAAGAATAGGCTAAATTGCAGTCAAGGGACAACTTAAAGGAAAAGAACTTAAACTAAGTGGATGAAGAACATCAAGTACGACACACTTAAGTGCTCCTGACGACGCTTAATTAAAGACAAGAAAACACATACAAAGGAACTCAAAAGGAACAAGTGATTGGTATCAACGAATCAACAATGTGGTTGTACAAGGATCATTGGGTTAATTGGAAGGGCATATGAACCTTAGATCAGGAAGACACTTAGGGAGAGACCGTCAGAGTATTAGATCATCTGAGGCTAGTGTCAACCATACAGCCAGATCTTGGGCTCAGCAATTGAGCGATTACCCCTATGCTCTAGACTCAAAAACTAGTGACTCGGAGATGTCTTACAACATGGAGAGACTTGTAGGTAGCTCAGGAGTGGCGTACCTAGAAAGACCTGAGGGTCCCTATAAAACTCAATTGGAATACATCAGGACCAACCGCTTAGGTGCACGCATCTATGAGGACGGCCTGAGAAGATCTGTTGTCCTAATTAAAAACCTGGATCAGCCCATTGGACTAGAACATCCTATAGTCAAGTTTGAAAATGGTTCCTATATAGATAAAGAAGGAAAAATGTATGTGGTCACCAGCCAACCTGAAAGGACAGATGAATTTGGCAACATAATCCCAGAGGTCGAAATAGGAGACATAGAGCAAGGGAACTTAGGAAAGGAGCCAAAAACCCCTCGCAGCAAGTCGGTTCTGACCAGAATAATCACTCCCGAGTTGGTTTCCCAGGACAATAGGAGCATAGATCTGCTTGTGAATCGAGAGACGGATGAGGCTTTTTGGAGGTATAAGCCTGAGAAGCCTAATAAAGTGGGAGCCCTCACCATCTATGAGTTCAAAGATCTTGATAGCCTAGGCAAATTGACCTATTTAGATGAGGCTTCGGAGAGGATCTTTGTGGTCTTAGAGCATGGAAGACACACATACACTTGGAAGGGTGAATTTGTTTTTCCCCAACCTCGATCCATTGTGTCTTATGGCCACCAAGGAGCTGGAACATCTCAGGCTCATGGAACTCAAAGAGAGAGGAGTAGAGATAGACCGGAGGTGAGCTTTGCTAATCCACTTGGAAGAGAGAGAACGAGGACTGAGACTGATAAGATGGACAGGGAAAGACATAGGAACCCGAGGAATCCAAGAAATACAGACAAATTCCCTCTCCCAAGACCTAGAGAACATGCTAGAACCTTAAGACCCACACAATTGGTTAAGTCCATGAAGAATTGCTTTGATGGCACAGGAGACCCGTATGACCATGTAGCAGAGTTTAGGCAAGTTTTGAAAGCTGAACAAGTGGAAGACTTGTTCACTCAATACAATGCTTCTGGCCTAACACTCAAGAACACTGCATGGACTTGGTTTCAACCACTTCACCAAGATCAATATTGAAGTATAGATCAACTGCTTGAAGCATTCATCATTGAGTTTTCCAAGAGTGGTATTAGGCATAACACATCCTCCTTGATATACAACTTCAAGCAAACACCTCAGAAGACAATGAGGCTCGCAGGAAGAAGGTTTAGGCAATACCTAGAGAGATGCCCTGCTCTAGAGTTACCCACTCCAGCCAAGCAAGTGGCCTTATTTCTAGATGGATTGTTAAGTACCAAACTCAGATCATATGTGTACTTGAAGGACCCTAGATCCATAGAAGAATGTGTACGCATGTGCATAAACATTGAGGATAATCTAGGGGAGGAATTAGAGGTCTCAAAGATCTATAAAGATTCAGATAGTTCTACTATCCTCACTTCCTCACAATCCACGTCGATTGAGGATTTAGCAGAAAAGGTAGCTCAGAAATTAGGTGTTTCTAGCAAGAAAATTCCTAGATTTGTCCCAGGAAAACGATGCTACACTTGCGGAGGAGACCATATGGCTAACGTGTGCCCTATCATGGCTCAACCCCAAGTTAATCCCAACAACCAGTACTGCACCATAGAAAGGAGGTACACCAATCACACAGCACAAGACTGCCCATATAACAAACAAGCTGTTAGACAACATTATCCTCAACCATATCCACAACAAGGAAAGTATCCTAATTAGTACCCACAACAACAGTATGCTAGGCCCTAGCAAACCTATCAACCACCCTATCAAGGGCAACAAAGACCGCAACCAGTCCTAGCACAACAACCCTTTGCCCCCACCAATGTGATTCCAGTGAAGTATGCAGCTGCAGAAGAAAATCTGAATAGAGCTTTAGTGCGAGTGACATCATCACTTTTAGAAAGTGATCCAAGTGATCATAGTTTTGACTCTACCCATATTGAGAGCCCACAGGCTTACTACATGGAGTCACTGGAGCATAGTGAGTCATACTATTATGAAGAACCGAGTGAATCTAGTTGCGAGCCAGAATATGCAAATGTCATGTATGCAAACCCCAACTCGAGATCCCAGCCTAGGCCGATGAGACCTTCATTTCCTAGAGGGCCATGCTATCGCTGTCAGGGAGATTGTAGCTCAGTGATGAGTAGCACCTCCTTTAATGTCAATCCGGGAAGACATGAGGATGGTATGAAGACCACGAGCAAGTGGAAGCACAAGTGCGTGAGTGAGAAGCACACAAGCATGCACACACATTCACACACACGCGCACACACAGTAAGAACAAAGAGAGTAAGACAATGGAATCACTTCTATTTCAAGAAAGTTCTCATACAAGCTCAAACTACAGGAAGCTAACCTCAAAAATGAGCTCTCTAGCTCTATTTATAGTTTTTGACTGACTTTGGCCCTGTTCAGACCTAGTGTCCGGCCTAGTTAAAAATTAGGTTCCGGGGCTTATTTGAGGGCCCAAACGAGATCTAAAAATTATGAAAATTGGCAGGCAACTACATCTAAGGCTCCCCAAGCTTGAGGACTCCTCGGCTTGTACAAAATGGAGCTACAAAAAGGTGAAAAGATATTTACAAGGGTTTGTAGTGATGAGAATCACTTTAGAATGATGTTGGGGTTTTTGAAAAAAATGAAGGGTAGCCTCAGTGCTAGATCTGCATGTGTGTCCATACTTGCTTCTTCCCGCATCCTGTCAACACTCTCCCCCCCCTAGGGTCTGTCGCCTCTGACAGACCTCTTTTCCGCCGTTTGATCAATGTATTTTTGCAGGAGGTCGGTTGCCAATTCGTGTTCTTTGATTTTTAAACCTCTGATTAGATCTCGTTGCAAGGCCTCCCAATCCACTGTACCAGGCATGTCAGGTTGTGGCATCGTGTAAAGCTCGGAATGCATCGTTTGCTCGCATGCAAAGAGATGGAGTAAATGCGTAGGTCGGGGCGCAAATACCTCTGAATGTGCTTCCCAAAACCCCGTGGTGAACATATCGTCAAATGTTTGCTTGTAGCAGGCAGGGAGGTATCTTATGCGTGCATGCCATGCGTAAGCCACTCGTATGCTCGGGGTTGTGCTCATATCATATAGCAGGTCGTAGTTACCATTAATAAACCCGGGAATAGGAGGTTGAATACGGCATACATTGCGAAAAGTTTTGAGTACGACCTGCATCATGTCGAAGATCTTGAGCATCATCTGGGCAGCGACATCTGGCATGGAGTGGAGACGTGGTATCCAATGTCTGATGGTTGCAATCATATATGACACTGTGGGAGTACCGGTTGGGGGGGCGATAGCGGGGTAGTTGAGCCATTCTTTACAGTTTGCGTTATTCTGAACCTTGATGGCAAAAGCTTTCCATGATCTGCGTCTTTGCACTGGCCCAAAACACGGATTGTACTTCAAATGCATGGGGGCATGATCCCATGTTCGAAGCATTTCTGGGTAAGTTTCAAGTAACTTTTGCCTCCACGTTGGTTGGAATATGGCCCCTTTTCGTGCCGCTTCTGGTATGTCTTCTGGTTCGAACTGTGTGGCAAATGTTGGGCACTTGTTGGTGACTCGTTTGATTTCTGCATTGTAGTCAGCCAACAATACAAAATAGGGCTTGTATTGCAGTTCTGAACTAGTGATAAGGCGTCTAGGAGCGAGGTGCCTGAAGTATTCTGAGTGAAGGATGGTGTCCTCAATGGCCTTCATCGCCAGCATCTGAGTGGATATCCGTTCCTAATGAGTTTGCCCCATTTCTTCTACCTGTTTCATCCATGCCGATGGGGGTTCCTCATAGGTATCTTGACCTTCTTCTGTTACGCGTCCTCCTGGGAATGGTTGAGGCTCGTAGGTGTCGTCGAATGCTTCCTCCACTGGGATAGTCACTGCTTCTTCTTCTAACGGTTGCTCTGGTGGGGAAGGAGGTCGTTCGTACTGCATCAACTTCAGTTTTAATTCTGCGACCTGCTGCCGTAACTCCAGCACGTCGTTGGTCGTTGAGTGTTCAGGTTCGGTTGAAGTAGCAGTGTCTGTCATTTCTTTAGGTCCCTGTCGGTGTGGTGTAGACTCTTGGGGTCTCTGTATGTCCTTTAGCTGGTCGGCAAGCTGATCATGTGCTTCTAAAAGATGGGCATATGTTTCCAAGATTTGTTGTATGCTTTCTGAGGGAACAGCTTGAAATTTGACCGGGTCTATGGGTGCTCCCGGGGTGTTCTCCATGGCCGCCTCGAGGTTCTCTTGGTTTTGTTGTTGAAGCCGTCTGTTCTCTTCTTGCGCTGCCGCTAGATGTCGTCGTAGCAAAGCCATATTTCGTTGAAGCCTTGCATTGCGGCCCATCTGATCTCGCAGCTGTTCCTCCATGGCTTTGCTCTCTTCCATATGTCTCGCCTCGAGTTGCGCATTTGCCTGTTCGAGGGCGGATATCTTTCTTTGTGACTCCGTATGACTGAACTCCAAAGCATTGACATGCTCTTGGAGAGTTGCTGAGAGGGTGCAAAGGTCTTTGTTATTTTCTTCCAACAAGGTATATTCCTGCTTAAGCTGAGTGGCAGCTTCGAGCATCGTGTCGAGTGCAAGACTAAATGAGGTGGATGCGGGGGTAAGGATGGAAGATGCAGGGGGTTGGGAAGTGGGAATGGGAAAAGTGGATGTTGTGCCTATCGTGTGTGGAAGTGGTGATGTGAGTGTAATAACATGTGATGGTGTTGTGAGAACAGTGGTAGTGGGTGACCCAGCGGATGGTGAGATGTCCATGGGATCGGACATGAGAGAGTGTGATTCGTGAAACGTGAACACCGGGATGGTGGGTGGTGTGATAGTGGTGTTTGTGAATGTGGGGAAGTGAACTTGGGGAAGGGACTTTTTCTTATGTTCATCAACCTGTCGAAGAATGTTTACAAATTGGGTCCACAAGGAGGGTTGGGTGATTAGTGGGGTGCCCGAGGCAGTTACAAGGGATGGGGTAGGTAGAGTTTGGGGGGGAGGAAATGGAGGGGTGGACGGTAAAGAGATGGAAAGAGTCTGACTAGTGACAGATGGTTGTCCAAAGGCAAGGGGGAAGAATGGGTGACCTAAGTGGGGTTCAAAAACCTGAGTGACAGAGATGGATGAGGGTGAAGGAAGCTGGAAAGTGGAAACGGGGGTGTGTACAATGGTCTCACTATAGGAGGAGAATGGTTGTGTAGAAAGACACGTGGAGAGAGGCTCTGAGGGTGGGATAGGAGATGATGGGGGAGATGGGGCATGCGTAATTTCCTCCGGTTCATCATTGGGCCTAGGGCTAATCATGTGCACATCTTCTGCTGTGGACGTAGCTAACGCGGTAGATACTTCCATCTGAATCATCTTTCCGTGTCGAGGCCGTGTATCAATTCTTCTTTGATCGTAAGCAGGGTTCTCTTGATAGACCAAGGTTCTCATTGCTTCACTGATGCCACAGGTGTCCGCCAAAAGATTTAGCGATTCTACAAACTGGGGATCGATATGCTCTGAGTGTAACATCTGGTTTACTAGGGCCCTATTTGCTTCTTCTGTCATTTTATGGCGTCGTTGTACCTGCTTGATTGTTTGGTATAGCCGTTTGAGCTGTGCCGTATATGCAGGGGCTTCGTCTTCACTCTCTTCCGGGTTATCTCTTGGTGCCTTCTCCTGAGCTTGTGTGCTTAATCTTTGAGGAAATTGTGCCACTCCTATCTCGTGTACACTGCTTGTCTCGCCTCTTGCATGTTCTCTTTGGGTTGATGCCCCCGGATCGACATTGTCAGGGCAACCTTCACTGTCTGATAGATGAGCCGTCTGCAGAAATGTTTCAAAATCAAAATTTGGGTCCTCGGTGAAAGTGGCCATCGCTGCAAATTCTGCATCGGTAGGTAGCGGAGGGGCAGAGGGAGTGGGCTGTACCACCTCTCTTGGTTGAGACCCCTGGAGATGGATTATGATTGGTGCCACCGGGGCTTCCTCTCTAATGGAGACTTCGGCAGTGGTTGCTGGAGGGATCAGGACTTGTGAAAGGGATCCACGCATTCTTTTTGCAGGCTGACTCCCTGACTTTCGCCCTTTAAACAACTCCAGATGTGCATACTTTAGGGCTCGAGCAACTGGCACATCATACGCCAGACATCTGTAGATGATTCTAGTCAACGCACAGCAACCATGTAGAGTGGGCTTCCTCACCCCCCGCTTGCCTGCCTCATACGCCTGATCTAAGATCCATACCGGCATCTTAATGGGCAAGCTTCCGGTCTCTGCTAAATACAATCCGTACCATATCTTCTTGTGAGGCTGAGTGAAGCGGTCCTGAGCTGGAAATGCAAAGTGCTGGAGGCACATCCGCAGGGGTATGGCGATGTTGGGGGTGAGGGCGCACATGTCTTTAAGCTTCTTGACTCTATTGCTTTTCATTGATTCTGGTATCAAGGGGTCGCGATCTGAAGGCACATGAGTGCCATACATTTGAAGGGCTTCCCTGATTAATGTTACATTTAATTCAAATTTCCTCATCTCCTCCAGATTAGATAAGGAGGGCACCCAGAATGTGCCTGAATGATCTTTATCCCCGATAGGTTTCAACGTAGCAATCAAGTAGTAGCACCTGAGGAAGTCAGGTTTAGGTAGAGCTGCACTGAAGTAAGTTTGAAGTCCTGCCTTCTGCCAGATATCTTGAAGTGGAGCTGCATTTTGTAAGGTCTCAAATTCTCTTGAAAAGAATTGGAAGGTCCACCAAACCCCTCCACACTCCATCTTGGACTCCCATATGTGATCTGCGTCTCCCAAATCCCCTGGCATTTCATTGAACCAATGGGAGTGCCCTTTTACTCTTTCGGTTAGTCCACTGGGTGGATCTGGAATAGGAATCCTTCGCACATTCAAGAATTCTTCAGGCCTAGCTGTTGGTGGAGCTTCCACTGGCATGGCATCCCCAATTGATAGGAGCACTAGATCCTGCCTGAGAGCTTGTGCCTGCCGCTGTTGCCATGAGAGTAGGTTGCTTATCTGCTGGAAGACGAAAGGCACATTAGTGTTGCATAGGAAACAGGATGTAATGGTGTTCCCTTCACAATACTAACACGACAATCCCGGAGGTCAGTGATTAGTGGTGAGGTGTTTATGATATGTGTGAGTGGTGATTAAAGGTCAGTGTCATCCTAGATGCATACTTTGGTTATGCGATGGGCTCGGAATGCTTCTATGTTAGTGTGGACGGATTTACAGAATAGGGTCAGGGGGTTTAGTACACCGTTTAATTCTCCACACTTTGATACAGGAGTCGTAGCTCTTAGAGCTAAGGACATGTGAAGATTTCGGTCTGAGAGTGTGATGTATGTGGGATCTTGTGGGTACCCATTTCCAGACATTCCTGGGGTTGATGGGAGTGGGGGCAGTGAGAGGTGTAGGTGTCTTATCACTTTCTGCGTTGTTGGCCAAGAGTGCTTGTGAAAGCTGCTTCATCCTCGTGCCTGTAGGTGAAGTAATTTGGGCTTGTAAGCTAGCCTTGGGCACCCATATCTGTCTAGCATTAGGGGTGGCCTTCATTGACCGCTTAGGAACCCAAATAGAAATGGTACGCCTAGGGGTTGTCCTAGGGGGCTTCTTCCCTTTGTTCCTTGATGGTGAGGCTCGTTTCTTGTTTCTTTGAGAATCTACTATTGGATCGGTGGGTTTTCCATCCTTGCGCATCCAGATCTGCTTCACACCATGAGATGCTCCATATTGCGCGGGTTGGCGCTCCTGCCTCTTGATTAGCGGCCTCCTTCGTGTAGCGTGATGTTCGGTCCGTTCATTTAGCATCTTCTTGGACTCATTTAGGAACTCCTTCTTGGCTCCTGAACCTTCAGTAAGATTGCCCTTCCTCTGCACCATAGAAGTTTGGACAAGCACAACATGGTTATCTTCGTGTGGATTCCTGGAGGGACCAGGAGTTGGTGCCTGTTCTATTGGTTTGAGCGCTTGCTTTTCTAATTCAACCGTGAGACGACTTTGGCCTACCCAAGCCTGAAGAAGTCCACTTCTTAGGTTGAGTTTGACTGCGTGATCATAGATCCAGTCTTGGCCTAAGACAAGAGGTTCGGTCAGATCCTCGTCTTCACACACTAGCACTTTTGCTGGCATGAGGACCTCTTGTATGTAGAGGGGAAGATCCACCTCTCCCATACAAGGGGTTTCAACACCTCCTAATCCTATCAGATATGCTTCTATGGGTTTTACCTCCAACTGCAGCTGCTGGCAATAAGAAAGCCGAACTGCACTTGTGGCTGCTCCTGAATCAATTAAAGCCCTCACGCTTGTTGTGCTGTCCTTTTGTCCTATTTCTAGGGTCACAAAAGGTCGTCGGTCTACTATCTTATGGGTGCGCCCACCTGAAGCCTCACACATGGCCATGTGGTAGCGTGGAGACTCTTGAGTGTCAGTCATAGGCTGGTCCCTTCCTCGTCTCCTCAACTTCATTCTTCTGATACGCTCTAAGGCCTCTGCCTGTGCTTCCTCCCGAATTCGTTTTTCCTCCTCTTTACGTAGCTTAGCAATATTGAGTCGGCTTAGCATCTCCTCCGTGAGGGGTTCCTGATACAGTTTGACTCTGCATCCGCTAATATAGTTGGGGAGGACATCCCCCTCTAAAGTGGCTAGTTGTACTGCTCCACTCGTGGAGATCCTATTAATGATCATAGGTCCGTAGCCTCTCTTTTCTAGCTTTCTTGCGTGTTGTTTCAATGTGTAGACTAACACTAGATCTCCTGCTTTCAAGCCCTTATCCTTCACATGGGCATCAAAGTATGCCTTTTGCCGTTTCTTTGCAGCATAGATGCCTGCTGCTGCTCGTAGCCTCGTCTCACCTAAACGCTCTAGATCAAAGATCCTAGAGGACAACTCGTGTCCATTCCACTCATGCTCTTGTGCTACTCTTATATATAACTATTAAGCGTTATGAAAAATTTTCATTATAAATTTTTTGATTCGGAATAGCAGGATTTGAACCTGCGGCCTCCATCACCCCAAGATGGTGCGCTCTGGAATTAGGAAATCTAAGGGTAGCACCGCATTTTGTCCGAAGACCATCTGAAATGGGGTGGCATTGAGTACCGTTTTGTAAGCAACTCGGTATGCCCAAACAGCATGATGAAGTTGTTTGTCCCAATCAGAGCGTTTATTATTTACAAGTTTCGTCAATACATTACACAGGATCTTATTCGTGCTCTCGGCTTGTCCGTTAGCCTGTGGGTGATAGGGTGCAGATTTCTTATGTATCACCATGAATTCTTGAAGGAGATTTTCAATGACCTCATTCAAGAAGTGCGTACCTCTATCACTAACCAACTCTATTGGTAACCCATATCTAGTGAACACATTTTTGAATAAGAACTTAGCCGTCGTTTGAGCATCATTCTTTGCCGTGGCTTTTACTTCTACCCACTTTGTAAGGTAATCTGTGGCTACAATAATGTATTCTGCATGGGAGTTCCTAGCTGGGGGGTTGATGGGACCTACAAAGTCTATACCCCACTTTGAAAATGCACGTCCTCCCATCATTGGCCTCAAGGGCATTTCATCCTTTCTTGTCGGATATTGGGCACGTTGGCATGTGTCGCAACTCTTCACATAAGTATGTGCATCCATATGAAGAGTGGGCCACCACAGTCCTGAGAATAGAATAGTCTTAATCACTCTGTCAGGCCCAAAGTGCCCACCTGCAGCACCGTTATGTGCCGTTTCTAAGACTTTCAAGTAGTCTGATTCATGTACGCACAGTCTTAGGTAACCATCCTTGCCTCTTCGATACAGGTTGTCTCCTACTAAAGCATAGTCTTGAGCCTCTTGCTCCATGCTCCATTTTCTTGCAATACTAGCCTGATTGGTTAATGTTCCTGTTCTCATGAACTCGACCAGTGGAGCACTCCAATCTGGGATTAATGACATGTGATAAAGAGTGGCATGCTCCACTGGGGGTCTCTCCTGGCACTCTGGACAGCTCTGGATCCACTCTTGTACTTCTTTGTCCATGCTAGGCCAATACACTCCTAAGCGTTTTAGATTCTGCAAGGTTCGTTGTTTAGAGTAGTGATTCCCTAGCGGTCCCTCATGGGCTTGTTGCAGCCAACTAGCATGTTCATCATCCTCGACACAACAAGCTAATATGCCCTCGTTATCTTGCTTGTACATGCTTCCGGCTAATATTTGATACTTTAGCGATTTTACAATTTCCTCTTTGCTTGTCTTAACCTTTTTATTTGCAGGCCCGAAGGTTAGGACTGGTACCAACTTATTTGCCCATTTAGGTACAACTTCTAAATTGAACAGATAAGCATCGGGCAACTCATCAGACACTCCTTGCGGTGGCTCTCCTGAAGTGATGCGAGAAAGATGGTCAGCCCTAAGATGGGTTCTACCTTTCCTGACAACCACTTCAAAGTCGTATTCCATTAGTAAGAGGAACCATCTTACTAAGCGGCCTGTATTGCAAGGTTTATTGACCAAATATAGTAACGCTTGATGATCAGTGAAAAACTTGAACTTGTTGGCCAATAGGTAGTGTCTAAACTTCTTCACAGCATATATCATGCCTAAGCCTTCTCTCTCCGTTGTGGTGTAATTTCGTTCAGCTGCATTTAATTGCCTACTAGCATAGGCTATCGGCAAATCTAGGTTTCCTTCACCTGTGGGTTGTGCTAGCACACATCCTATTGCATGATTGGAGGCATCTACATGGACATGAAAGGGTTTGCTCCAATCCGGAGTAGTCAATATTGGTGCTGTGCACAAACGTCTCTTCAGCTCATTGAAGGAAGTCTCGCATTCCTCATTCCATTCAAAATTCGTTAACAGCCCATAAAGAGGTTTAGCTATGATGGCATACATGTGGATAAATCTACGGTAATATCCACAATGGCCCATAAAGGCTTGTACCTCTTTCACATTTCTTGGTCTGGCCAACTCTGCTATTGCTCTCACCTTGTCTTCGTCTGTTGATATTCCATTCTTCGAAACAATGTGACCTAAGATCTTACCTTGGCGTACCATAAACACACACTTCTCTGGATTCAGACACACTCGATAATCTCTACACTTGTTGAAGATTTGCCTAAGCTCAGGGATGTGGTAACTCCTTTCTTGGGAATGAGCGCATAAATCATCCACATATACTTCTAAGCTCTTTCGCAAGAACTCTTTGAAGACATGACACATGAGTCTTTGGAATGTTGCAGGTGCATTGGTGAGCCCAAATGGCATCACACGAAATGCAAAGATTCCCCATTCTGTGGCAAAGGCCGTTTTGTGCTGATCTTCGGGGGCAATGGCTACTTGGTTGTAACCTGAAAATCCATCAAGGAAGCTGTAAACTTCCTTGCCTGCAACACGCTCCAAAAGATGTTCGGTGATTGGAAGAGGATAACTATCTCTAATCGTAGCGGCATTAACTTTTTTAAGGTTAATGCACACTCGCAATTTCCCATTCTTCTTGGGCACCACTACAATAGGGGACACCCATTCAGTGTGCTCAATCTCATATATGAATCCGGCTTCAATCAGCCTGTCAATTTCCTCTTTTATTTTGGCCGCATAATTGTCATTATATGTGTAGGGTTTTTGTTTGGTGGGCTTAGCATCAGCGGTCATCGGAATCGTATGAGAGCAGATCTCTGGATCTACTCCTTTCAAGTCTCTATAATGCCATGCGAACACATCCCTATATTCCCTTAATAGAGCTACAAGCTCTGCTTCTTCTTCTGCACTTAGGTCATCACCTATGTACGTACATCTCTCTTCGTTCCCTTCAATGGTCACTACAATTTTTTTGGTCTTTTCTTTATTGTCATATGCTTCTCCTATAATGGCCTCTCTTTTAGGCATTCGTACCAAAATTTTCCGGTCTTCCACTTCATATTTCTTGAAACTTTCTGGTACTTCAAACAATGATTCTTCCTCTTCTTGTCTTACTGCTTTTCTTTTCTTTTTCTTTAGACCTCCTTCACTTCCTTTCTTTGAACTTATCGTTTTAATACTTGCAAGAGGTTCTTCTTCTTTTTGGGTTAACACTCCTATGTCTTCTAAGTAGTGTTCCTCTGAGTCAAAGTAAGTATCCATCACAATGGATTCTAGATCATCGTCATTCTCTTCTTCTTTTATGAACTCACTAGGATCACACTCTTCCAACAAGGGCTGACACATGAACACTGAAATATCATAACCCTCCTCATCACAATGAGGTGTCCATTGTTCTTCATTGACTGCAATGTCCATGGTAGCTAAGATTTCTGCCCAACCATGAGGCTCAAATTCCTCATCTGGAAATATCATCGGTGTATAGGCTGGGTCTTTTATTGGTCTATCTCCTGGGGGAGTTCCTTCTTCTCTCGCTTTTAGGCGCTTTTCCTCTTCCTCAGCGACCTTGCACATCCACAAGTGAGTATCTTCATGCAACTAGGATGGTTCAGGTGAACTTCCAGAATGCACGGAGATAGAATCTTCTTTCGCTTTGTGGATAGGATTCCACTGTAGGGGTGGTACATCTCTGAAGGTGTGATCCTTCAGATTGACCTTGGTGGTGACCCCTAAGTGCTGTAAGTACAAGGAGTTGGTTCCCCAATCCTGTACTATTTGCAATTGTCGTAGGAAAGGTCTTCCTAGGATCATCTCGTAAACATTATTCTTCTCAAAGTCACATATAGCAAACGTATGTTCAAACTCCACACCACAAGTGGTTAGAGTTATCCCTTCAAGCAATCCGAGAGGTCTTTCAAAATGACCATCTGCCATTTGAAGTTTCATTCTCGTTGGTCTTAAGGTGGGTTTGCCCCATCGCTTCCACAGGGAGATGGTCGCGATAGCAACACCGGCACCCGAATCCACAATTGCTTTGGTTGTGTAACCTTGATAGGTGATCGGGAGATAAGTGTTACCTTCTTCACCTTCGCTCATGTCTCCTATCTTGTCGAGAGGTATCTCGGGAACTTTCTGCTTAGAGCCTACTTTTGGTATATTGGATTCAAGTTCTGGAACCTGATCTTTCACATGATTCCAGAGCTCCGGTTTTGCCTTGAGGAGTTCCTCTACAGTGAGGTGACATTGAACCTTAGTGTTCTTCACCACATCAGTGTTCCTGGGAATCACTGAGTCTTCATTTCTTACCAATATAGTGGGCGCTCTGATCTGGAGAGATTCAGATTCCCATGGGCCTGTGAAATGAGGCAACTCTTGTAAAGAATTAGATTCAAAATCTAATCTCTCATCCTCTTGTTGCTCTGCTTGATCCCCATAGATAGAGGGAATGTCTTGGGGAAATTGATCACGAAGATCATCAATCTCAGGAATAGGAGGGGAATCACCCTTCTCTTTGGCCCATTTCTCTTCTTGTATTTCCCGCAAGAACTCTGGAGAGTACTGTTGTATTGAAGGAGGTATTCCAGCATCCGTAGAATTAGGAACATAAGCTACCATTTGTGGTGAGCTTCCTCTTTCAACAACTGGTTGAGCCTGTGGAGGTAAAGAAACTTGTGATTTGTTTACCAACTGCTCTAATCTTTCTAGTAAGCCTTGGAAATGCAAATCCGGCTTGACAGCGTTCGTCTGATTGAACTTTTGGCTAGTCTCAAGTATAGCTTGAGCTTGTTCTACCATTTTCATGCACATCTTCATCCGTTCAATCTCTAAGTCGGCTCTAGGGTAACTCCTGTCTAGGTTTGCAGCTGTTGGCCCTTCTTGAAGTCGAGCCTGGTAGGCTTTAAACATCATGTCCAAGCCTTCAGGAGTGGGGTCAGCTAATACTGATCCTACTCGGGGTGGTGGGTGGGTTACGAGGGGTGTGTTAGAGGGTGGAGAAAGGGAGGGTGATGGGGATGGTAGTGGTGGAAGTGTGTGGGAGTGTGGTTGAGATGTGATTTCTGTGATTTTTGCCTTGGTTTCTCTCACGCTTTCTTCAAGTTCGTTTATCTTTTTTGCCCATTGTCTCTTCATTCTTTCACGACTATCCTTCCAGGTGCTAGTCCTCTTTTTGGGTATGCTCTCTGTTTCACTCACCTCGGGGCTCTTTTCCTGAACAACATCTTGGTGTCGTTGAAGTGCCTGGGCTCTTGTGATCACCTGCACAGGTGCAGTGGACGTCACACTCCCTGTGGAGTCCACAACTAACCCAACAACATTGATCGGAGTGATTTTAGGCATGTTATTAGGGTTCTTTGGGCAATCTCGTAGGAGATGTTCTTTCCCGCAGTCTTGACAGAAGCCCTGAATGGTTATTGGCTGAGGCTGTGTAGGGGCAGGCAGTGGACAATCACGGATAAGGTGATCTCCCTGACATCTGAAGCATGGCCCTCTAGGAAAGGGTGGTCGTACCTGCCTAGGTTGAGGCCTAGGGTTGGGGTTTGCATACATGACATTAGAATACTCCGGTTCCCCGCTACTTTCACTTGGGTCCTCATAGTAGTATGACTCGTTAAGCTCGGGTGACTGCATGTAGTAAGCCTGTGGGCTATCAATATGTGCGGAGTCAAAACTATGGTCACTGGGGTCACTGTCTAATAGCAATGGGGTGACTGGGACTATGGCTCTGTTCGGATTTTCTTCAGTAGATGCATACTTCACTGGGATCACATTGGTTGGAGTAGGGGGTTGCTGCACTAGGACTGGTTGAGGCCTCTGCTGCCCTTGATAAGGTGGCTGATAAGTTTGCTGTGGTCTGTTGTATTGTGGTGATGGGTACTGATTCTGATATCTACCATGTTGTGGATATGGCTGAGGATAATTTTGCCTAACAGTTTGCTTGTTATATGGGCAGTCTTGTGCAGTGTGGTTGGTGTATCTGCGCTCTATGGTGCAGTACTGGCTACTAGGGTTCACCTGTGGTTGGGCCATAATGGGGCATACACTTGCCATATGTTCACCGCCACAATTGTAACACCGCTTAACTGGGGCAAATCTCGGAATTTGCTTGCTAGAGACACCTAGTTTTTGGGCTACCTTCTCTGCAAGTTCCTCGATGGATGTGGATTGACCAGATGCCATGTTACTAGAGCTATCAGAATCCTTATAGATTTTTGATAGTTCTAATTCCTCACCGAGATTGTCCTCAATGTCTATGCACATGCGCACGCACTCCTCTATCGTTCTAGGGTCCTTCAGGTACACATATGACCTGAGCTTAGTGCTCAACAATCCGTCTAGGAACAAGGCCACTTGTTTGGCTGGTGTGGGTAACTCCGGCATAGGGCATCTCTCCAGGTACTGTCTAAATCTTCTTCCAGCTAGTCTGACCGTCTCCTGAGGTGTTTGTTTGAAGCTATGAATTAGTGAGGAGGTGTTATGCCTGATTCCACTCTTAGAAAACTCAACAATAAATGCCTCTAAGAGTTGGTCTATGTTTCTGAAATGCCTCTCATTCAGCGGTTGGAACCACGTAAGGGCAGTGTTCCTAAGGGTTAGACCGAAAGCATTATATTACGTGAATAGGTCCTCCACTTGTTCAGCTTTCAACACTTGTCGAAATTCTGCCACATGGTCATAAGGGTCTCCCGTGCCATCGAAATAATTCTTCATGGACTTCACAAGTTGGGTTGGTCGTAGGGTCCTAGTGTGTTCTCTCGGTCTTGGCAAAGGAAAATCATCAATGTCCCGGTGATTCCATGGGGTTCTATGTGTCTCAGGTTCTACTCTATTCCTTTCTGTTCCCGTTCTTTCTCTTCCCAGGGAGTTGGCAAAACTTACCTCAGGTTTGTCTCTACCTCTATCTCTTTGAGCGCCATGAGCTTGGGAGGTCCCAGCTCCTTGATGACCAAAGGACACATTAGACCTTGGTTGGGGAAAAACAAATTCACCCTTCCAAGTGTAGGCATGTCTGCCCTGCTTAGTGACCACGAAGATTCTCTCTGATGCAGTGTCTAGGTAGGTTACTTGGCCTGGACTATCAGGGTCTTTAAACTCGTAGATTGTGAGGGTGTTCACCTCCTGAGGTTGAGAAGTTCTATATCTCCAAAAAGCCTCATCGGTTTCCCGATTTAAGAGCAGATCTATGCTTTTATTATCTTGTGGAATCCACTCAGGAGTCATGATTCTGGTCAAGACAGACTTACCACGGGGAGTTCTTGGCTCTCTCTCTAAGTTCCCTTGCTCTATATCTCCCATGTCGGTCTCCGCAATCACATTTCCAAACTCATCAGTTCTATCAGGAAGAGTGGTGACTACATATATGGTCCCTTCTTTATCCAGGTAGGCTCCATTCTCAAACTTGACTACCGGATGGTCTAATCCATGGGGTTGATCGGGGTTCTTAATCTGGACCACCGATCTTCTCAGTCCGTCTTCGTAGATGCGAGCACCTAGACGATTCGTCCTGATATATTCCAATTGAGTCTTATAAGGCCCTTCTGGCTTTTCTAGATAAGCCAACCCTGAACTACCTACTGGTCTCTCCATGTGATAGGACATCTCAGAATCACTTGTTTCTGATCTGGGAATGTATGGGTAATCACTCAACTGCTGGGCCCAAGACCTGGCAGTGTGATTGACACTAGCTTCAGAAGATCTGAGGCTCTGTCTGTCTCGGCCTAAGTGTCTGCCTGATCTAAGGTTCATAAGCCTGATTTATTTATCCCCTGGAACCCAAGCACACTCTCGTTGCAGGTTGATTTTGCACCAATCACTTTGTTCTTTTTACTTGAATATTATGTTTATGGTCTTGTCTGAAATCGCGTCGTCAGGAGTACTTGAGTGAATTTCCGCACTTGATAAGTGATCGATTTCCGTTTACCTTTTATCCCTTATGGTTTTTGCACTTAAGACCTATTTACTTCTTGCACTTGGTTGATTAAAACTCTTGGACTTGATTCGTGCCTGACGTGCCCTAATTAATTACCACACCTAAGTCGTACTTAGCCTAGGCTAGGAATTGACAAAGGAGGGTTGAGAGATCTTCCAACCTCAATTAGCTGGTTGACCAGACTGCTACCCAAGCCCAGGAAGCCTTCCCCCAAGCTCGGTACTCACCCTTGCTAGCTTGCTTTGGATTGCCTTGAGCGCACACCAAGTTCCTGCAAAAACTCACCAGTTAGTATAGCTTTATTACCACAAGTAATTGGAAGACACACATCAATATTTTTAGTCCCCCTGGAGTAACTCACTGTACCCCCTGAATCTGAGAACCACTTAGTTCCACCTAAAGGTCAACTTAAAAATGCATGCTCTGATACTCCACGTATGACTCTTACAAAAACCAGTCGAGGTCCACGTAGGATTCTCAATGAGCTTTCCAACGAGACCAAAATCTCATCAATCGGAGTTCGTATGGTCAAGTTGTGACCATTCAGGCAGATAGGGGTCAAAACAGGCTCTCAGGGTTCAGGGATTTCCTCACAGGTTCCTAGGTCTTGTCCCACTTCTAAGGCTCTAATGTTACTCCAATGTGACCAAAACTAAGCTCAATTGTACCTCAATTTTACTCCAAAAATTCACTCTAAAATTTCGTGCGTTAAGGCCATGTATCGCGATAGGTCGGCTCGAAGTGTCGCGATACCCCGAAGTGTCGCGATAGCTCGCCAAGTGTCGCGATACCCCCAAGTGTCGCGATAGCTCGCCAAGTGTCGCGATACCCCCAAGTGTCGCGATAGCTCGTGAAGTGTCGCGATACCCCGAAGTGTCGCGATAGCTCGGCTCGAAGTGTCGCGATACCCCGAAGTGTCGCGATAGCTCGTGAAGTGTCACGATAGCTCGCCAAGTGTCGCGACACACCGAGGTGTCGCGATAGCTCGTGAGGTGTCGCGATAGCTCGCCAAGTGTCGCGACACACCGAGGTGTCGCGATAGCTCGTGAGGTGTCGCGATACACCGAGGTGTCGCGATAGCTCGTGAGGTGTCGCGATACACCGAGGTGTCGCGATAGGTCGGCTCGAAGTGTCGCGATACCCCGAAGTGTCGCGATAGCTCGTGAAGTGTCGCGATACACCGAGGTGTCGCGATAGCTCGTGAGGTGTCGCGATACACCGAGGTGTCGCGATAGCTCGTGAGGTGTCGCGATACACCGAGGTGTCGCGATAGCTCGGGATATGGCGAATTTTTCTGTTCTGTCTAGTGATTCTAGGAGCCCTAGGCCTGCGTAGTGTTGTGGTGCACTCAGATTAACGATAGGGTGAGGTTTCCGAAGTGTCGCGATAGCTCGAGCTTGACGCCTCGGGGGCTGTGCAGACAAATTCCGTACCTGCTGAGCTTGTTGGAGATGATGATGGAGCTGGTACCTGCAAGAAACATGCAAAACAAACACACAAAGCAACAAGGCACACTCGCTCTCTCACAAACTCGCACACAAGAAATGAAGAGAATGGAAAGGAAGAGGGAATGTATAGTGGAGAAGGAGATGAAGGTGGAGATGGAGATGGAGATGGAGATGGAGATGGAGAAAAAATCAGAAATTTACCTACTACTTACCATTCCAACGCGTCCTCTCTACGTCTTACCATCACACGCTCGTCCTCAAAGCTCGATCCCCGGCAACGGCGCCAAAATTTGGTGTAGCTCAGTGATGAGTAGCACCTCCTTTAATGTCAATCCGGGAAGACATGAGGATGGTATGAAGACCACGAGCAAGTGGAAGCACAAGTGCGTGAGTGAGAAGCACACAAGCATGCACACACATTCACACACACGCGCACACACAGTAAGAACAAAGAGAGTAAGACAATGGAATCACTTCTATTTCAAGAAAGTTCTCATACAAGCTCAAACTACAGGAAGCTAACCTCAAAAATGAGCTCTCTAGCTCTATTTATAGTTTTTGACTGACTTTGGCCCTGTTCAGACCTAGTGTCCGGCCTAGTTAAAAATTAGGTTCCGGGGCTTATTTGAGGGCCCAAACGAGATCTAAAAATTATGAAAATTGGCAGGCAACTACATCTAAGGCTCCCCAAGCTCGAGGACTCCTCGGCTTGTACAAAATGGAGCTACAAAAAGGTGAAAAGATATTTACAAGGGTTTGTAGTGATGAGAATCACTTTAGAATGATGTTGGGGTTTTTGAAAAAAATGAAGGGTAGCCTCAGTGCTAGATCTGCATGTGTGTCCATACTTGCTTCTTCCCGCATCCTGTCAACAGAGATCATCTCATTCGTGATTGCCCTCTACCTGCATCCACACAAACCCAATCTGTGACAATTCAAGGCTTTTGTCCAGATTGTGGAAAGGAGCATTTGTTACGAGAGTGTCCCAAGAACCCTGCCAATATGCCAAAAATCACTCCTATCAATGTTATTGGGCTGGTGGAAGACTCCACGAGAAGTATGACTTCCACGGCCCCAGTGCAAGTCATCATGAGAGCTCACACACTTAAGCAAAACCAAGACTTAGGCCAGGAAAAGAATGTGGAGATTAGTGAGACTACGAGCTAGAATAAGAAGAGAACAAGAGCATGGAGAGATAGCCGTGAACGTATGAAAAGGAAATGGGCAAGGAAGATGAGTGAACTTGAGGAAAGTCTACGAGAGACCAAGGCCAAAATAATAGAAATCACATCTCAAACGCACTCTCACACCCCACCTCCACTACCATCCCCATCACCTTCCATTCCTCAACCTTCTAACCCACCACACGTAACCCACCCACCACCTCGAGTAGGATCAGTCTTAGCAGATCCCACTCTCGAGGATATAGATATGATGCTTAGAGCATATCCGGCCAGGATCCAGGAAGGGCCAAGTGTAACGGATCACGAAAGATGTTACCCTAGAGCTGACCTAGAGCTTGAAAATCTTAGCAACTATGGATGTAGTCATCAATGAAGAGCAATGGACACCCCACTGTGATGAGGATGGCTATGACATTTCAGTCTTCACGATAGAGCCAATCACCTGTGATCCAATTATTGAAGAGTGTGAACCTAACATTGATGCATTTGAGGACGTAAGCGATTTGGATTTAGAGTCAATCATTATGGACCCACCCTTTGCATCAGATGAGGAATATTTCTATGAAGTAGAAAATCACCCTCAGAGACATGAAGCAATTACAAATGAGGTGAGATTAACCACCCAAGTGACCACCAAGAGTGAAGGAAAGAAGAGGAAGACGAGAGAAGTCTCCCCAGAGGAGGAAGAATCTTTGTTTGAGGTCCCGAAAAACTTTAAGAAGTATGAAATAGAAGACAGGAGAGTCATGATAAGAATGCCAAAATGTGATGCACAAGCAGGAGAGGCCTATGATAACAAAGAAACCACCAAGAAAATAGTGGTAGCCATAGAAGAAGGAGAGGAGCGATGCACATACATAGGACACGACTTGAGTGAAGATGAGGAGCAGGATCTGATAACCTTATTACGAGAATATAGGGATGTGTTTGCATGGAGTTACAAGGACCTGAAAGGTGTAGACCTTGACATATGCTCACACACGATCCCCATGACCTCAGAGGCCAGACCCTCTAAACAAAATCCATACACATACAATGACAACTATGCTGCCAAGATCAAAGAAGAGATAGATCGTTTGGTGGAAGCTAGATTTATCTATGAAATTGAGCACACTAAATGGTTATCCCCCATTGTAGTGGTGCCGAAAAAGAACGGCAAGTTACGTGTATGCATTAACTTGAAGAAGGTTAACGCAGTCACTATCAGAGATAGTTATCCGCTTCCTATCACTAAGCATCTATTAGAAGGGTAGCAGGCAAGGAAGTGTACAACTTCCTAGATGGGTTCTCTAGTTACAATCAAGTAGCCATAGCACAGAAGATCAGCATAAGACAACTTTTTCCACGGAGTGGGGTATATTTGCTTTTCGAGTAATGCCATTTGGGCTTACCAATGCTCCTGCAACCTTTCAAAGACTAATGTGCCATGTATTTAAAGAGTTCTTGAGGAAGAACTTGGAAGTCTATGTTGATGATCTTTGTGCTCATTCCAACATTAGACAGACCCATATACCTGAACTCAGACAAATCTTTGATAAATGTAGAGAATATCAAGTCTGCTTGAACCCAGAAAAGTGTGTTTTCATGGTCAGGCAAGGCAAGATTCTAGGACACATAGTGTCAAAGAACGGCATATCCACTGACGAAGAGAAGGTGAGGGCTATTGCAGAACTACCTAGGCCTAAGAATGTCAAGGAAGTGCAAGCTTTCATGGGGCATTGTGGTTATTACCGACATTTCATTCACATGTATGCTATCATTGCAAAGCCTCTGTACGGACTTTTGACCAATTTTGAGTGGACTGAGGAGTGCGAGAAATCCTTCAATGAGCTTAAGCGGCGATTGTGTTCAGCACCAATCTTGACTACACCGGATTGGAGCAAGCCATTCCATGTCCATGTGGATGCATCCAATTATGCTATTGGGTGTGTGCTTGCACAACCTACAGGTGAAGGTAATATGGATCTTCCAATTGCATATGCTAGTAGACAATTAAATGCAGCTGAACGAAATTATACCACTACTGAGAGAGAAGGATTAGGCATGGTATATACTTGGTAAACAAGCCATGCAATACAGGCAGATTAGTAAGATGGTTCCTCTTACTAATGGAATATGACTTTGAGGTAGTGGTGAGGAAAGGAAAGACTCACTTGAGAGTAGATCATCTCTCAAGTCTCACATTCGGAGAGGCCCCACAAGGAGTATCAGATGACCTTCCTGATGCTTACCTGTTTAATCTTGAAGTTGTACCACAGTGGGCCAAGTCCTTAGTCCACTACACTAGTAGTTACAGGGGTGACATATGGGCCTAAACATCCAGTAGCAAACACCCTAGATAAGGAGATAGTAAAAGCCCAGAAGTACCATATCATGGCAGGAAGCATGTACAAACATAGTGATCAAGGGATATTAGCTTGTTGCATGGAAGAGGATGAGTATGCGAAATGGTTGCAGTTAGCACATGTAGGTGCATTAGAGCAGCATTACTCGAAGCAAAGAACTTTACAGACACTGAAGAGACTCGGAGTGCACTGGCCAACGATGGAAGCAGATGTCCATAAGATGTGTAAAGAATGCCCAATCTTTCGTATTAGACCACCAGTGGAGCATGCTACACTATAGCAAGTGTCTGTAATACTAGATTGGAGTGAGCCATTAGTAGCCTTCTTGAGGACGAAAACATTCCCACAAGATATGACATAAGCTAGACAACGAAGCTTAGAACAAGATGCGTTAGACTATACTCTCATTGGAGATAATCTATACAGACGAGGGAATGATGGGTATCTCAGATTATGTGTCCATGAGAGTGAATATCTTAAGATCTTGGAAATTTGCTCACCAAGGGGTAGCAGGAGGACACTTTGGACCAGATCGGGTGATCAAGGCCATACTATTTGTAAGTCTCTGGTGGCCAACCCTTCACATGGATGCACATACTTATGTGAAGAGGTGTGATGTTTGTGAGTGAACTCAGTATCCTATACGTAAAGATGAATGCCATCGAAACCTATGATGGGTGAACGGGCATTATCTAAGTGGGGAATAGACTTCGTAGGTCCTATTAACCCCCTAGCTAAGGGTTCACATGTTGAATACATCATTGTGGCCATAAATTATCTGACTAAATGGGTAGAGGTAAAAGCCACAGTGAAAAACGATGCTCAAACGACAACTAAATTCTTATTTGAGAATGTGTTCACAAGATACGGGCTACCTATATAGCTAGTAAGTGATAGAGGCACTCACTTCTTGAACGAAGTCATTGAAAACCTTCTCCAAGAATTCTTGGTAGTACATAAGAAGTCGGCCCCTTATCATCCACAAGCTAATGGCCAGGCTGAGAGCACAAATAAGATTCTATGCAATGTATTGAAAAAATTGGTTAATAATAAACGCTCTGATTCGGACAAACAACTACACCATGCTGTTTGGGCATACAGAGTTGCCTATAAAACGGTACTCCAAGCCACACCCTTCCAGATGGTATTCGGCCAAAATGCAGTGCTACCATTGGACTTTTTGATACCTACATTGAAAATAGCACAAGAGCATGATTGGACAGGCCATGAGCTCTCCTCTAGAATATTCTATCTTGAATGATTAGGTGAAACATGATTGAGAGTAGCAGTAGGAATTTATGCAGCCAAGAAAAGGCAAAAAGCATATTTCGATGCACATGTGAATGATAAGGGCTTGAAAGCAGGAGACCTAGTCCTAGTCTACACCTTGAAGCAACATGCACGGAAGTTAGAGAAGAGAGGCTATGGACCAATGAGTATCAATAGGATCTCCACAAGTGGAGCAGTGCGTTGTAGAGTCAAATTATATTAAGAACCCTAACAGAAGAGATGCTAAACCGATTCAATACTGCAAAAAAACGTAAAGAAGAGGAAAAGTGAATTCGAGAAGAAGCACAAGAAGAAGATTTAGAATGCATCCAACGAATGAGATTGAGAAGACAAGGCAAGGATCAGCCTATGCCTGACACTCAAGAAGCTCTAGGTTATCACATGGCCATGTGCGAGGCTTCAGGTGAACGTTCCCATAGGATATTCAATCGGCGACCTTTTATGACCCTATAGGTAGGACAAGGGAAGAGTGCAAGGACTGTGAGAGCCTTAATTGACTCCAGAGCAGCGACTAGTGCAGTTCGACTTTCTTACTGCCAAGAATTGCAATTGAAGGTCAATCCTATAGAGGCATATCTCATAGGATTGGGAGGTGTGGAAACCCCTTGCATGGGCGAGGTGGAACTTCCCCTCTACATTCAAGAGGTCCTAATGGCAGTAAAAGTGCTAGTATGTGAAGACGAGGATCTTACCGAACCTCTTATCTTGGGCCAAGATTGGATCTATGATCATGTAGTCAATGAAGGCTTTCCCAAATGATAGACAGATATTGGTGCCCAAGACCTGCTTAGGAGCTCAAATAGCTTCACCTCCATTCACAAGATCGAATTAACACTCACAAGCACTCTCGACACAAATCCCAGGGCAAACACCTATGCCCCACACCATTACATCTTCGGTCACACCTAGGCATGTGGGGAGATGGGTACCCAAAAGGTCCCAAATTCAACACAATCCAGTCGACAAACCTTCACACATCATCACCAATAAAAGCTATGATTCCACCATCAAAGTTTGGAGACTTAAACCCCGTATCAAACCCCCAGACCCACTCTTGTAAATCCATCCACTCTGATGTAGGAGCATTCTGAGTACATTGCATATCCAAAGTATGTATCTAGGATGAACACTAACCCACTAACATACTTTCTCACACATCACCAAACCATCCACCCACTAACCCCTAACCACTTGAAATGTCATGTTAGTATTGTGGAGGGAACACCGTAACATCCTGTTTCCTATGCAATGTTAATGTGCCTCTCTTCTTCTAGCAAATAAGCATCAAGAGCTACACGTAATCTCCTGGCAGAAGCAGCAGGTCCGAGCTCACAAGCAGGAGTAAGTACTGCAGGGATTGATGTGGATAGTCTACCTATTGATGTGCCTCCAACTGAACGACCCATAGAGTTTCAACACCTCCAACAAATACCTATACCTGATCCTCCCACAGGAATAACAGAGAGGGTCCATGCCAATTCTCATTGGTTCAGTGGCATGCCATGATCCTTAGGAGAGGCCAAGTATATCTGGGAGTCCAAGTGTGAGCATGATAAGCAATGGGTTAGATTCCAGTTCTTTTCCAAGGAGTTTGAGACTCTCCAAAACACACAAGATCTGCAGACCATATGGGAGCGTGCAGGGCTGGCCGAGTATTTTGCAGCACCCGTACGCAAACCAGATCTCCTACGATGCTACTACTTGGTTTCAACATTAAAAGCGAATGAAGAAAAAGATAAACCAGGATCATTTGTCCTTCCTTCTTTATTGGGCAACAATGAGTTGAAAAGGTTCGAACTCACACTAGAATTGGTGAGTGCTGCTTTGAATATGCACGACATGCATGTACCCTCTGAGGAGGATGCTCTTATTCCCCCTAACATGAAGAACCGGAAGCTACAAAAGTTGAAAGATATGGCAGCACTCACACCGAATGTGTCCACTCCTCTTCATATGTGCATGTAGCATTTTGCATTTCTGGGTCAGGATCGATTCATTCAGCCCCACAAACGGATCTGGTTTGCTCTCTAGTTGGCGGAGACAGGAGCATTGCCAATTAAGCTTCCTGTTTGGATTATAGAGCAGCTGTATGAAGCAAATAAAAGGTCACATAGAAAGCTAGTGGTAAATGGCTGTTGTGCAATCACACGCATTATCTATAGGTGCTTAGCATACGATGTACCAATTGAGCGTGCCTTAACATGGACACAACTACAAATGTTCAAGAGACTCAAAACTGCCACACATCAATCCAAGCGCATGAGGGGTTTGATCCCTTGTGTCCAAACATGTGAGGTTTTGACGACCCTGGAAGTGTTGCCACAAGGGGATGCCACTGTGCCTCCCTTTACCATTCGCATACCAAGATCTGGATTTGAAGGCACATCACAAGTTGCCCCCTTAGCTCCTCCTGTCCCTCCTGAATTCGAATTTCTTGCGACTGGAGATGTTGGAGATACACAACTCTCTGATGTAGAGTTCTTTTCAAATATAGCAGAACAGGGCACATCTTCCCAAAGAAGGAGGAAATCTACAGAAGGCCGCCATGTACATTGGGATGACGATCAACAGGGTCAACAACCAGGACACCTAGAAGAAGAAGAAGAAGCAGAAGAAGAGGAAACAAATGAAGCCCCAACTTATACAGCAGAACCCCGAAGGCTATATCAAATAATGGAATGAGTGTGGTCGCAACAGTTGCTCACCAAAAAGAGCAGTTGGGTGCTCATGGCTCAGCTATTCGAAGAAGCCGGAGTCGACTCAGAATACAGTGAAGGTCCCAAACAGCAGGAACCACTGGCCAAGAGATCCCTGTCACCCAAGATGAATCAACTGAACCACTACCTCTGACCCCTCCCCCATCACCTCCTCGAACGGAAGCTGTAAATGTCACCTCGACTACCCAACCCATAGAGCAAACCTTCATCTTCCATAGTCCAACCTCTAGTTCTACTTTGTTCTCCTCCTTAGAAAACCCCCTATATAATACTGCCACCGTCGTAACTGAATCCTTGTTGAAGCTCAAGGTCAAGGACAAAGCATGGAAGCACATCAAAGAAGTGGACATAGAAGAAGAGAGAGCAAGTAGGGAGCTCCAAGAAGTGTATGTCAAATTTTCAGAAGAATCCCCTACAAAAATAGTGATTTTCATCACTAGAAACCATTGTAAATACCATTATCTATTTTTAGTAACTCCATTTTGTTCAAGCCGAGGAGTCCTCGAGCTTGAGGAGTATTAGAAGTACCATCGTACCAATTTTCATAATTTTTAGACTTCGTTTGAGCCCTCAAATAAGCCCTGGAACCTAATTTTTAACTAGGCCGGACACTAGGTCTGGACAGGGCCAAAACTAGTCAAAAAACTATAAAAAGAGCTAGAGAGCTCATTTTTGAGGTTAGCTTGTGAGAGAATAGAACTTTTGTAAGAGAACTCTTTTGCATTCTAAGCTTTCCATTGTTCCTCTCTTTGATCTTACTTTGTGCGCGTGTGTGCGTATGTGTGTGCATGTTTGTGTGCTTTCACTCACGCACTTGTGCCTTCACTTGCTCGTGGTCTTCATACCGGTCCTCACGTCTCCGCGGATTGACAAGTAAAGGAGGTGGTGCTTACGCTTGAGCTACACCAAATTTTGGCGCCGTTGCCGGGGAGAGAGCTTCGAGGACGAGCGTTGTGATGGTAAGATCGTAGATTTGCGACGTTGGAAGGTAAAAAAAACTGTCATTTCAGTTCATTTTCTGTTTTTTCCTCTTCATCTTCATCATCATCATCATCTTCACCTTCTTCCATCTTCTTCTTCACAGAAATTTCTTGTTTTTAGTGCATTTTCACCATTTTCATACCATTTTTCATGCATTATTGTGTGGGAAGGAGTTAGGAGGTGCAAGGGAGAGCAAGCGCTGCATTTTTTTTATGATTTTCTGCTCATACGGAGCTCGCCATAGCCGGCGCTCAGAAATTTGAATTTCCCGCCAAAAAACGCGATTCTGTGATGGAAATCGCGATTCTGTGAAAATTCAAAATTTTTTGAAAAATCACGATTTTCAGTTTTCCCGCCTAAAAGTGGTTGAAAAAAATCGCGATTCTGTGTTTTTCTCAAAAAAAACACGATTCTCTGCTCAAAATCGCGATTCTCACCAATCACGATTTTCAGCAAAAACACGATTTTGTGAAAAAGGCGATTCTGTGAAAACACGATTTTTTGCTCAAAATCGCGATTTTCAAAAACACGATTTTGTGCTCAACATCGCGATTTTCATGTGAAAAATACGATTTTCAAAAAACACGATTCTCTGCTCAAAATCGCGATTCTCACCAATCACGATTTTCAGCAAAAAACACGATTTTGTGAAAAACACGACTTTCTGCTCAAAATCGCGATTCTCACAAATCACGATTTTCAGCCAAAAATACGATTTTGAGAAAAACACGATTCTGTGGGACAAAATCGCGATTTTCAAGTCAAAAACACGATTTTGAGAAAACACGAATTTTTGCTCAAAATCGCGATTTTCAATTCACGATTTTCTACTCAAAATCGCGATTTTCATGTCAAAAACACGATTCTGAGAAAACACGATTTTCAGTAAAAAACACGATTTTGTGAATCATGATTCTCTGAGTCAAAATCGCGATTTTCAGAAACACGATTTTGTGATCAACATCGCGATTCTCTGAAACACGATTTTGTGATCAACATCGCGATTCTCTGAAACACGATTTTGTGATCAACATCGCGATTCTCTGAAACACGATTTTGTGATCAACATCGCGATTTTCAGAAACACGAGTTTGTGATCAACATCGCGATTTTCAAATCACGATTTTCTGCTCAACATCGCGATTTTCAAATCACGATTTTCTGCTCAAAATCGCGATTTTCAAAAACACGATTCTGTGCTCAACATCGCGATTTTTTTGACTTCACAGCATCGCGATTTTCAGAAAGATCACAAAATCGCGATTTTCTCCAAAGGTCCTGTTTGCCTGTTTTGACCCCCAGGAGCCTGATTTGGCATAACTTTTTCATCCAAAGTCCATTTTTTGAGCTCTATAGCTTGTTGGAAAGCTCGTTTCAAATCCTACACGATCTCAACTGTTTTTTTCAAGAATAATGCGTTGATTTTGAGATAGGATAATTTGAAGTTGACCCTCAGGTGGGACTAGGGAACCAAGGGGACTCCAAAGAATTTTGAACCATACCAAGGGGAAATTTTGGACTCCTGACTAAAGCTTATGAACCTGAGATCTGGTAGACACTTAGGCAAGGATAAACAAAGCATTAGATCTTCTGAGGCTAGTGTCAACCATACATCCAAGTCTTGGGCACAACAACTAAGTGGTCATCTTTTACTCAGATCAGACACAAGTGATTCAGAAATGTCTTTTAGTATGGGAAAACCTGCAGGTGGCTCAGGGACTGCCCATCTACAAACACCGGAAGGTCCCTATAAGACACAGTTGGAATATATTCGGACCAACCAATTAGGTGCTCGCATCTATGAGGATGGTCTGAGGCGATCAGTGGTCCAACTCAAAAATCCAGATCAATCCTTTGGACTTGAACACCCGGTGGTCAAGTTCGAAGAGGGTTCATACATTGATAAGGAAGGAACCATGTATGTGGTTACCAACCAACCAGATAGGACCGATGAGTTTGGAAATATCATTCATGAGAATGAGATAGGAGACCTAGAACAAGGAAACGTAGGACAAGGACCCCAGACTCCTAGAGGTAAGTCAGTTTTGACCCGAGTGATCACTCCGGACTGGATCCCTCAAGACAACAAAAGCATAGAACTATTTTTGAATAGAGAAACAGAGGAAGCCTTTTGGAGGTTCAAGCCAGATCAACCTAGCCAATTGGGCATAGTTATCATCTATGAATTCAAAGATCCTGAGATACCAGGCAAAGTTGTCTACCTGGATAACACATCAGAGAAAATTTTCTTGGTAACGGAACATGATAGACATGCATATACATGGAAGAATGACATGATTTTCCCCCCACCAAGATCCAATGTTTCCCATGGCCTCCAAGGGGTAGGATCATCCCAGGCTCATGAAGCCCAGAGAGAAAGAACTAGAGAGAGACCTGAGGTAAGTTTTGCACACACCGTGGGCAGGAATAGGTCAGGATTTGAAAATGAAAGACCTGGAAGAGAGAGACATCAAGCACATAGGCAACAAAGAGATGAACAGGATTTTCCATTGCCTAGACCCCGGGAGTACCCAAGAACCCTTAAACCCAGTCACGTGATCAAGGCAATGAAGAACTATTTCGATGGGACAGGGGATCCTTATGATCATGTGGCCGAGTACAAACAAGTGCTGAGAGCCGAACAAATTGAGGACTGGTTCACCCAGTACGAGGCATTTGGTTTGACCCTTAAAGGCACGGCCTTAGCTTGGTTTCAACCATTGAGTAGAAGCAGCTATCGCGATATAGGTCAACTGCTAGACGAATTCATTGTAGAATTTTCCAAGAGTGGTATCAGGCATAACACATCGTCCCTGATCCATAGTTTCAAGCAGACACCCCAAGAAACAGTGCGACTAGCAGGTAGAAGGTTCAGACAGTACCTAGAAAGATGCCCTGCTCCAGAGCTACCCACACCAGCCAAACAAGTGGCTTTGTTTTTAGATGGCTTATTGAGCACAAAGTTAAGATCCTATGTATACTTGAAAGATCCTAGATCCATAGAAGAGTGTGTGCGGACGTGCATAGACATAGAAGATAACTTGGGTGAGGAGTTAGGATTGGCCAAACTCTACAAAGATTCGGATAGTTCTACTAGTCATACTTCAAAGATCTCCACAGAAATAGAAGAGATAGCTGAGCAAGTTGCCAAGAAGCTGGGAGTCCAAAATAAACAAACACAGGGAGTCACTTCATTGAATCGGTGCTATACTTGCGGAGGTGACCACATGGCTAACGTATGCCCAATGCAAAACCAAAACATTAGAGAAAGGAATGCTCCATATTGCACTATTGAGAGAAAATACACAAACCACACGGCTCAAGATTGTCCCTACAATAGGCAGGCTGTTAGACAAAATTATCAGCAACCTTACCCACAAGGTAGGTATCAGAATCAATACCAACAGCCATATTACAGACCACAACAGCAATATCAGGTACCATATAGGCCACAACCTGTCTTGGTAAACCAACCACCAGCTCCAGCCAACGTGATTCCAGTCAAGTATGCTGTGGGAGAGGAAAATCCAAATAGAGCTTTGGTGCCACTAACCCCATTGATACCAGATAATGACTCTCATGCTCATAGTTCAGACTACTCCCATGAAGGTAGTCCACATGCTTATTACACAGAGTCACCTGAACATAGTGAGATTTACTCGTATCAATATGAGGCACCGCCTATGGAGCAAAATTGGGAGCCAGAATACTCCAAGGTCATGTACACAAATCCTAACCCTAGGCCCCAGTTGAGACAAATGAGACCACAAGCCCCTAGAGGATCTTGTTTCAGATGTCATGGTGACCATTTCATTCGTGACTGTCCCCACCCACCATCTCCGAGTCAAGGACAGGCTATCACAATACAGGCTTTTTGTCCTGATTGTGGCAAAGACCATCTCCCCAGAGATTGTCCAAGAAACCCCTCTAGTGCACCCAAGATTACACCCATTAATGTGGTAGGCTTAGTGGCAGATCCAAGTTCAAGTAGTAGCAATGTGGCTCCTATACAAGCTGTCACTAGAGCACAAGCCTTAAAACAGGATAAACCAGTAGAACAATCAGAGCCGAGTGAATCGGGAGAGCCTAGTAAGAGGAAAACAAGAACATGGAAGGATACCAGAGAGAAGGCCAATCGCAAGTGGAATAAAAAGTTATCGGAACTAGAAGAAGGCTTAAAAGAAGCGAAAACAAAAATAGAAGACATTGCATCTCAAAGCCCCTCGCATGCCGAAACTCCATCCACTCCACCTCATCCCACCCCACCACCCACTGTAAATAGACCGCAACCAGGGTCTGTTCTTGCAGATCCAACCCCAGAAGGCTTGGACATGATGTTCAAGGCCTACCAGGCTCGACTTCAAGAAGGGCCTACAGCGGCAAACCTAGACAAGAGTTACCCTAGAGCAGATTTAGAGATTGAACGGATGAAAATGTGCATGAAAATGGTAGAACAAGCTCAAGCCATACTTGAGACTAGTCAAAAGTTCAATCAGACAAACTCTATCAAATCGGATTTGCATTTCCAGGGCTTACTAGAACGATTAGAGCAGTTGGTAAACAAACCACAAGTTTCTCTACCTCCACAGGCTCAACCAGTTATTGAAAGAGGAAGCTCACCACCAAGGGGAGCTTATGTTCCTAATTCCACGGATGCTGGAATACCTCCTTCTATTCAACAGTACTCTCAAGAGTTCTTGCGGGAAATACAAGAGGAGAAATGGGCCAAGGAGAAGGGTAATTCCCCTCCTATTCCTGAGATTGATGAACTTCATGATCAATTTCCCCAAGACATTCCATCTATTTACGAAGATGAAGCAGAACAAGAAGACGAAAGATTAGATTTTGAATCTAATACCTTAGAAGAACTGCCTCAATTTCCAGGCCCATGGGAATCTGAATCACTCCAGATTAGAGCTCCCACAATACTAGTAAGAAATGAAGACTCAGTGGTTCCAAGGAACACGGATGTCGTGAAGAACACTAAGGTTCAGTGTCATCTCACTGTAGAAGAGTTGCTCAAAGCAAAACCTGAGTTATGGAATCATGTGAAGGATCAGGTCCCAGAACTTGAGTCCAATATGCCAAAAGTAGGCTCTAAGCAAAGGGTACCAGAGATACCTCTAGACAAAATAGGGGACATGTGTGAGGGTGAAGAAGGTAATACTTATCTTCCAATCACCTACCAAGGTTACACAACCAAAGCAATCATAGATTCAGGTGCTGGTGTTGCTATTGCGACCACCTCCTTGTGGAAGCAATGGGGCAAGCCCACATTAAGACCAACTAGAATGAAGCTTCAAATGGCTGATGGTCATTTTGAAAGACCTCTAGGATTGCTAGAAGGGATCACTCTAACCACTTGTGGTGTAGAGTTTGAGCACACATTTGCTATATGTGACTTTGAGAAAAATAATGTCTTTGAGATGATCCTAGGAAGACCCTTCCTACGACAATTGCAAATAGTACAGGATTGGGGAACTAACTCCTTGTACTTACAGCACTTAGGGGTCACCACTAAGGTCAATTTGAAGGATTACACCTTCAGAGATGTACCACCCCTACAGTGGAATTCTATCCACAAAGCAAAAGAAGATTCCATCTCTGTGCATTCTGAAAGTTCACCTGATCCATCATGGCTGCATGAAGATACTCATTTGTGGATGTGCAAGGTTGCAAAGGAAGAGGAAAAACGTTTAAAGGCAAGAGAAGAAGGAACTTCGTTAGGAGATAGACCAGTTAGAGACCCAGCCTACACACCGATGATCTTTCCAGATGAGGAGTTTGAGCCTCATGGCTGGCCAGAAATCTTAGCCACCATGGACATTGCTGTCAATGAGGAACAGTGGACACCTCATTGTGATGAGGAGGGTTATGATATCTCAGTGTTCATGTGTCAACCCTTGCTAGAAGAATGTGACCCTAGTGATGTCATAGAAGAGGAAGAGAATGACGACGATCTAGAGTCTATTGTGATGGATAGTTGCTTTAACTCAGAGCAGCACTATTTAGAAGATATAGGAGTGTTCACCCAGAAAGAAGAAGAACCTCTCACAAGTATTAAAACAGTAAACTCAAAGGATGGAAGTGAGAGTAGTCAAAAGAAAAAGAAAAGAAAAGCAGTGAAACAAGAAAAGGAGGAATCATTGTTTGAAGTACCAGAAAACTTCAAGAAATATGAAGTTGACGACCGCAAAATTTTGGTACGAATGCCTAAGAGAGAGGCCATCATAGGAGAATCATATGATAATAAAGAAAAGACCAAGAAGATTGTAGTGACCATTGAAGAGAACGAAGAGAGATGCACATATATAGGAGATGACCTAAGTGCAAGAGAAGAAACGGAGCTCATAGCTCTATTAAGGGAATATAGGGATGTGTTTGCATGGCACTATAGAGACTTGAAAGGGGTAGATCCAAGAATTTGCTCTCATACTATCCCCATGACTGCTGATGCTAAGCCCACCAAACAGAAGCCCTACACATATAATGATACCTATGCAGCCAAAATCAAAGAAGAAATTGATAGGTTGATTGAGGCTGGATTCATCTATGAGATTGAGCATACCGAATGGGTGTCCCCCATTGTTGTGGTACCCAAGAAGAACGGGAAGTTGCGAGTGTGTATTAACCTTAAAAAAGTTAATGCCGCTACGATTAGAGATAGTTATCCACTTCCAATCACAGAACACCTATTGGAGCGTGTTGCAGGCAAGGAAGTTTATAGCTTCCTTGATGGATTTTCAGGTTACAATCAAGTAGCCATTGCCCCAGAAGATCAACACAAAACAGCTTTTGCTACAGAGTGGGGAATCTTTGCATTTCGGGTGATGCCATTTGGGCTCACCAATGCACCTGCAACATTCCAAAGGCTCATGTGACATGTCTTCAAAGAGTTCTTGCGAAAGAGCTTAGAAGTGTATGTGGATGATTTATGTGCTCATTCCCAAGAAAGAAGGGTTCACATCCCTGAACTCAGACAAATCTTCAACAAGTGTAGAGAATATCGAGTGTGTCTGAACCCAAAAAAGTGTGTGTTCATGGTGCGTCAAGGTAAAATCCTCGGTCATATTGTTTCTAAGAATGGAATCTCAACGGATGAAGATAAGGTACGAGCCATAGCGGAGCTGCCAAGGCCAAGGAATGTTAAAGAGGTACAAGCCTTTATGGGCCATTGTGGATATTACCGTAGGTTTATCCACATGTACGCGATCATAGCTAGACCCCTTTATGCCTTGTTGTCTAATTTTGAGTGGAACGATGAATGCGAGAATTCTTTCAATGAACTGAAGAAACGTTTGTGCACAGCACCAATACTGACCACTCCTGATTGGAATAAACCATTCCATGTCCATGTGGATGCATCCAATCATGCCATAGGATGTGTGCTGGCACAACCCACAGGTGAAGGGAATTTAGATTTGCCCATAGCATATGCTAGTAGACAACTAAACCCAGCCGAAAGAAATTATACCACAACCGAGCGAGAAGGGTTAGGCATGGTATATGCTGTAAAGAAGTTTAGACACTATTTATTGGCCAACAAGTTCAAGTTCTTCACTGATCATCAAGCTTTGTTATATTTGGTCAATAAACCTTGCAATACTGGACGCTTAGTAAGATGGTTCCTCTTACTAATGGAGTATGACTTTGAAGTTGTTGTCAGGAAAGGTAGAACCCACCTTCGGGCAGATCACCTTTCTCGCATTACTTCAGGAGAGTCACCACAAGGAGTGTCTGATGAACTACCTGATGCTTATCTGTTCAATTTGGAAGTTGTTCCTAAATGGGCAAATAAGTTGGTACCAGTTCTAACCTTCGGCCCTGCAAATAAGAATGTGAAAACATCACAAGAAGAAATTGTAAAATCACAAAAATATCACATATTGGCAGGAAGCATGTACAAACAAGATACTGAGGGTGTATTAGCTTGTTGTGTCGAGGATGATGAACATAGTAGTTGGTTGCAGCAAGCTCATGAGGGATTGCTAGGAAATCACTATTCTAAACAACGAACATTGCAGAATTTGAAACGTTTAGGAGTGTATTGGCCTAGCATGGACAAAGAAATACATGAGTGGATCAAGAATTGTCCAATGTGTAGAGAGAAACCACCAGTGGAGCATGCGACCCTTTATCAAGTATCATTAATTCCAGATTGGAGTACTCCATTGGTAGAGTTTATGAGATCGGGAAGATTACCCAAAGAGGCCAGTCTAGCAAGAAGACGAAATATGGAGCAAGAGGCTCAAGGCTATGCCTTAGTAGGAGAAAACCTATACCGAAGAGGTAAAGATGGTTACTTAAGACTGTGCGTTCATGAATCAGACTATTTAAGGGTCTTAGAGACTGCACACAGTGGTGTTGCAGGTGGACATTTTGGCCCTGACCGAGTGATTAAAACCATTCTATTCTCAGGACTTTGGTGGCCCACTCTTCATATGGATGCACATACCTATGTGAAGAAATGTGACACATGCCAACGTGCACAATATCCAGTGAGAAAAGACGAGATGCCCTTGAGGCCAATGATGGGAGGACGTGCATTTTCGAAGTGGGGCATAGACTTCATAGGTCCTATTAACCCCCCAGCTAGAAACTCCCATGCAGAATACATCATTGTAGCCACAGATTACCTTACAAAGTGGGTAGAAGTCAAAGCCACAACAAAGAATGATGCTCAGACTACGGCTAAGTTCTTATTCGAGAATGTGTTCACGAGATATGGACTACCAATAGAGTTGGTGAGCGATAGAGGCACACACTTCTTGAATGAAGTCATTGAAAATCTTCTCCAAGAATTCTTGGTGATACATAAGAAATCCGCCCCCTATCATCCACAAGCCAATGGACAAGCCGAGAGTACCAATAAGATCCTCTGTAACGTATTGACAAAATTGGTAAATAATAAACGCTATGATTGGGACAAACAACTTCATCATGCTGTTTGGGCTTATCGAGTTGCCTACAAAACGGTACTCAACGCCACCCCATTTCAGATGGTCTTCGGACAGAACGCTGTGCTACCATTAGATTTCTTAATCCCTGCCTTAAAAGTAGCACAAGAGTATGAGTGGAATGGGCATGAATTGTCCTCTAGGATCTTTGATCTCGAACGCTTGGGTGAAACGAGGCTACGAGCGGCAGCAGGCATCTACGCTGCAAAGAAGAGGCAAAAGGCATACTTTGATGCACACATCAAGGATAAGGGATTGAAAGAGGGAGATCTAGTGTTGGTATACACACTAAAACAACATGCCTGTAAGTTGGAAAAAAGAGGTTATGGACCCATGATCATTAATAGAATTTCCACTAGTGGTGCAGTTCAGTTGGCCACTCTAGAAGGAGATATCTTGCCAAACTATATTAGTGGCTGTAGAGTCAAGCTATATCAAGAACCTCTTACTGAGGATATGCTAATGAGACTCAACACTGCGAAGAAGCGAAAAGAAGAAGAGTTAAGAGTGAGAGAAGAAGCACAGGAAGAGGCCAGAGAGCGTATTAGGCAAAATAAGTTAAGGCGATTAGGCCTAGATGTCAACTCAAAAGCCCCAAAATACCACATGGATATGTGTCAAAAGTCAGGCATTGCGACTTCTCAGGTCATTGACCGAAGACCCTTTGTGACCATAGAGATAGGACAAGGGAAGGGTGCAAGGACGATGAAAGCATTGATTGACTCAGGTGCAGCAAGTAGTGCAGTTAAACTTTCCTACTGCCAAGACTTGGGGTTGAACATCAATCCCATAGAAGCTTATCTCATAGGATTGGGAGGTGTGGAAACCCCTTGTTTGGGCGAGGTGGAACTTCCCATCTACCTTCAAGATGTTCCAATGAAAGTCAAAGCGCTAGTATGTCAAGATGAGAACCTTACAGAACCACTTGTCTTGGGTCAAGATTGGATCTATGACCATGCAGTTAACTTAAACCTAAGAAGTCAAATTCTTCAAGTTTGGGTACATGAACAATGCATTACATTAGAATTAGAGAACTGCATGCTCCTAGATCATGGCACCACACACTCTCTTAGTTCTTCCAAGACTAATCATATGAAAGAAGATGTTGTATGTGTCAAAAGCTCTATGATGCAGAAGGAGTCAGTCGTGGAAGACCAGGTTCGAAGGCGGGTGGATCTTTCTTCTTCTCCAAAGACTCAAGTAGCCACAGTAGTGAGCCCACCACACAAGCAAACACCACCGTTCACGACAACTGCTACATCAAATAGAAAGACACCATTCGGTAAAAAAGCGGTTCCGGGCATGAAGCAGATCTGGGTACGCAAAGGAGAGCAACCACCAGCCTTACCCCCACAAATCCCATCCATGCACACTAACCAAGCCAGAAGACGAAGGAAGCAGCTCAGACAAGCTCCGTCACAAGATATCCAACAAGTTTGGGTGCCTAAGAAGTTAGCTGCAGCTCAACAAGGGCAATTACAGATGTGGGTACCTAAGAAGATCCTACACCCACAACAACCTTTGTTCTCCCACATGCAAAAGGTTTCAACAAAGAGGCCAAAAAGAGAAAAGGGTAAGAACCACGTACAGAGACCAAAGGAAGATCAAATCAGCTCTTCAACATTAGTAGGAAGACATGCAAAAAGGATATGGGTTTGGAAGCCAAAAGTGCAAGTAGCCTCCACCGAACCAAAGCATCAACCACACTGGATACCACAGTTCAGAAAGCATCCAAAGAGAAAGACGCCTGAAGTGACCTCTACAGTGCCAAATGATGTTCTAAAATGGACTCCAATAAGGAGGATTACATCAGTTCGAGACTCAATGGATACCTCCACTAAGGCCGGCATCAACCTCCACAAATAACATCGAAAGCCTCGAACGAGCAACAACCATGTGCTCCTTGCACAACCCTGTCTTTTGCACCATTCAGGTCATGCATTTCCAAAGTATGCATTAATATAGGGCCACATTACACGGCCGTGCATAGACACACTTGAGAATCCCATGCACAAGAGCACAGTGACATATGTCGAACATTTCTATTGATACTAACTTTTGTGTTCTTGTTTTGTGATATCCTGTTCCTCAAAAAAAAAAAAAAAAAAAAAAAAAAAAAAAAAAAAGAGAGAAGTGGGAGAGAGCTTGTTCCCAGTGTGTCTCAGCCAGCAGTGAGATTATTGCTGCCTTATCTGGTAGAGGACAAGCATTTGGCATGAACATGGCATCTACAGCTATGATTTTCTCTTACCATGAAGAGCTTGAAGGTCCGCAACTTGCGTGATGCTTAACTACTTCATGTACCAGAGCATCCAAGGAGATATCTGCAAAAGGTAGTTCTGGAGGAGAAGACTCCTGCATATGGTGAGCTAAAGAGTATATGTGAAACACAGCTTGGTGTAGTTACCCGATGTTGCTTGCCAAGGAATATAAAGCAATTCAATTCTCAGTATTTCCTGAACCAGTATGGAACAGTAGCACTGGTGAATGGTCTATGTCAATCAGCATGGTAATCTCTTAGAAACCGGCACGTGTCCAATATTCCTCTGAGTGTCAATATAGGGAAGTGAACGTGCATGAGCCCAAGCTCAGAAATGCACATTGTTAGTGACAAATGTTGCTTTGAAAAGAGGAGAGGGGATCCACCACTCAAAAGATCTCATCAGTGGACAATCAACATGGACATTCATCAACAAGGTTCCATCCCAAAGGCCGAGTGTACAACACGAAGAGGCAAACATCCATCAACCTTCGCCATGGTAAGTATCTTTACTCTGGAAACACCATAACCATGATAGTTTAGGAAACCTCTTCGTCAGCATACCCTTGAGCACTTAGCTCAAGACCCGCAATTTTTGCACCATACTTCTTCCAATGCATTTTCCAAGTAAGCATGCGTAGGGCTACATTACAAGGCCGTGCACAAGGCACATACTTTTTTCAACCCATGCACGAACACACTTACCCATCACTCAATATGGGTTATGAGTACTTGGCTTGACTACTATGAAGATCAACTTTGGAAGATCTAGAAAACATCAACGGAGACTCACAACGACACAGTCATGCTGGAATACAAGGCAGAAGCACATACCAAGAGACTACAACCTGCAAAGACTCACAAGTGATAGATGAAGAACGTCGGACGACTTGTGTTCATACAGAAGGGACACTCCCTCTCAAGGCACTACTTGGAACAATCACTACAACAAGGGTCTGTCAGGGACGACAGACTCGAGAGGGGGGGGAGTGTTGAAGCTCAAGGTCAAGGACAAAGCATGGAAGCACATCAAAGAAGTGGACATAGAAGAAGAGAGAGCAAGTAGGGAGCTCCAAGAAGTGTATGTCAAATTTTCAGAAGAATCCCCTACAAAAATAGTGATTTTCATCACTAGAAACCATTGTAAATACCATTATCTATTTTTAGTAACTCCATTTTGTTCAAGCCGAGGAGTCCTCGAGCTTGAGGAGTATTAGAAGTACCATCGTACCAATTTTCATAATTTTTAGACTTCGTTTGAGCCCTCAAATAAGCCCTGGAACCTAATTTTTAACTAGGCCGGACACTAGGTCTGGACAGGGCCAAAACTAGTCAAAAAACTATAAAAAGAGCTAGAGAGCTCATTTTTGAGGTTAGCTTGTGAGAGAATAGAACTTTTGTAAGAGAACTCTTTTGCATTCTAAGCTTTCCATTGTTCCTCTCTTTGATCTTACTTTGTGCGCGTGTGTGCGTATGTGTGTGCATGTTTGTGTGCTTTCACTCACGCACTTGTGCCTTCACTTGCTCGTGGTCTTCATACCGGTCCTCACGTCTCCGCGGATTGACAAGTAAAGGAGGTGGTGCTTACGCTTGAGCTACAATCCTTCATAGAACCTCCCTTAGGACAACCATCCCCCATGCCCTCAGCCATAGGCCATCCTGACTCTAGATCCATTTTCTTTGGATTCCCAGCCACCACATCCCCTTTTATGGCCTTCCCGCCTCGAAGTTCTCATTTTCCACCTCCCATACCACCATTCCTTCAACCCGCCCATGACTACTTTTGTAGAATGTATCAAGCCACCATCCCACCCTCCTCATCAATCCCATCCCCACCATCCACACAACACTTATTCACCACTCTCTCACACACACACCACCTACCATTCCAGTATACTTGCATCCACTCCTGAAAGTATGGACATTTCGCCACCCATAGCACCTCCCCTTCCTCCCACACTTCCACCTTCTCCCATTCCCCCTCCACCAATTTCACCCACACACACATCTCCAATAGACACATCATTCACTCTTCCCATTCCCCAATCCCCTCCCCTTGCATCTTCCATTGTACAAACCACACCATCATCTATAGGCAATGCATTGGACACCATGCTTGCATGTATATCACAGTTAAGGACAGAGTACAATCAGCTCCAGCAACATAACGTACGACTGCAAGAGCACTCGGAGGTGCTACAACATCGTCTTGCTACACTAGAAGAGGAGAATGCTCACCTCCAGACACAATTACAAACTTTACAAGAGGCTCATAGCATATTGGAAGTACAGTTACAGAACACAGACCAAGAAGCAATACAAGTGGTGGAAGGCCATCTACAGATACAGTTGGAACGCAACTCAAAGCTTCAACGAAACATGGCCCTACTCAAGCGACACCTTGCAGCTACTCAAGAAGAAAATCGACGCTTGCAACTACAAAATAAGGAAAATTTAGAGGCGACCGTGGAAAGCACACTCGGCGCAATAATCAGCTCCTCAAAATTTCAAGCAATGACCCTGGAAAACATAAAGATAATCCTCAAAGATTATGCTATGCTGCTTGAAGCACATGACCAATTATCAGAGGAACTGGGTCAACTAAAGAAGAAACAACAAAAATACACAATGACTACCCCTCAAACCACCTCCTTCGTGGCTTCACTTCTCACAGACTCAGAGGCCCTAAAAGATCTCCAAAAATAGGTCACAGAATTGCAAGCACGCCTACTACAATATGAGAGACCACCTTCCCCACCAGAGGCTCCCACCGACAAAGAAACAGTACAGATTCCTGTGGAACAGACGTTTGAAGAGGATTATGAGCCACAACCCATCACAGGGTGATGAAAAATAGAAGAAGGCCAAGATACTTTTGAAGCGCCACGACCTCCGTGGTTAAAGCAGGTGGACGAAATTGGGAGTTCTCATGAGGAGCACATAGTAGTGCAAAATCAGGCCATGAGAGTCATAGAAGAAATTGTGTTACAATCTGATTACTTCAAGAACCTGTCATCTAGACCCCTTATCCTCTCATCAGAACTCCAATGTAGGCCTTACTATGTTATTCTAGCCGATTATAATGCAGAAATACAGAGAGTCATGGGTAAGATTCCTTCATTTGCTACCCAGTTTCAACCAGAAGACCTTCCTCTAGCAGCACAGAAATGTAGGATCTATCAACCGACACGGCGGCAAAAGCTCCTAGAGACATCCTGAAATGCTCCACACATGGAACCACAATCCTTTGCATCTACTGTACAATCCATGCTACGGCCCAGTTCCTTGATGCAGGTCATGGAAAGCATTCAACATTAAAGTGCATAACAATGCCCAATGTAAAGAATGGCTAAAATAACCTTACATCGCGCCACCAAAGGGACCACCGTCAACATCATACATGATGGCAACATTTTGACATTGGATGCCTCGATTGATGCCCATGCCAGATGTGGCAGCCCAAGAGTGTGATGCATGTGGATCAAGAAAACGTAAAGAAAAATGTGAAAAATAGAGAGGATCATAAAATGGAATTATACCACATATATATATGTTCATTTTTTGCATTTACATATCTTTGTGCAAAGTCCACAACCGTTGATTGCCTATGTAGCGAATATCTCCCTAAGATTATCTCATCCTCAATACCTTATTAATCAATAACCATAAAATATTCCAAAGAGACCAATCCTTCTTCTCTCATAGTTTCTGTTGGAGGATAAACACTCCTATGTACACAATGAGAGCAAATGGACCCTCCTAGGATCCTGATTTTTTCAGATAGATGCTTTGTGTTTTCTAAGTTTCTTTAAATACATGCACATATTGTATATGAAAATTTGGATCCTTAAAGTAGAATTAGAGAGCTTTAAACTGAGCGTTATATCACTCCCTTTGAACATTGGATGATGCCTCAACCAACTCCATCAATATAAAGTACTTGATCTCTTCATAGAGTACTACCTAGCTACACAAACAATGTTCTAATCATTTCTCTGAACTTCTGCAGCAACTAAGTGTCACTCTAGCACAATTGCAAGTACCAACGTGAGGAGATCCACCTCATAATTAACAATCCATGGAGATGTGAGGACTAGTATGAAGACTATGAGCAAGTGATGGCACAAGTGTGTGAGTGAGAAGCACACAAACATGCACACACATACACACACACACACAAGGCAAGAACAAGGAGAGGAACAATGGAGTTCTTTGCATTGGTCAAAAAGTCTCTTACATAAGCTCAATTCACAAACAATCTAACCTCTCAAATGAGCTCTCTAGCTCTTTTTATAGTTTATTGACTAGCTTTGGCCTCGTTCAGACCTAGTGTCTAGCCTAGTTAAAAATTAGGTTCTAGAGCTTATTTGAAGGCTCAAACGAAGTCTAAAAATTATGAAAATTGGTATGTAGGTCATTCTAACTCTCCTCAAGCTCAAGGACTCCTTGGATTGAACAAAATGGAGTCTATTATACCAAAAATGGAATCTACAATGTTTGTGTAGTGATTAAAATCACTTTGAGTTGGGAATTGTTTATGAAAAAAAATGATTGGGCCTTGTTTCCGTATTGTGCATGATTGCTCTGTTGTGCCTGTATGCTCTTCATATGAGTTGTATGCCAACACTCCCCCTTTCCTAGCGTCTGTCGCCCCTGACAGACCTCTGTTCTATAGGGCGGTCAATATAGTATTGGATAACATTGGTGGCTAGCTCGTGTTCTCCTATCCGTAATCCTCTTGCTAGATCAGCTTCTAGTGCATCCCAATTTATTGCACATGGGACATCGGGTTGTGACGTCATGTAGTACTCGGAGTACATAGCTTGTTCACATGCAAAGAGATGAAGCAGATGTGTAGGCTTTCGTGCGAAGACCTCTGAGTGATACTCCCAGAAACCTAATCTGAACATGTCTTCGAAAGTTTGTTTATAGCATGCGGGAAGGTATTTGATGCGTGCATGCCACGCGTAAGCCACACGAATGCTGGGGGTGGTGCTCATGTCATACACCAAATCGTAATTTCCATGGGTAAACCCCAATAGACGTACTTGTGGTGCTTCTGCATTCTTAAAAGTTTTGAGCACAACTTGCATTATATCCAAAATTTTGAGCATTTAGAGGTTCAATAGACCAACCCCAAGAGTTACACAAGTTCTAGTCCCAAAAGAAGCTCATAGGAGCTCTCCAAGGAAAGCCAAACATATGGGTTGCAAAGAGATTTTTACAAGCTTCAAAACTTGTTATCTCCCTTGAGAAGGAAAGTCCATAAATAGAGTCAAAGAAAAGCAAGAGTAATAACAAATTAAAGAAGTCAAGTTTTAGTCATCATACTTCATCTGCAGGGACAATGAGGCATTCAAGACAACCAACAATGAAGAATAAGTGGGTGTGGATGACTAAAACATTGTCTTTGCTTAAAGCAAATCCAAAGATGAAGCCAAAATCAATACCCAAGTAGAAACATCACCAAAAGACAAGGATGAAGATGACTCACAAGAATTATGAACCTATTAAAAAGTGTATCCTCATGCAAAAATCGACTTGTCATCAGTTGATCAGCCAATGATTGGGTTGTTTTAGGATCCACTTGATACATCAATACAAATTCTTCTCCTTTTCTTCAAATAACATAGATATTGGATTAGAAACCTCGATGTGTGGAAACCCTATGCACATTACACAAACTTGTCTTTTGTACCATTGAAGTTTTGCATATGCAAAGTATGCATATTTCGTAAGGCACATTACATGACTGTGCATAGAAAACATCACGAATCTCATGTGTATGAGGCACATTTGTACATATGTATTATATTTAATAACTTACTAGACATTTTTTTATTATTTGTAGAAAAAACAACCACCCAATTGTAAGGGGTATAGAATGACACACTTTGCAGCCCTTCCAAAGTGAAATTAGCATAGGGAAAAGAGTTATCTATACCAAAAGACCTTGCATATGACCATGCTTCAAATGTTCCTTCATTGTAATTACACATAAACCTGAATACTATAGTTTGTAGTTCTAAATGCATGCAATGAAATGCTTCCACATGTATGCATCACTTTCCAATATGTGTGTGAGATACAAACAACTAGAAGCATAATCATATTATGTGTAATTATCTTCATCAAATCTACATTTAGACAACTCAAAGCATTTCTATTGATTTTTTTCTTCTCAGAAAGCTTATGAATTATTATTCTCCTTCATGAAAAAATCATTTCTAGTGATTTTTTTCTTCTTAGAAAGCTTATGAATTCTAACTTTATGGTATAAGTCTGAAGCTTAGTGCCTACAAAAGTTCAGAGAAATGATGAGAACATTGTATGTGTAGCTAGCTGATACTCTGTGAAGAGGTCAAGTAGTTTGTCTTGATGTAGTGATTTGAGGCATCATCCAAGGTTTAAATGGAGTGATATAACTCTCAATTGAAAGATCTCTAATTCTACTTTAAGGATGCAAAATTTTATGTATAATATGTGCATGTATTTAGAGAAACTTAGAAAACACAGATCATCTGTATGAAAAAAATCAAGATGCTAGGAGGGTTCATTTGCTCTCATTGTGCACATAGGAGTGTTTATCCTCCAATAGAAACTATGAAAGTAGAAGGATTGGTCTCTTTGGAAGATTTCGTGGTTATTGATTAATAAGATATTGAAGAAGAGATAATCTTAGGGAGATATTGCGGACTTTTTACAAAGATATGTAAATGCAAAAAATGAACATATATATGTGGTATGATTCCATTTTATGATCCTCTATATTTTGCACATTTTTCTTCATGTTTTCTTGTTCCACATGCATGAAACTCCTCTAGAGGTGAAGAAACTTGCATAAATAATGCTCCAAATAGTGAAAGGGAAAGCGAGGACTAGTTTCTATCATTTAGAGAGGTGACATGAGAGTTAGAGTGATCAATTTCATTGAAAACTAAGGACAATTCATCTCCACAAGTGGAATCAATGGGGATTCATCTCCTCAAAAACAAAGCAAGATGACCCCAAAGGAAATTAGAAAAACCAAAGAGCCCACTAGTCAGACTAACGCCAAGAGTTAGAAAAGTTCTAGTCCCAAAAGAAGTTCATATTGATATATTTTAGGTAGTGAGGTGTGTGAACACTCTAGGACTGCCGAGGCACTTTTTTCCCTCTTTAGGAGGTTTTGTTTCTCGGATTTTATACACGCTATTGGCCTAATGGGTTACTGATCTTTGTACATTCTAGTGGTAATACATTAAGTATTGTGTGTTGTGCTCCAAACTTCTTCTTCTTCCTTGTGCTATTCGCATGCTTCCGTAGACCTCAAACTCCTACAATTGGTATCAGAGCAGGTCATCGCTTCATCTAGGGTAGGCTATTTTGTCTTTTTGTGCCAAAGATATATACAGGTTTCCGTTTGTCAGTATAAGCATCTTGAAGTCTGCTACAAGTTTAGCAGAACTTGTTAGGGTAATTTTGTTCAAATTTTTCAGATACAATCATTTTTTTTGCATCATGGTATTTTAGTCAGTGGCCATGGCTGAAAGGAGTGATGTATTTTATATGTTACCTGTTGAGGATAAGTTGGATGGTACGAACCCATTGTGGGCTTATATGATGTGTCATGTATTGGTCACAGAAGGACTGTGGAATATTGTGCAGGGTGTTGAAAAATGTCCTATTACACCTGCAAGTAAAGGTACTGAAGCTGATACAGACAGTGTTAAAGATGATGATATTCTTCATGTTCTTGTTTGTGCTGCAGTTTCTGTTGCACCTACTATAGAGCAAATTTGTTGGGATGGCAGAGATGCTTAGGCACATGCATTGATAGCCTTGTTTGTCAAACATGATTCCTCACATTCGCTCTTGCAGAATAGCTAAGGATGCTTGGGATACAATTACCACATTGTACCAAGCTAGGAATGAGGCTCATGTTGCTTACCTCTGAAAACAATTGGAGAGTGAGCATATGAATGAAGCTGATTCTATGGACAATTTTCTAACAAAGATCAAAGATTTGAAGGAACAATTTATTTCTACTGATGAAGTCTTACCTGAGAGTTCATAGGTTACATTAGAAGAGTTAGAGTTCTTGTTGCTTCAAGATGAAGATCAGTTAAAGGGAATGGAAGAGAATGAAGAAGCACTTTCATCGTCATCAAAGGGTAAGAAGAAGAAGGATAAGAAGAAGGAAAAACAATCCAAGAAGGAAAGTAGGTCCCTCTTACCTTCTACTTCAGATTCTGTATCTACGACATATAAAGAGAATTCTTCTAAGAAGAAGGTAAAAATATGTTCTTTCTGCAAGAAACATGGACATATTCAGTCAGAATGTTATAGAAGGATTGCAGCAGAAAAGAAAAAGGCATCAGTTAATGTTGCAGAAGATGATAAAAAAGGGAAATCTCAAGGTGATTCTTATGCCTGTATCACTATTGAGGAAGTAGCTTTTGATGAAGCAGCTTTACAAGTTCTTTCAGCAAGTCCTTGGATATTCGACTCAGGTGCTACAAAGCATATGACAAGTTGGAGAGATGTATTTTCTTCTCTTTCCTATTCTTCAAGTAGAAGAGTTACTATTGCAGATGGCAATGATTTGGATGTTGTGGGAATAGGTACAGTAACCCTAAAGTCAAAAGAAGGTGGTGTTTTTCAAATATCAGATGTCCTTTATGTACCTGAAATGAAGAAGAATCTGCTATCTATATCTGCATTTTTAAGTGATGGTTTTAAAGTTGTATTTGAGAAAGATCTTTGTAAGATCTTATCACATAAAGAAGACAAATGTCTTTTGCAAGGTACGCATAAAGGAGGGATCTTTGTTTTGTCAAAAATCAGTCAAGCATATGCAGTCAAATCTTCGTCACCGGTGGAAGATATGAAGCTATGGCATGAAAGATTTGGACATATCAGTTTTGGAGCTCTCAAGAATATCAAAGATATAGGTATGGTTGAGAGTTTACCCTCATTCAAGCTACCTGATGATTCAGATATATGTGAAGGTTGTCTTGAAGGTAAGATGCATAAACTACCTTTCAAGAAACATGGTCATATTACAATTACCAGGAAATTGTAGATTATTCATTCAGATGTGAATGGACCTATGAGAGCAGACTCTATTCAGGGTTTTAGGTATTTTGTCCTATTTGTGGATGATTTTACAAGATACTAATGGATCTATGGTCTTAAGTCGAAGTCAGAAGTCTTTCCTATGTTCAAGAAGTTTGTAGCTATGGTTGAAAATGAAAGTCAGGAAAGTGTCCAGATTCTAAGAAGTGATAGAGGTGGAGAATACTTGTCAAATGAGTTTCAGACATTTCTCGATGAGAAAGGTATTACTCGACACCTTACTATTGCTTATACTCCTCAGCAAAATGGTGTTGCAGAAAGAAAGAATAGAGTACTTGTTGAAATGATGCGGAGCATGATGGTGTCCAAGAAGCTTTCATCGAAATTCTGGTTTGATGCAGTACATACAGCTAATCACATTTTAAACAGGTCATCTACAAAAGCTTTAAAGGTAATCACACCGTATGAGGCTTATTATGGTAGAAAACCTAATGTGAGTTACTTCAAAGTGTTTGGATCACTTTCTTATGTACATGTTGAGAAAAAGGACCGAGGCAAACTAGATGTAAAGGCAAAGAAATCTGTTTTTATTGGATATCTTGTTGAAAGCAAAGGATACAGGTTTTATGTTCCAGAGACAGGTGAAGTTATTCTTTCACGTAATGCTTATATTGCTGAAGATAAGGTTTATGATAAAGAAGCAGAAATTCCGGAGTTCATTAGTGAAAATGACTATGGAATTTTTAGAAAGATTCTGGATGTAGATGTTCAGCCATATCAAGAGGGAGTTAAACCTCAAATTCCTAGTATTCAAGAAAAAATTGAAGAAAGAGGAATGTCTTTTATCCATTGGTTTCCATAACTCAGATGCGGCTCCAATTCTTTATGTCAAAACTGAAACAGGTATGATGATTATAGCAATCATTTATGTGGATGATATTATAGTCACAGGTCCCAGAGATGAAGATTTGCAGATGTTCAAAGAAGAATTGAAGCAAACATTTGATGTGAATGATTTAGGCATTCTACATTATTATCTTGGGATTCAGTTTCTGTTTCGAGATAAGTGTATCTACATGACACAATAGAAGTACATTGAGAAACTTTTGGAAAGGTTTCAGATGGGTAATTCTAAACCTATGCAAACACCTATGGATCAGAACACGTCTTTACAAATGGTAGCAGATGCAAAGTCATTTGATGCTACTCTATATAGTCAAGCAGTTGGTTGCTTGATTTATCTTTGTAATACACGTCCTGATATACAGTTTGCAGTTTCTCAAGTATCAAGGTTCATGCAGAATCCGACAGTGTTACATTGGAAAGCAGTAAAGCGGATCTTTCGTTATTTGAAGGGAACTTCAAATTATGCTATGGTATTTTCGAAATCTACACATTTGTTACTAAAAGGATTTTTAGATTCTGATTGGGTAGGTGATAGAAACACAAGAAGAAGTACTAGTGGATTTTGTTTTTATCTTGGAGATTGTCTTATCTCATGGTTTTCAAAAAGACAACCCACTATTGCCACTTCATCATGTGAAGCTGAATATCGTGCAGCATTTACAGCTACTCTAGAGTCAGTATGGTTGTAGAAAATTTTCAGTTATCTTGATGTAAGAGTACATCAACCCATTCAGATATTTTCAGATAGCCAGAGTGCTATAGCTATAGCTAAAAATCTAGTGCATCATGCAAGGACAAAGCATATAGAGGTACACTACCACTATATTCGAGAGCAGATAGCTAAGAAGCACATTGAGCTGGTTTATGTTCCTTCTAGTGAGAATGTTGCAGATATATTTACCAAAGCATTGACTAGAGATAGTCATGAGAAGATTTGCACGTTACTGAATCTTGTACCAATATGACATTGAAGGAGGGATTGTTGGAGTCAATATCATATGGTCCAACAATTGTTCAATAGTTCAAGTTCATACTATTTTCAGGTGGGCGCAAATCTGCTATATAGAGTGTATTTTATATGTCTACATACAAATCCAACGGGTGTCGACTTGGTCTAGCTCATCGCTTCTAAAAGCTCACTCAGTAGACCCGGGTTCAAATCCCGCTGAACGCATTGCGAAGCTAGTCTTTTGGCGGACGTTGTTTTATTCGGATTTTTATCGTAGCTTTAGCGAAGGGGATTTTCGATGTGCTTTTCAAGGAGGAGAAAAACTATATAAACAAGGCCTTGGCTCCTTGTATAATCACTCACTCAAAGATCTAGAGCTTGGAGATCTTCTTGAAGCCAGTCTTTTGGCGGACGTTGTTTTATTCGGTACATTTTTTTATCGTAGCTTTAGCGAAGGGGCTTTTCAATGTGCTTTTCAAGGAGGAGAACAACTATATAAACAAGGCCTTGGCTCCTTGTATAATCACTCACTCAAAGATCTAGAGCTTGGAGATCTTCTTGAAGACAGAGTGTTCTCACACTCTTGAAGGAGGTGAAGTTGTGGTGAAGGAGAGGCTACTCTCATTGCAGCAGGAAGTCTTCTACGAGGTGGTTGTAACTATCTTTTGTGAGTTAACCTTGTGGTTGATTTACAATTTTGTTAGCTTTGTTGCTTCATTCTCTTCACACACACTTAGATTATTTCGACATAATCTAAATTTTGTATCATCATCTTCTTATTCTTCCATTAGTGAGTGCACCACTTCATATGGCTGAGTAGTACTCCCATGTTGTAATTTGTCTCAAGATCTCTTTCTTTCTCTATCTCACTTATCATCTTGTCAATTAAGTTGTGTATGCTCAAGAGGTTTTAGTATTGGAACGATCTTGGGGCCCCAAATTCCAATAGGTTTTGCATCTGGAGTCATAGGGATTCTATGAGAACATATATCCAGGTCTACTCCTTTCAAGTCTTTGTAACTCCAAGCGAACACATCTCTATATTCGCGCAATAGGGCAACTAATTCTTCTCTTCTTCATTTGTTAATTCATGCCCTATTTATGTACATTTTTCTTCTTCTCCTTCTATGGAAACTATGATTTTTTTGGTTTTCTCTCGGTTATTATATACTTCTCCCACGTCAACTTTTCTATTAGGCATTTGTACCATGATTCGTCTATCTTCTATTTCATATTTCTTGAAGTTTTGTAGCTAACCTCACCTCATTCATAATTTCTTTGTGTTTCTGAGGGTGAGTTTCTACTTCATAGAAATATTCTTCCTCTAATGCAAAGGGTGGGTCCATAATAACCGACTCTAAATCGAAGTCACTTGCATCCTCAAATGCATCAGTGCTAGGTTCACATTCTTCTAAAATTGAATCACACATGACTGGCTCTATTATGAAAACTGAAATGTCATAGCCATCGTTGTCACAGTGGGGTGTCCATTGTTCTTCATTGATGGCTACATCCATGGTTGCTAGGATTTCTGCCCAACCATGAGGTTCGAATTCTTCGTCTGGAAATACTACAAGTGCGTAAGCTAGGTCTTGAAGGGTTCGTGGATGTTGTTCTCAACCTAAGGTCCTGGCTTCTAACCGTTCTTCCTCTTGTTTTGCTACTTTACACATCCATAAATGAGTATCTTCATGTAACCATGAGGGGTCTGATTCCAATGAGTGTACTGATTCTGTTTCTTCTTGTGTCTTATGGATGTTATTCCATTGTATTGGGGGTACATCTCGATGTGAATAGTCTTTAACATTGACTTTTGTAGTTACTCCTAAATGTTGTAAGTACAAAGAATTAGTTCCCCAATCTTGTACGATTTGAAATTGATGCATGAATGGTCTTCCTAAAATCATCTCATAAGCATGATTTTTCGCAAATCACAAATGGCAAAGGTATGCTCAAACTCCACACCACAAGTGGTGAGAGATATGCCTTCTAGTAAGCCTAATGGTTTCTCTATATGTCCATCAGCCATTTGTAGCTTCATCGTCGTGGGTCTTAATGCTGGCTTACCCCAACGTTTCCATAAAGCGGTGGTAGCGATGGCTACTCCGGCTCCTGAATCTAAGATGGCTTTGGTGGTATAGCCCTGATGGGTTATTGGAAGATAAGTGTTACCTTCCTCTCCTTCGCTTACATCTCCAATCCTTTCTATGGGTATCTCTCGTACCTTCTTGTGTGATCCTGTATGTGAGGGAGTAGTAGCAAGCTCAAGGAATTGATTTGCTACATGTTTCCATAGTTCTGGTTTAACCTTCAACAATTCCTCTAGAGTGAGGTGACACTGTACTTTGGTGTTCTTTATCACTTTCGTGTTTCTAGGGATTACTGATTCTTCATTCCTCACTATTATCGTGGGTGGTCTCATACTAATAGACTTAGCTTCCCAAGGTCTTGTGAACTGAGGTAATTCTTGCAAAGAATTAGATTCAAAACCCGTGTGTTCGCTCAGTTGCTCCTCCTCTACATCATCATAAACAGAGGGGATGTCTTGGGGAAATTGTTCTTGCAAGTCATCTATTTCTTGAATAGGAGGATGAGTTCCTTGTTCTTTTCTCCATTTCTCTTCTTGGATTTCTCTTAGAAATTCATGTGAGTACTTATAAATGGAAGACAGGTTGTCTTGACTTTCTGTATTGGGTACTTGAGACAGGGATGGTGCATTTCTTTCCTGTGTCTCTGAGGCAATAGGGTTCATATGCTGATTCTTTTTCTCATTGCTTTCAATCAAGTATTCTAGCCTCTCCATTAGTCCTTGAAAGTGTAATTCCGGTTTTGCCATGTTATTCCAATTTAGATATCTAGAGGCTTCAAACATAGCTTGTGCTAATTCTACCATCTTCATGCAGAGTTTAGTCCACTCAATTTCTAAGTCTGCTCTTGGGTAGTTCTTACTCATTTCTGCTATCTGGGGTCCTTCTTTTATTCTAGCCTGATATGCACGAAACATCATGTCTAGGTTTTCTGGTATGGGTTCCGTTAGAACTGATCCTAATTTCTGAGCTGGGTTCTCCTTATTCAATTCTTGTGAAGTCAATTCTAGGATCTTGGCTCTCGATTCCTTGAGACTTCCTTCCGACTCAGTTATCCTTTTACTCCACTTTCTCTTGATTCTCTCTCTAGAGTCTTTCCAAGATTTTGTCTTTTTGGTACTAGACTCTCCAACTTCGCTGGTTCCAGTTATTTTCTCAGCATCAAGCTATTGATTTTGTAAGAGCGCATGGGCTCTTGTTATAGCTTGGATAGGCATGTATGTAGGGTTGGGTCCATCTACATTATGCACAATACCTATCACGTTGATCGGTGTCACATTTGAAGCATTAGTAGGGTTCTTAGGACAATCTTTCATGACATGCTCTTTACCACAATCGGCACAAAAGCCTTGTATGTTATAATATTGAGATTGTCCTGCTATCGGAGGATGTGGACAATCCTTTATGAAATGATCTCCTTGGCACCTAAAGCATGGTCCTCTAGGGCCCTGTGGTCTTTGTTGTCTCAATTGGGGCCGCGGATTAGGGTTGGTATACATCACATTAGCGTAGTCGGGCTCCCAACTGGGTTCCAACAGTGGACTATCGTATTGATATGTCTCCACATGTTCTGGTGACTCTGAGTAGTATGCGGGTGGACTATCTACATGAGTAAAGTCAAAACTGTTTGAGTTTGGATCACTGTTAGTAATTAGGGGTGAAACGGGAACTAAAGCCCGATTGAGGTTTTCCTCTACAGCAGCATATTTGACTAAGATGACATTAGCTGGTGGGGGTGGTTGTTGAGCTAAAACAGGTTGAGGTCTCTGTTGAGCCTAATAAGGGTAGTTCTAAGGAGGCCTATAGTAATGAGGCTGAGTATTATATTGGCCTTGATACCTACCTGGTTGCGGGTATGCTTGCGGGTAGTTCTGTCTCACTGCCTATTTGTTGTATGGGCAGTCTTGAGCCGTATGATTCGTGTACCTTCTCTCAATCATACAGTATTGTCCCTACTAGGGTTGGCTTGTGGTTGTGTTGCATTGGGACACACACTTGCCAAATGATTTCCACGACAGGTGTAACAACGTACGTTAGTTGTTAACTTGGGCATCTGTTTACTAGAAACTCCTAGTTTTTGGGACACTTTTTCTGGTAGGTCCTCTATTGAGCTAGACAATTTTGTGGATGCTAGAGATGAACAGTCTGAGTCCTTATAGACTTTTGAGAGTTCCAACTTGTCTCCTAAGTTGTCCTCAATATCTATGCAAATTCTTACACACTGCTCTAGCGTTCTGGGTTCCTTCAAGTACACATAGGAGCGTAGTTTTGAGCTCAACAGGCCGTCTAAAAATAATGACACTTGCTTGTCCTGTGAGGGTAACTCTTGCATTGGACACATTTCAACATATTGTCTAAACCTACGTCCTGCAAGTCTAACTGTTTCTTGAGGGGTCTGTTTGAAGCTATGAATCAACGAAGACATGTCATGTTTGATTCCACTTTTAGAGAATTTAGTGATGAATGACTCTAAAAAGTGATGAATATCTCTAAATTGCCTTTGTTGCAATGGTTGAAACCAAGTTAAAGTTGTGTTCTTTAACGTTAGTCCAAATGCACTATATTGCGTGAACATTTCTTCTACTTGCTCTGCTCTTAACACTTGCTTAAATTCTGCAACATGGTCATAGGGATCTCCTGTCCCATCGAAGTAGTTTTTCATGGATTTTACTAACTAAGTGGGTCTCAATATTCTTGCGTGTTCACGTGGTCTAGGTAGAGGAAAATCATCTCTAACGCCTGGCATTCTTTGTCTTTCCACTCTATCGGTGTCTACGGTGGTTCTATCTCTCCCTATGGGATGATTGAAGCTTACTTCTGGTCTCTCTTTTTTCTTCTCCCTTTGATTAACGTGGGATGAGGATGTTCTTGCCCCTTGTTGACTCGTGTTTATGTTTGTTCGAGATGGAGGGAATACCAACTCACCTCTCCATGTATAGGCGTTTCTTGCGTGGTCTGGTACTACAAATACTCTTTCTGAAGTTTCATCCAGGTATACCACCTTTCCAGGTGTATCCGGGTCCTTGAACTTGTAGATTATGATGGATCCTACCTCGCTAGGTTGTTCCGTTCTGTACCTCCAAAATGCTTCATCTGTCTCTTTATTCACAAACAGCTCTATGCTTCTATTATCCTGAGGGATCCAATTTGGAACTAGTACTCATGTTAGTACATATTTCCCTCTAGGTGTTCTAGGTTCTTCTCCTATTGGTTCTTTTCCTTGGGATTTAGCTTCCGTCTCTAACTGAATTACGCCAAACTCATTCGTATTGTTTGGCTGAGTACTTATGATGTACATCGTTCCTTCCTTGTCTATGTATGCATCTCTCTCAAATTTCACCATTGGACGTTCCAATCCAATGGGTTGGTCCGGGTTGTGCATTTGCACCACTTGTCTTCGCAAACCATCCTCATAGATGCGAGCACCTAAGCGGTTGGTTCGGAGAAATTCTAATTGAGTTCTATAGGGTCCTTAGGGTCTTTCTAATAATGCTATGTTTGACCCTCCTTTTGGTCTTTCCATGCTAAAAGCCATTTCCGATTCACTCGTATCTGAACTCTCGTAGGGGTAATTACTATTCAATTGTTGTGCCCACGATCGTGCAGTAGTTCCTACACTTGCTTCTGATGATCTAAGGCTTTGTCGGTCTGACTTACCTATGTGTTTGCCCGATCTAACATGAATTTACTTCCTCTGACCGTTAATGTTCCTTTGTTCTTTATTGCTTGTTTCTTTTTAAATGTCTTTAAGTTCTCATCTTGTCTCAATGTATTCATCAGGAATCGACTTTCTGTGGTACTTTTGAGTTCTCGCTCCGTCAGACTTAAGTTCTTTCCTTTTAGGTTCTCGTATCGCACACACTTACTTTAGTCTTGGACTTAAAAAATTAATCTCTTGAACTTGATCGTTCCTATCATTGTTAATCCACAATGCTAATCGTTTAGCTTAAGCTAATAATTGACTGAGGGGGTTGAGTAATCTTCCAACCTTGAGTCAGCTTTGTTGGTTGTCCTGATGCCCAAGAAGCCGCGCTTCCCAAGCATTGCATCCTTTACTGCCTTGCTTTGTTCACCCTTGATTGCCTTGCTAGACCTGTAAAAATTCAATGTTAGACCAATTCACAATGGATGATCAAGCACTTGAGTATATACACCTTTAAAGTCTCTTCTTCCCTTGCCCAACTTTTAATGCTGCCCCCTGGCTTTCTAGTCTCAACTGTGGTTAACCTCAAATTATCCTTTCTAAAAATCAATGTATTCTTAAAAGAAAAAAACAATTGAGCTATAAAGCTCAAAAAACGGATTTTGGATGAAAAAGATATGAGCATTCAGGCTCTGGGGGGTAAAAACTGACAAACAGGTTTTTCTCCAAATATGAGCTAAGGGGTCTCCTATGAGTGCAATCACCTAAAATTTTTCAAAAAATAGCCCCAAATTTGCCCACAAAATCAAACCCTAAAATTTGTGTTTGGGGTGGACAATCACGATGGTCTGAGATAATCGCGATGGTCTGGGACCGTCACGATGGTCCAGGTGAACCGTCGCGATGGCATGGCACAATCGCGATGGTCCGAAGGTGCGAACTGTCGTGATGGAGTAAATGTGAGCAATCGCGATGGCATCGGTCAACGGTCAACAAGACAATCGCGATGGAGTGAGCCCATCGCGATGGTTCAATGCACGATGGCTTGAGCCAATCAGGATGGCTCAAATGTCGAGGCATCACGATGGTCTGAGGGTATCATCGCGATGATCTAGCTTGCCACATGGCAGCATCGGCGCAATGGCATGAGCCAATTGCGATGGCGTGGGGTCGACATGATTGTCGCGATGGTCCAAGTGAACCGTCACGATGGCTCAAGTGAGCCATCGCGATGGTGCGAGACTGTCACGATGGTCCGGCCGAGCCGTCGCGATGGTGTGAGCCAATCGCGATGATGTGACACAATCGCAATGGCGTGAGCCAATCGTGATGGTCCACCAAACTATAAATTTTTGCAAAGCGTTTGTGGATCTGTGTATGCACGGGTGTCGCCTACCTCGTGGAGAACTCGCTTACCAAAAATGTCGAAGTTGACAGACCATCACGATGGTCTGATACACTCGACAGAAATCTGATAGAAAGTACATTTTTACCTTTTGGAAGCTTTCCTGATACTTTGGAGCTCTGTACCTGCAAGAAAACTCAAAAACACAAAAGTACACACAAGCACAAAAGCTCTCTCTCTCATGCACAAATGAGGGGAAATGAGGAGAATGGGTGGATATGGTGAATTTTTTGATTTTTTTGAAGTGGAAGAAGGTGATGCGATGATGAAGATGGAGTGTGGGGGAGGTGAAAAACACCATATACTAAGTAAAAACAACAACAAAAACTGAAAATTTTACCCTCCAATGCCACTTCTTGTTATACTCTTGCCATCACACATTCGTCCTAGAATCGATCCCCGGCAACGGTGCCAAATTTGGTGTTGCTCTAGCACAATGGTGAGAACCACGTTAAGAAGCTCCACCTCCTTAATGTCAATCCGCGGAAGAGATAGGAGTGATATGAAGATCGTTAATGTGAGATGAAGTGAGAGTGAAGGTGAGAAGCATAGAGATACACACACACATACACACACAAGGAAGAGACAAGCAAGACACAATGGAAGGTAGGAAATCAACTCTATTGCTCAAGAACACTCTTGCAAGCTCAAGCTCACTCTAGCTCATACAAGTCTACACTAGCTAACACTAAGTCACCCCAAAAATGAGCTCTCTAGCTCTTTTTATAGCTTCTAGTAGACTAGTTTTGACCGGTTTCACATATAGTGTCCGGCATAGTTAAAAAATAGGTTCTAGGTGCTATATGAAAGGGTAAACGGTGTCTAAAAATAGCCAAAATTGGTACGCTCATTCTACTTAAGCTCCTCAAGCTCGAGGACTCCTCGGCTTGCAAAAATGGAGCTATAAATTACAAAAAGGGTTTTTTCTATGTTACAATATGGTACAAAAGTGATGAAAATCAATGTTGGAGGTTTTGAAAAGTATTTATAAAACATAAGTCTTTGAAAAAAATGATTCGAGTGACTCCCTGCTTCTTTGTTATGCTCTGTCTTCACATGCTTCCGCGTCTTCTATGCCTCTGGCTGCTGCCAACAACTTCCAACAATGTCAACACAAAAAATTGTTCTAAAGATAGGTTAAGAAGATTCTACGGTAGAATGTGAAGAATGGCCTAAAAATTTAATGTTTGAAAAATTAATATTAGGACAATCCAAGATGAGGGAAAATAAAGTGTCAATTGATTTTGTTCAAATGTTGATTCATATAAAAATAAATAATAAAAAGCTCAAAATATTTTTTTTAAGCAATGATGTGCATGAACCAACCAATGAAGTACACAATGTGGAGATGGAGAAATTCAGAATTTTATCAGAAGAACATTCTCAAGATGTCAGCCATACCATGATGAAAATATTAAATCAAACAAGTGAAGAAAGAGCAAAATCTAGCAAAGATACATCTAGAAGAATAAATCAAACTCAGAATTTTCAGCATCATTATCAAAAGTTAATAAGTACTCTTTCATCAACATCATCATACTCACCATCTCCCACCTTTATCTCCTTCTTTGCTGAATTTTCAGTTCTTGGTCATATCCCTCATTCCATTTGTGAGAGAGAGCTATTGTGCATTCAATTTTTGTGTTGTTTGTGAATATTTCTTGTACGTTTCAATTGTATTACCATCTCCAACAACTTTCGTGTTGGAATTAGACGTCTGCAAAAGCGCACGAACAGCAGGAGGAACTTGAAGAAGCTTGGAGCTCAACACACAATATTGAATGTATTACCACTAGAATGTGCAAAAGATAAGTAGCCCGTTAGGGCAATAGGTGTATATACAAGCTGGGAGAAAAAACTCCTAAAGAGGGAAAAAAGTGCCCCGGTGTTCCTAGTGTGTTCACACACATCACTACCTAAATATATCAACAAATCCCCCCTGGGAGTGATGCGGTGAACAAGGAGCTGGCATTCATGTTTAAGGAAGTGCCAAGCTATGTGGAAATCACTTCACAAAAGGAAGTAAGCCCACAGCTTTGCGGAAAGCTTCAAACTTCTCTAGGCAGAGCTTTCGTTAAAAGGTCTGCAATGTTCTCGTGGGTGGGCACATATGCCAAGCTGTTCTCGCCAGTAGAGAACCTCTCCTTGACATAATGATAATGCACCTCAATGTGCTTATTGCAAGCATGGAACACAAGGTTCCTCACAACTACCAATGCGCTCTGACTGTCAGTGAAGATGGTGGTGGCAGAAGACTGACCAACACCCAAACCAGCCATAAGGCATCTGAGCCACACACACTCAACAGTCACTATGAAAGCTGCCCTATACTCAGCCTCACAACTGGAAGTGGCCACAGTAGGATGCTTCTTGCGCAACCAAGATATACATGAGCTACCAAGCATGAAGCAAAAGCCACTAGTGGACACACGAGTGTCATAGCAACCAGCCCAATCAGAGTCAAAAAAAGCATGCAAATATGGTGGTAGTGATCCCCCCTTGGGATAAAACAACCCAAGTAGCCGAGTACCACTCAAGTAGCGAACGATGCGCTTAACCACCTCCCAATGCATAAACCTACTCATCTGTGAGACACCAAAATGAATATATGGACGAGTAATGCATAAGTAAATCAATCATCCAACAGCCTGTTGATAGACAACACCATCAAATGCATCTCCACCATCAAATGCATCTCCACCATCATGAAGACTCAGTCGTAAACCTGTCTACATAGGAGTGGCAATAGGTTTACAATCTTTGTCACTCTAGCACAATGTTAAGTACCAATGTGAGGAGCTTCACCTCATAAATGTCAATCCGTGGAGGCGTGAGGACCGGTATCAAGACCGTGAGCAAGTGATGGCACAAGTACGTGAGTGAAAGCACACAAGCATGCACACAATACACACACACGCACACAAGGTAAGATCAAAGACTGGAATAATGGAAAGCTTCGATTACAAAAGAAATCTCTTACAAAGCTCAAATCTACAAAAGCTAACCCCTAAAATAAGCCCTCCAGCCCGTTTTATAGTTTTTTTAGTAGTTTTGGCCCTATCCAAACCTAGTGTTTGGCCTAGTTAAAAATTAGGTTCCAGGGCTTATTTGGGGGCTCAAACGGAGTCTAAAAATTATGAAAATTGGTAAGATGATACTTCTAATACTCCTCAAGCTCGAGGACTCCTCGGCATGAACAAAATGGAGTTGCAAAAAATGGAAAAGGATATTTACAATGGTTTTTAGTGATAAAAATCACTATTTTTATAGGGATTTGTTCTGAAAATTTGACATGTGCTTCTTGGAGCTCCCTATATGCTCCTTCTTCTTGTGTGTCCACTTCTTTGATGTGCTTCCATGCTTTTCCCTTGACCTTGAGCTTCAACACTCCCCCCCCCCTCTTGAGTCTGTCATCCCTGAGAGACCCTTGTTGTAGTGGTTGCTCCATGTAGTACGTTGGGAGGTAGTGTCTTTCACGTATCAATAGGAGCGGTCCATCTTCCCAATGTAGCTTTGTCTAGATCTTTCGTTTTCCACTGCTAGCCTATGCGAGAGTTGGTCCCATAGGTGCTTCTTCCTTGGACTTGAGCTGGATGGAGTATGTTCTTACTTTCAAAGATTGCTAGTTGCTCAGAAGTGGTTGTCAATATTGATCTTGAGCGGTTGTCGATGTTGAAGTGCTTCATAGGTACTGATGTTGTACTCTTAATTCCTTTGGAGCTTTGAACATGAGTTTTATAGTAGAATGCCAAGTACTTTTGACCCATAATGAGTGATGAGTAAGTGCATTAGTGCATGGGTTGAACAAAATATGTGCCTTGTGCACGGCCTTGCAATGTGGCCCTATGTATGCGTACTTGGGGAATGCATTGGAAGAAATATGGTGCAACAAATGGGGTCTTGAGCAAAGTGCCCAAGGGTATGCTGATGAAGAGGTTTCCTAATCTCTCATGGTTATATTATCGGAGCATACAATTCTTACCATGGGGAAAGGTATGCCAATAGTCATCTCTTTGTGGTGTACTCCCATCATGGTGATTGACCATTAGCTTGTCGTTCGGTTGATGGACGTCCTTGTTGGCGGTTCATTGATGAGGTTCTTTGAACGCCTGATCCTGTTTCTTTTTCTTCTTCTTCTTCTTCTTCTTCTTCTTCTTTTTTTTTTTTTTTTTTTTAAACAATGTCACAAAAGAAGAAGCAGGTGTTTAGTATCAATAAACTATTTTACATATGTCAAATGTGTGTCACGTGCCTGGGATTCTCAATTGTGTCTATGCATGGCTGTGTAATGTGGCCCTATATTGATGCGTACTTTGGAAATGCATGACCTTAATGGTGCAAAAGACAAGGTTATGCCAAAGGCACATGGTTGTTGCACATCGAGGCTCTCAATGTCGCTGGTGGATGTTGAAGCAGTCTTTTTTTGAGGTAGCTAGTGGATCTTGAAATGATGTGATAAGTTGATGGTTAAATGACAACTAACCATTCTTCCCTTTAGGGATCCATTTGAGAACAGTGTGTGACTACGTAGAGATCAACCTTGGCTTCTTCAACTGTGGATGGTTGCTTGAATTTTTTATCCCTTTTGGTGTTGTGGGTGCTACTGGTGCTTTTGGCTTCCAAACCCATATCCGTGAAGGTTTACTTTTTACTACCGGTGAGGAGATGATTTTATATTCTTGTGGTCTCTGTATTGAGTTTCGACTCTTGCTTCTACGTGGTTTCATTGCTGAGATTTTTCTCGTGAGGGAGATCATATGGTTTTGTGCATGTAAGAGTGCCTTGGGTACCCACACTTGTAATCGCCCTTGTTGAGCTACACCTAATTTCTTTGGCACCCAAATTTGTACGTTATTATGGTCCGCCTTCATCGATTGCTTTGGTACCCAAATTTGTCAAAGACCATAGGATCGAGTTGGTCCTCGTGTCTTGGTGCTTATTTTAGCATGGTTGGCTTGCCTCAATGGGAATGGTTGTGGCAAAGCTGGTGTTTGTTCTCCTTTTCGTACCCAAATCTGCTTCATGCCCTGAGCTTCTTTCTTCTTGCACTTGGTTTGTCTGTTTGATGTAGCCATGTGTGTGTGCTGTTGTACTTGCCTCTTTGGTTGAATTGTTGTGGCTGTAGTAATCTTTGAAAAAGAAGAGGGGTTCTCTCTCCTTTGAGACCAGTATTTCATGATTGAGTCCTTTTGGAACCTAGCTTTCTTGACACATACAACATCTACTTTGCACAGATGGGTCCTGGATGAACTAAGAGAATGTGTGCTACTTGGATTTGTGCTCATGCAATTCTCTAATTCTAATGTGATGCATTGTTCATGCACCCAAACTTGAAGAAGTTGTCTTTTAAGGTTTAAGTTGATGGCATGGTCATAGATCCAGTCTTGACCCAAGACAAGTGGTTCTGTAAGGTCCTCATCTTCACACACTAGCATTTTGAACTCATTGGAACACCTTGAAGATAGATGGGAAGCTCTAACTCGCCCAAACAAGGGGTTTCCACACCTCCCAATCCTATGAGATAGGCTTCAATGGAATTGATGTTCAATTGTAAATCTTGGCAGTATGAAAGTCTAGCTACACTAGTTGCTGCACTTGAGTCAATCAATGCTCTCACAGTCCTTGCATTCTTCCCTTGTCCTACCGTGATGTTCACAAAGGACGTCAATCAATTATTCGAGAAGCAATTGTGCTTGATGTTTGACACACGGCCATGTGGTATCTTGGGGCCTCAAGATTGACATCCAGGCCTAGGCGTCGTAACTTATTTCTCCTAATGCGTTCTCTAGCCTCTGCCACTGCTTCTTCTCTAACCCTTAACTCTTCTTCTTTTCGCTTCTTAGCAGTGTTTAGTCTCATTAGCATATTCTCTATAAGAGGTTCTTGATATAGCTTGACTCGACAACCACTGATATAGTTTGGTAGGATATCACCTTCTAGTTTGGCCAATTGAACTGCACCTCTAGTGGAAATTCTATTAATGATCATGGGTCCGTATCCTCTTTTTTCCAATTTACGGGCATGTTGCTTTAGTGTATAAACCAACACTAGGTCTCCCTCTTTCAATCCCTTATCTTTGATATGTGCATCGAAGTATGCCTTTTTCCTTTTCTTTGCAGCATAGATGCCTGCAGCCACTCGTAGCCTTGTCTCACCTAATCGTTCTAGATCAAAGATCCTAGAGGATAACTCGCGTCCATTCCACTCATGCTCTTGTGCTACTTTTAAAGTTGGTATTAGGAAGTCCAATGGTAGCACAACATTTTGTCCGAAGACCATCTGAAATGGAGTAGCATTGGGTATTGTTTTGTAAGCTAGTCGATAAGCCCAAACAACATGATGAAGTTGTTTGTCCCAATCAGAGCGTTTATTATTTACCAATTTTGTCAATACATTACATAGGATCTTGTTTGTGCTCTCGGCTTGCCCGTTAGCTTGTGGATGATAGGGGTCAGACTTCTTATGGATCACCGAGTTTTCTTGGAGAAGATTTTCGATTACGTCATTCAAGAAGTGTGTGCCTCGATCACTCACTAACTCTATTGGTAGTCCATATCTAGTCAACACGTTCTCAAATAAGAACTTTGTCATTGTTTGAGCATCATTCTTTGTGGTGGCCTTGACTTCTACCCACTTTGTAAGGTAGTCGGTGGCTACAATAATGTATTTGGCATGGGAGTTTCTAGCTGGGGGGTTAATAGGACCTACAAAGTCTATGCCCCACTTCGAGAATGCACATCCTCCCATCATTGGCCTCAGAGGCATGTCATCTTTTCTAATTGGGTACTGGGCACGTTGGCATGTGTCACATTTCTTCACATAGGTATGTGCATCCATATGAAGAGTGGGCCACCAAAGTCCTGAGAATAGAATAGTCTTGATTACTCGGCTAGGACCAAAATGTCTGCCTGCAACACTACTATGGGTAGTCTCTAAGATTTTCAAATAGTCTGATTCGTGAACGCACAATCTTAAGTAACCATCTTTTCCTCTTCGATATAGGTTGTCTCCTACTAAGGCATAGTCTAGAGCCTCTTGTTCTATGCTTCGTTTTCTTGCTAGACTAGTCTCGCTAGGTAGTGTTCTTGATCACATAAATTCTACCAATGGAGCACACCAAACTTCTCGCATTCATCATTCCACTCAAAATTTGTCAACAAGGCATAAAGAGGCTTAGCAATAATTGCATACATGTGAATAAACCTTCGGTAATATCCACAATGGCCCATAAAGGCTTGCACCTCTTTAACATTCCTTGGCCTCGGCAACTCTGCTATGGCTTTTTCTTTGTCCTCATCTATTAATATTCCGTTTAGAAACAATATGACCTAAGATTTTACCTTGACATACCATGACCACACACTTCTCTGGGTTCAAACACACTCGGTATTCTCTACACTTGTTGAAGATCTGTCTGAGCCCAAGGATGTGACATCTCCTTTCTTGGGAATGAGCACATAAATCGCCCACATATACTTCTAAGCTCTTTCGCAAGAACTCTTTGAAGAAATAACACATGAGCCTTTGGAATGTTGCAGGTGCATTGGTGAGCCCAAATGGCATCACACAAAATGCAAAGGTTCCCCACTCTGTGACAAAGGCCCTTTTGTGTTGATCTTCTGGGGCAATGGCTACTTGGTTGTAGCCCGAAAATCCATCAAGGAAGCTATACACTTCCTTGCCTGCAACACGCTCCAATAAATGGTTAGTGATTGGAAGTGGATAACTATCTCTTATCGTGGCAGCATTAACTTTTTTAAGGTTAATACATACACGCAACTTTCCATTCTTCTTGGGCACCACAACGACGGGGGACACCCATTCCATATGTTCAATCTCATAGATAAATCCGGCTTCAATCAATCTATCAATTTCTTCTTTTATTTTGGCTGCATAAGTGTCATTATATGTGTAGGGCTTCTGTTTGGTGTGCTTGGCATCTGCTATCATGGGGATTGTATGAGAACAAATCTTCGGATCTACTCCCTTCAAATCTTTATAGTGCCACACAAACACATCCCTATATTCCCTTAATAAGGCTACCAACTCTGCTTCCTCTTCTTTACTTAGGTCATCTTCTATTGACGTACATCTCTCTTCGTTCTCTGTTATCATATGCTTCTCCTATGGTGGCCTCTCTCTTAGGCATTCGTACCAAAATTTTTCGGTCCTCAACTTCATATTTCTTGAAATTTTCTAGTACTTCGAACAATGATTCCTCCTCTTCTTTTTTCATAGATTTTCTCTTCTTTTTCTTTTGTCCTCCTTCACTCCTAGCCTTTGAATTTACAGTTTTAATGCTTGTGAGAGGTTCTTCTTCCTTTTGGGTAAATAAACCTATATCTTCTAGATAGTGCTTCTCTGAGTCAAAGCAACTATCCATTACAATGGACTAGAGATCATCATCATTCTCTTCTTCTTCTATTGAGTCACTAGGGTCACTTCTTCTAGCAAGGGCTGACACATGAACACTGAAATATCATAACCCTCCTCATCACAATGAGGTTTCCATTGTTCTTTATTGACAGCAATGTCCATGGTGGCCAAGATTTCTAGCCAACCATGAGGCTCAAATTCCTCATCCGGAAAGATCATCGGTGTATAGGTTGGGCCTCTAACTGTTCTATCTCCTTGAGAAGTTCCTTTTTCTCTTGCCTTTAAGTGTTTTTCATCGTCCTTTGCAACCTTGCACATCCACAAATGAGTATCTTCATGCATCCAAGATGTATTAGATGCACATTTAGAATGCACAGAGATTGAATCTTATAGATCCTTGTGGATAGGATTCCACTGTAGGGGTGGTACATCTCTAAAGGTGTAATCCTTCAAATTGACCTTGGTTGTGACCCCTAAGCATTGCAAGTATAAGGAGTTGGTTCACCAATCTTGTACAACTTGCAGTTGTCATAGGAAGGGCCTTCCTAGGATCATTTTGCAGGTATTAGTTTTACCAAAGTCACATATAGCAAAGGTGTGCTACAAACTCTACACCACAAGTGGTTAGAGTTATCCCTTCTAGCAATCCTAGAGGTCTTTCCACATGGCCATTAGCCATATGAAGCTTCATTCGAGAGTGTCTTAATGTGGGTTTGCCCCATCGTTTCCACAAGGAAGTGGTCACAATAGCAACACCAGCACTTGAATCTATGATTTCTTTGGTTGTGTTGTGGAGAATTCGTCTCCTAATCGCAGCGGAAAGTGTAGAAGACCTTCTCAGGATCAAGACTCTTGCCAACAACAGAACCTTCAAATGAAAACTGGTACCAAGTAAAATATCCAATGAACTTGAAACTTTGGTCACTCAAACTAGACACCTAGAGCTTTCAAATGAGATATCAAACACTCAATTTGGAGTAGATTTGGGTTGGCAACTATTTGAATCAAAACAGACTACCTGTCCACTCAGTTAGGCTGAAAATTGGACTTCACTAAAACCTGAATAACTCACAGATCATAAATAATTTCATAAAACTATTTTAGACAGAGGAAGTACTCAAGATAAGCTTTCCAATGAATGTTTAAACGCTAAAATTGGGTACATACATTGAGAGATATGACTCTCACAAGTAGACTACCCAAAAATGGGTGTGCGACTGGACATACTCTATGAGAGTAAACTGAACGAAATGACTCAAAACAAATGAAGTAGCTACAAGGGGGCTTCCACGCCTTCTTCCTCTATCCTTGAGTGTCCTCCCTTGCCTCTTTTATAGCCAAGTGACCAAAAACTCGCATGATGAGTTTGAGAGCTCTTCTCCATCATTTCTCCACTACTTTGGACAGCCACTCCTCTTACAGTTCAGTTTTTGGATTTGATTCTCTTTTGAATGATTCTCTTTTGGTCTCCACTACTTGCTGAAGTAAATGCTTCTATTTTTTATTTTTTTATTTTTCTTCTACTTGAAGAAAATCCTTTTTGCAAAAATATATACAAACTTACTTCTTTATTTTTAACACTCCCCCTCAAGCTCACATGTGAGCTTGCACCTTCAACCATATCCTGCAAGTTGATGTCGTCCTTGAACCTCTTGAGCTTAGAAGCATCTAGGGACTTTGTAAGCATGTGTGCAACCTGGTCATTAGTTCCAATGAAGTTTATATCCATATCCTTGCTCAAAACCTTTTCTCGAACATAATGATAATGCACTTCTATGTGCTTGCTTCGTGCATGAAACATTGGATTGTTTGTCAAGTGAATGCTTGACATGTTGTCACCATAAATTGGAATGGTCTCCACCTGCACATCAAGATCAGCCAAGAGCTTCTTAATCCACATAGCTTCACAAGTTGCAAAGGCTAAACCTCTATATTCAGCTTCTGTAGATGATAGTGCAACAGTAGGTTGCTTCTTTGAGCTCCATGTGATAGGTTTGCTACCTATCTTGAACACATAACCTGAAGTGGATCTTCTGTCTTCCTTCAAACATGCCCAATCAGCATCGTTGAAGCCTTTTACTTGCAATTCTTCATCATATCCATAAAATAGAGCATGATTGACTGTGTGCTTCATATATCTTAGCACTCATTTGGCTGAATTTAAATGTTCACTTGTTGGAGCTTGCATAAATTGAGAAAGAACTCCAACAATATAACACAAATCTGGTCTTGTGATCGTAGCATAGATCAATGAACCTATAATACTCCTGTAGGTAGTTACATCATGTAACTTCTCTCCATCATTTGAGCATAGCTTCACATTTGTGTCCATAGGTTGAGTGAGTGGTTTGCATTCACTCATTCCAAATCTAAAAAGAACATCCAATAGGTACTTTCTTTGCATCAAGTAAATGCCATCTTTCCCATAGACTATCTCAATGCCTAAAAAGTATTTCAGCTCACCAAGATCTGAAATTTTAAACTCCTTACCAAGTTTCCTTTTGATCTCTTGTATTTCTGTAACATTACTTCCTGTTATGATGAGATCATCAACGTATATGCAACTATATACCTGCTTGCCTTCTTCTTTCTTCATGTAGAGAGAGGGATCTGCATTACTTGGACTATATGTAACGGCTCTTGAGCCCAAGAACAAGATGATTGTGAAAGCCTTTATTTTGCTTAACTCCTCGGAATCGGTCTACTTGGATTACCTAGAGCCCACAATTATCTTGCAATGGATTCTTCCTATGTCTATGCACTAGCTCATATGTTCCCGGCAGACGCACCAAAATGTAGGGTTCCTAAGAAGCCGCAAAGAAGGTGTTTTCCTGCAAATTAATTGTGTAGATTTCCATATTTGGGCATGTGCAAACATGCTTATTTTTTTTATTCCAAATAAGAGGAGTCTTTTGGGTTACGCTCTCACATCCATATTCATCAGAAGTTTGGCCAAGGAATGGTATGCTCTTTTATTCTAAACTTAACTTAAACAACACTTCAACCAACTTTCTCCCGATTTACAAATATCAAATATCAATAGTATTGTGATAGTAATGGTAAAACCTGAAAAAATATGAAGGCATTGAAAGAAAAGAAGTTACGTAAAAACGGGAAACCTCATTCAAAGATATGGCACAGGCCTCAAGGTTCTAAAGTTATTGAAATGTCCATGGAGAATTCTGCCTCAAGCAAAACCAAAGAACAACAATAAGCGAGCATGCCACTAAATAAGTAATCAAAGCTTGGGAGGAAAGAACGGTCTGTAATGAACCTATCTGTCCCACAGAGAAAGAGGTGACAGTTGACACCGATCTTGCTCAGCAAGGAGATCATGAGACCATAAGTCGAAAAGAGTCAGACGACATATCTCCTGCTGATAGCTTTGAACACATAGAAGTATCAGATGCATGCTTCTCAGAAGATGATATGCAGCCAAGAAAATATGATTCCAGCTACACAATGCTGGAAAGCCATAAATTAGAAGCAACAACTAGGGAAAGAAGCCAATGTGGTGTGGATGTTGTCATCATTGAGAAGAGTGAAAGTTTCGCAGACCACAAGGATGCCCATACATCATCAGATAAAGGTTCATTGAAGCCTGCCATGGCCACCAGATCAGACATTACCTCTCTCACGGACATAAAGACGAAAACATAAGCAGCATGATGAAGGACTTCGGCCAATACATGAAATCAAAATCGTGCAAATAGGTGAAACGCTCGCTCTCTCTCGCACACACGGGACATCAAAAATGCATTAAGCTCTAGTAAACAGCTGCCCAGTGATCTCTCTCTCTCTCTCTCACAACCAGATATTTGATCTTGAAAACGTCTTAAGCTTTCGCAAATAGCTCCGCGACCAAAAAGAAAGCGAATAGTCCTCACCTATTGTGATCTCCTCGCGATGTCAGCACACATAAAAAAACCCACGATGCTTGAAGGAGATATTCTCCTCTCCCCCGGGACCTAGGTTTCAACAAAAAAATTTTCCTCCTTATCTGCTGTTCGGCCTCCTCTGCCAAGAGAGATTCTCCCCTTCTACTCTGTAGATCTCCTGAATGCACGATCTCCCCCCTCTACAGATGTATGGGTGTGTGTCCAGCACGCGAACCACACAAAAAAACTCCCTTCAACTGCTGTCGTTCCCAAAAAAGACCGAAGAAGTTCCACTCGCGCTCCCTCTTTTTTGAGTGCTCAGAGGATTCGCCAGGTAATACCAACCCCCAATAATGCAGACCACCCAAATAAGTGATCAGATGAAGGCATGCTTTCAATCACTGCTATTGCCTTGTCAAAATGGCCCGCGCGACCATAAAGATCAACCATGCAAGTGTAATGCTCTATGCTTGGCTCAATACCATATTTCATGCGCATAATTTGGAAACAAATTTGACCCTCATCTAGTCGGCCTGAATGACTACATGCATTAAGTAGACAAAAAAGTGATCGCATCAGGCATTAGACCCTTATTGTGCATCTGATCAAAGCAAGTCAAAGCATCATGGCACTGCCCTTGTTCAGCATATCCTCCAATCAATGCAGACCAAGCAGTTACACATGAAACAGGGAGTTCATCAAGAACATCTTTTTTCTTGAAAGTACACCACATTTTGTATACATATCTATTAATGTAGTGCAAAGTGCAACGTTTTTGTCAAGCAACCCTTGCCTGACAACTTCACTATGAATTTGGATGCCCTTTTCCACCATTCTCAAGCAGCCACATGCTTTCAAGATATGAATGAAGGTCATCTCATCTGGAGAAAGGCCTTTCTGCTCCATGAGATCAAAACAATTCAATGCTGCATCAGCTTTATCCTGTTGCACATACCTTGCAACAAGTGTAGACCAAACCACAGCATCCTTGACAAGATCATCTAGTACTTCTTGCGCTATTTCTAATATGCCACATTTGGAATACATGTTCACCACAGCAATGTCAATTTCGATGTTTGTTCCAAGTAGACCCTGCCTGACTATTTCATGATGTATTTCTTTGCCCTTGTCAATGTTTTGCAGTTCTCCACAAGCATTCAGTATACACACAAAGGTCACTTCATCTGGTGAGAGTCTCTCACTCTGCATCTCCTCAAAACACCTGATGGCCTCCTTGTTTTGGCTTTGTTGCACATACCCTGCAATCAACGCATTCCATGCGACAATATTGCGAAAAGGAAGGTTTTGTAGTACATCTTGTGCCTTTGAAAAGTCACCACATTTGGCATACATATCTCATGACAACCATGTCAACCAAACTGCAGCCAACTTTATCGATAGCCATTAGCACGCCACAAGATTTCAGTCCATAGACAAATGAAACCGCCTCTGGGATAACACTTGGGTACTTCTCCATAAAATATCCAAAGCAACAGGGTCATCACCAAATGTGAACTCTGAACGCCTAAATGTGTCCAAAAACTTGTGATAAATTTGTGTATATTGTTAGTATTTCATGATATGGACATAAGTGTTTAAATCTGGATGGATTCTTTTCAAATTGCATCTGCTCAAACAAGTAATTACATCTTGGACATGCTTATATTTTCCATAATCGGAACTCCAAACACCAAGGGCATTCCCCTCTGAGCAAGATGTCGTCATGTAGTTGCAAATACCTCCCTTCAAACATTTGATCACTCTTCAAGTACCTGTAATCAAACATCTTCTTTTGCCAAATAGCAACACATTAGTGCATAAAAACCAACCATTTCTTGAGCTAACATACTCCCCTCTTCTTAATTGCGAAGTCGTCCTCGACGAGCCATATGGTTCCTGCGCTCGAATCCTCCAATATGTGCTCATCACTCAATCAAATACAAATCTTTACCTTGCATGCCTATTCTCTTCCTCCTCAATGTAGCACCTGCAATGACCCTCATACAATCGTTGGTCAGTACCAAAATCCAATCATTTCACTTACCATCTTCGTCCATCTTCTCGCATCTTCACCGCCATGTCCACCTGTCTGCAAACTTCATTAAAACATTAGAACCTTTCTTCATCAAATCACAATATGTACAACCAAAATGAAAAGACAATCATATCCTTCATCCACATCACACATATATACTCAGCACACACATCGTGATCCGTGTCACACATGCATTCTCGTCACACACAACATACATACATGCAAACAGAAGACATGTCCACATTCGCTCTCGTCACTCTTCTCGACTGTTCGTTCAACACGTCATGAATCTCTACTCCACATATCAACACACTTTCTACATACACCATCAAAAACCATTTCCGAGCTCCGTTTTCGATACTTTTCCCGGTCACACGATCATTTTGCTAATTCATTTGTCTCATTTTTAACCGAGTTCTCTTGCCAATTTCCCATTTCCTTCCCACCTAGGGTTTTCTATTCCCACTTACCTTTTCATCTGCTCTATGCTCTTTTGTTCATCAATCAGATCCTATGCTTGGTCGCCACCACCTCTCCTAAATTGATGGACACACGGCAAAGACCACTCAAGCCTAACACAAGCTCACCTCGACAGGACCACTCATTATCAACGCAATTCAGGACTTCTCAAGTTGTCATACCACCTAAGAGCCAAATTGAACACTTCCGGAAGGTTTGCAGACAACAATGCAACTAGCACGATTGGATTCCTCAAGTCCAAGCTTTCCATAGACACATCGCAACCAAAACCCTAGCCGAGCTTAAGCTTCAATTTGACATGTTTCATCGGGAGCCCACACATAACCCAAATCCCCACAACACAAACACATATATTCCCATCCGAGCATCATGCTCTCTCACCTCTCTTATGTCCCCCCTCGAGCGAGGAATTCTTCTCATTAATTTTTTCCACTTTTTTTTTTCTCTCTTTTTTCATCATTTTTTTTTTCATATTTACTCACACTTGCCGGCCTACGCCGAAGCTGGATGCGACTCGTGGACTCGACCACCCGATCGAGTTTGTTCCACCCATCTACCAACCCAACGGAGCGCGCGACACACAGAGAGCTAGCCCTATGTGAAACGGACGTCGGTTCGTGGCTTTGACCACCCGGCCAAAGTGGGTCCACCCACCTATCGGCCCACATAGGCGCGTAGCCACACTCACACATACACAAACATATATTTTTCTCATTTTCTTTTCATTCCCGCATCTCGAGAATTAGGAGACAAAAGAAAGGACCTTTTCCCAACCATCCCAATCACGACACACACACATATATCCCCCATGGACATCCCGATGAGACATATCTCCTCTCTGCTGCCACTCAAGCCAAAATCCAGCCACTAATGCCATGGTCAACCCGTCCTCGCAAAACCCGCACATACTAACCACCTTGTCGACCTGAAACCTCAAAAAGTGTCACTTTAGTTCCTAAGTGTACAACACACTTGGTCCACCTGTCCTCACATCTTTGACTCGCAATCCGCAAAGCAAACCCTAATCAAACTCAAGCCGTCCTAATCGGCATCCATCATATCATCTTTTTCTTTTTCATCTCCATCCTCTGCCTCGCAGAGATTCCACATGATTCGACAGCTTGCTGATATTGTCCTCTAGCCAGGCGATACGGTCTGGAAGGCCACCATTCATTACTACACCTCTTAATGCCTCGAGCTTCAAAGCTAAATCCCTTATCCCTTCTTCTTTTCGCTCATCACTGCCTTGGAGTCGAAAAATCTCATCATCCACTTGATGGAACCGAACCCACATTTTCTTCTTCTCCTCTTCTAAATGGCTCATCTTTCTTTCTATTTCCAAAGGAACCTCCTTGCTCCTCCCGACTTGGCCAGACAACTTTTCAACCTCTTCTCGAATCGACCTCTCCTCCCAGATTCTACTCATATTTTCTACTTCCAGATCATCCACTTTTTTTGACAACTCCTTCGCCTTTTCTAACTCCACGCCTATCGCCTCTAATTGGTCCAACATCACTTTTAGCTCTTCCTCTATTCTACCTACTTTCGGATCCTCTACTCGTTCTCGGGTCTCATCGTCTTTCTGATTCATCCACCTACCGAGCTTGCTACTCAGCTTTGAATTCTCTTTTTCTACCCGTCTCATTTTCTCATCACTCTCTACTTGGGCACTCTTCATTCTTTCTAACTCCAGGTGGAACTCGTCACATGCCTTACCCGCTTGATTACTGTATCGACGGATTATGCTTTGTACCTTCTCAATTTCATGCTCCATTCCTTCGACTCTCCTCATTAGGTCATCCTCGTCTCTTGAGAGCTCTTCTTCGATCGCAACTCCAAAGCAGTCGGCTACCATCAAGCCGGATCTCAAGTCCCAGACCACGTTTTCACTCTCGGGCTTCACAAGATCTTGCCTGCAGCTTTTGTTTACTCTTTTCCACTCCTTGTTTTCATTTTTCAACATTCGTACTTGCTTTTCCCAAGTTCCTAGGACCTCGGCCAATTTCACTTGATTTTCCTCTAATTTCTCTATTTTCATCCTCTCGTTATCTCGCTCCACATGCAACCAATTGACTCGACATTCCAAGCTCTTCACAAGTTCTATCAAGTCTCGATCATGAGATCGAGTGTCCTTGCTTCCACTTGCTCTCGCAGTTTCCGTCGATGAAGTAACTCCACCCTTGTCAACTTCCACATACAAGGAGGATAAACACCTATCAGCTTGATTCGTTGTGACCTTTATGTCAGTCATCTCTTTTGAGCCACACACGTGCTCGCATAGTCTCTTTTTCCCGCAGTCCACACATGTGGGGACAAAATCCAACGGGGTGCATACACGAGGGCAATATTTGGCTATATGCCCAATCTGCTCGCAACACCAGCATCTCACATAATTTGATATCGGGCCAAATCGCCACCCTCGGTTCACATGATGTCTCATGGTCCAATGAGAATCTATCCATTTCCTATTTTGTCCAAAATTCGGTTGCCTCATGTTGGCATTCTCCAAACCACATGCTGGCTTTTGTTGAGCCATTTCTTTCATGAAGGTTGAAGCAGATTTGGGATCGACTTGGCTGTGCCACACGATTGGGGCACCAAGCGAACTCGTAGCACTCTCGATGAGATGTGCTAAGTCAATTCTCGGCAAACCCACCAAAATGTAACGGCTCTTGAGCCCAAGAACAAGATGATTGTGAAAGCCTTTATTTTGCTTAACTCCTCGGAATCGGTCTACTTGGATTACCTAGAGCCCACAATTATCTCGCAATGGATTCTTCCTATGTCTATGCACTAGCTCATATGTTCCCGGCAGACGCACCAAAATGTAGGGTTCCTAAGAAGCCGCAAAGAAGGTGTTTTCCTGCAAATTAATTGTGTAGATTTCCATATTTGGGCATGTGCAAACATGCTTGTTTTTTTTATTCCAAATAAGAGGAGTTTTTTGGGTTACGCTCTCACATCCATATTCATCAGAAGTTTGGCCAAGGAATGGTATGCTCTTTTATTCTAAACTTAACTTAAACAACACTTCAACCAACTTTCTCCCGATTTACAAATATCAAATATCAATAGTATTGTGATAGTAATGGTAAAACCTGAAAAAATATGAAGGCATTGAAAGAAAAGAAGTTACGTAAAAACGGGAAACCTCATTCAAAGATATGGCACAGGCCTCAAGGTTCTAAAGTTATTGAAATGTCCATGGAGAATTCTGCCTCAAGCAAAACCAAAGAACAGCAATAAGCGAGCATGCCACTAAATAAGTAATCAAAGCTTGGGAGGAAAGAACGGTCTATAATGAACCTATCTGTCCCACAGAGAAAGAGGTGACAGTTGACACCGATCTTGCTCAGCAAGGAGATCATGAGACCATAAGTCGAAAAGAGTCAGACGACATATCTCCTGCTGATAGCTTTGAACACATAGAAGTATCAGATGCATGCTTCTCAGAAGATGATATGCAGCCAAGAAAATCTGATTCCAGCTACACAATGCTCGAAAGCCATAAATTAGAAGCAACAACTGGGGAAAGAAGCCAATGTGGTGTGGATGTTGTCATCATTGCGAAGAGTGAAAGTTTCGCAGACCACAAGGATGCCCATACATCATCAGATAAAGGTTCATTGAAGCCTGCCATGGCCACCACATCAGACATTACCTCTCTCACGGACATAAAGACGAAAACATAAGCAGCATGATGAAGGACCTCGGCCAATACATGAAATCAAAATCGTGCAAATAGGTGAAACGCTCGCTCTCTCTCGCACACACGGGACATCAAAAATGCATTAAGCTCTAGTAAACAGCTGCCCAGTGATCTCTCTCTCTCTCTCTCACAACCAGATATTTGATCTTGAAAATGTCTTAAGCTTTCGCAAATAGCTCCGCGACCAAAAAGAAAGTGAATAGCATCCTCACCTATTGTGATCTCCTCGCGATGTCAGCACACATAAAAAAAACCCACGATGCTTGAAGGAGATATTCTCCTCTCCCCCAGGACCTAGATTTCAACAAAAGAATTTTCCTCCTTATCTGCTGTTCGGCCTCCTCTGCCAAGAGAGATTCTCCCCTTCTACTCTGTAGATCTTCTGAATGCACGATCTCCCCCCTCTACAGATGTATGGGTGTGTGTCCAGCACGCGAACCACACAAAAAAACTCCCTTCAACTGCTGTCGTCCCCAAAAAAAACCGAAGAAGTTCCACTCGCGCTCCCTCTTTTTTGAGTGCTCAGAGGATTCGCCAGGTAATACCAGCCCCCAATAATGCAGACCACCCAAATAAGTGATCATATGAAGGCATGCTTTCAATCACTGCTATTGCCTTGTCAAAATGGCCCGCGCGACCATAAAGATCAACCATGCAAGTGTAATGCTCTACGCTTGGCTCAATACCATATTTCATGCGCATAATTTGGAAACAAATTTGACCCTCATCTAGTCGGCCTGAATGACTACATGCATTAAGCAGACAAAAAAGTGATCGCATCAGGCATTAGACCCTTACTGTGCATCTGATCAAAGCAAGTCAAAGCATCATGGCACTGCCCTTGTTCAGCATATCCTCCAATCAATGCAAACCAAGCAGTTACACATGAAACAGGGAGTTCATCAAGAACATCTTTTTTCTTGAAAGTACACCACATTTTGTATACATATCTATTAATGTAGTGCAAAGTGCAACGTTTTTGTCAAGCAACCCTTGCCTGACAACTTCACCATGAATTTGGATGCCCTTTTCCACCATTCTCAAGCAGCCACATGCTTTCAAGGTATGAATGAAGGTCATCTCATCTGGAGAAAGGCCTTTCTGCTCCATGAGATCAAAACAATTCAATGCTGCATCAGCTTTATCCTGTTGCACATACCTTGCAACAAGTGTAGACCAAACCACAGCATCCTTGACAAGATCATCTAGTACTTCTTGCACTATTTCTAATCTGCCACATTTGGAATACATGTTCACCACAGCAATGTCAATTTCGATGTTTGTTCCAAGTAGACCCTGCCTGACTATTTCATGATGTATTTCTTTGCCCTTGTCAATGTTTTGCAGTTCTCCACAAGCATTCAGTATACACACAAAGGTCACTTCATCTGGTGAGAGTCTCTCACTCTGCATCTCCTCAAAACACCTGATGGCCTCCTTGTTTTGGCTTTGTTGCACATACCCTGCAATCAACGCATTCCATGCGACAATATCGCGAAAAGGAAGGTTTTGTAGTACATCTTGTGCCTTTGAAAAGTCACCACATTTGGCATACATATCTCATGACAACCATGTCAACCAAACTGCAGCCAACTTTATCGATAGCCATTAGCACGCCACAAGATTTCAGTGCATAGACAAATGAAACCGCCTCTGGGATAACACTTGGGTACTTCTCCATAAAATATCCAAAGCAACAGGGTCATCACCAAATGTGAACTCTGAACACCTAAATGTGTCCAAAAACTTGTGATAAATTTGTGTATATTGTTAGTATTTCATGATATGGACATAAGTGTTTAAATCTGGATGGATTCTTTTCAAATTGCATCTGCTCAAACAAGTAATTACATCTTGGACATGCTTATATTTTCCATAATCGAAACTCCAAACACCAAGGGCATTCCCCTCTGATCAAGATGTCGTCATGTAGTTGCAAATACCTCCCTTCAAACATTTGATCACTCTTCAAGTACCTGTAATCAAACATCTTCTTTTGCCAAATAGCAACACATTAGTGCATAAAATCCAACCATTTCTTGAGCTAACACTATACCCACACCTTGTGAGGTACTCGACCAATCTTTGATTTCAAGCACGTGGTGCTTGCTTCAGCCCATACAAAGCTTTCTTCAATCTACAAATAAAATTTGGATGCTTTTTGTCTTCACATCCAATCGGTTGACTCATGTATACCTCTTCTTGAAGTTCACCATTGAGAAAAGCATTTATGTCAAGTTGGTACAATGGCCATCTCCTTGTTGCACTCACTGCAATCAAGGTTGTAATTGTTCCCATCTTTGCAACTGGGTTGAAAGTTTCTTCATAATCGATGCCTTGAGTTTGCTTGAATCCATTTGCTACTAGTCTAGCTTTATGCCTTGCTAGAGAACCATCAGCATTTCTCTTTATTTTAAACACCCATTTATTTGGAACAATCTTCATACCTTCAACCTTTGGAACTAGCTCCCATGTGTGATTGTCCTTGAGAGCTTTCATCTCTTCTTGCATAGCTTCTTGCCATTCTTTTTGTGTACATGCTTCTTCATATGCATCCGGTTTTTTGTCTTTGACCACCTGTGTCATATATGCAAAATGCTTTGCAATAAAACTATCATAGCTCAACCTTTCAATTGGATACCTTGCTCTTGAAGACCTCCTTTCATTTCCTTTTGGACATTGCTTCTTCAACCGGTTCAACTTTACCTTTGGTGTGATCACCTCTTCATACTCTTCTTCACTTGCATTTGAATCACTATTTTGGGCAGCACTTTCAGCTTTAGATCTTTCATAAGCTGATGTTGGTGATGAGGAATGACTCCTTAGCCTCCCCTTCCATGTTGAGCTTTCTCCAAGTGATGTAGAAGCTTCTAGACCTGACATTTGAGTGCTTGTTTGCTGAAATTCTTCTTGGATAGCACCTCCATCATCTTCGCAATCTTCTTCAAGAATCTTCTCTTTTCCTTTGTCTCCAAACCATGGTCTTAGCTCATCAAATACCACATCTCGTGAGACTCGTAGCTCCTTTGTCACCGGATTGTAGCACCTATATCCCTTTTGCTCCGATGAATATCCAATAAAAATACATTTTTCGGACTTTGCCTCCATCTTTGTCCTTAGTTCTTGAGGGATGTGAACATAACACACACATCCAAAAACTTTGAGATGTGTAAGGTCAGGTTTCTTACCGAAATAAAACTCCTTGGGAGTTAGATTATGCACTCCAGCCGTTGTGCACTTGTTCATCAAATAAACGGCCGTACTAGTTACTTCAGCCCAATAGTTTAGTGCCATCTTCATCTCGTTGAGCATGCATCTTGCAACTTCTGTGATATGTCGATTTTTCCTTTCAGCTATTCCATTTTGTTGAGGTGTGTACTTACATGTAAATTGTCTCTTGATGCCATTTTCATAAAGAAAATCTGAAAATTCTTTGGAGAAATATTCTCCTCCTCCATCGGACCTCAAGGTCTTTATGTAGCGTCCTGTTTCCTTTTCTACCTGTGCTTTAAATCTCTTGAACATGGAGAACGCATCTGATTTTTGTTTTATGCAAAACATCCATACTTTCCTTGAATGATCATCAAAAAAAGTGACAAAATATCTATTACCAGCCACTGATGGTTGTTGTGAAGGTCCCCATACATCCGTGTGTATCAAGTCGAGGACATTCCTTGCCACATAGTTGCTTTTCTTGAATGGTTGTCGAGTTTGCTTTCCTAGTTGGCATGCTTCACAAAACTCATGTAGTCCGGCATCATTGAAACTTGGAAGACCTCTTACCACTTCATGGTTGCTCATGTCCTTAAGCTTGGGAATGTTGATATGTCCAAACCTTTTGTGCCACAAATCGATTTCAGCAATCCTCTTGTCAAAACTGAATATACATCACTTTTCCATGCGGTTGTTGAATGTCCAAAGTGAACATCCTTCCTTCTTTCCTTCCTTGAGCAATGACCTTGAATCCTTCTTTTGGATTCTTTATAAAGCAGCCTTTTTCATTGAAGATAACATGATATCCTTTCTCTACCATTTGTCCTACTGAAATCAAATTCTTTGCAATAGTAGGAACATGAAGAACATCAGCCAATACCTTCTTGTCTCCAAGCTTGATATCTCCAACGTGCTCAATTGCGTGTTGAGTTTCATCGCCGGTCTCCACACATCCTTTTCCACTTGGAGCTTGTAGCTTTGTGAACAAATCTCCTTGGCATGTCATATGGTTGCTGCAACTTGAATCTATGAACCATTTTTTGTCATCACTTCTCGAGTTGTTGTAGTCATGCTTCATGGCAAGCATGGTTTGCTTGTCTCCTTTACTTGATGTACTCACATAGTTATTTTGGCTCCTTTGGTTGCCTCCATTCAACTTTCCATTCTTTTGCCAACAATCATTTGCATAATGTCCTAGTTTACCACAATGATAACATGTTATACCTTTATGAGGATTGTATGAACCTCGACCTCTTCCTCTATTTCTTCCTCGACCTCTTCCATGTGTGTTTTCATTTGAGTTGTCCTTGTTGTCCTCCGAGTTGTGTTGGCTGAAATTTGTGTTGTTGTAGCTTCTTCCTCTTCCTCTTGAGCCTCCTCTTGAGTTCCTTCCTCTACCTCTTTCTGCATATAACATTTGACTATGGCTGTCCTTACCTTTGTTGCCTTCTCCTTGTTGAGCAACCTCTTCAGCCACAAGATTTGGTATAATTTCGTCGAATGTTGGTAGAGGATCTCTATAAAGGATGTTTGTGATGAGAGGCTTCCACTTTTCTTCACTTCTCAAGCCATTGACGGTTGTTTGGACGATGTCTTCCTCTTCTATCTTGCATCCAACTGATGCTAGCTGATCTTGAAGCTCTTTGATCCTCAATGTATACTCACTAATGCTTTGGTTTAAGCTTTTCCTCATGTTGTTGAGCTTGTTCTTGAGTTGCATCCTTCGAGACCTTGTTAAGGTAGCATACACCTTCTCCAATGCTTCCCAAATTTCCTTGGCTGTTTCTAAGCTTTGCATATGACCAATTATAGTGTTAGAAATAACTTGTGAGATGAGGAACATCACCCTTCGATTCCTCTCTTCCCAATCAGCAAATTGTCTCCTTTGTGCCGGAGTAATGTTGGGATCTTCAATGTCCACCGGTTGTGGATCGTCTCCACTAACTAGACTCCATAAACCTTTGCCTTTAAGGTAATTTATCATTCTATACCTCCAAGATTGAAAATTATCTTTGTCTAACTTCTCAACTTGTTGTCCTAAATCAGCCATTGAAAACTTCCAAGATTGAAGTTTACCTCAAGTATGTTGTGGCGCTCTTTCTTGACTTCACGAAGATCCCCCCTTGATTTGTAGCTTCTCCTTTGCTTCAATTTAGTTCCAATGCTTTGAATCTTCAAACTCCAATGCTCTGATACCAATTGTGGAGAATTCCTCTCCTAATCGCAGCGGAAAGTGTAGAAGACCTTCTCAGGATCAAGACTTTTGCCAACAGCAGAACCTTCAAATGAAAATTGGTACCAACTAAAATATCCAATGAACTTGAAACTTTGGCCACTCAAACTAGACACCTAGAGCTTTCAAATGAGATATCAAACACTCAATTTGGAGTAGATTTGGGTTGGCAACTATTTGATTCAAAACAGACTACATGTCCACTCAAATAGGCTGAAAACTGGACTTCACTAAAACCTGAATAACTCACAGATCATAAAGAATTTCATAAAACTGTTTTAGATAGAGGAAGTACTCAAGATAAGCTTTCCAAGAAATGTTTAAACACTAAAATTGGGTACATATATTGAGAGATATGACTCTCACAACTAGACTACCCAAAAATGGGTGTGCGTCTGGACATACTCTATGAGAGTAAACTGAACGAAATGACTCAAAACAAATGAAGTAGCTACAAGGGGGCTTCCACGCCTTCTTCCTCTATCCTTGAGTGTCCTCCCTTGCCTCTTTTATAGCCAAGTGACCAAAAACTCTCATGATAAGTTTGAGAGCTCTTCTCCATCATTTCTCCACTACTTTGGACAACCACTCCTCTTACAGTTCAGTTTTTGGATTTGATTCTCTTTTGAATGATTCTCTTTTGGTCTCCACTACTTGCTGAAGTAAATGCTTCTATTTTTCATTTTTGTATTTTTTCTTCTACTTGAAGAAAATCCTTTTTGCAAAAATATATACGAGCTTACTTCTTTATTTTTAACTTGTGTAACCTTGGTAGGTGATTGGAGGATAAGTATTACCTTCTTCACCTTCACTCATGTCCCCTATTTTATCAAAAGGTATCTCTGGAATTTTTTTCTTAGATCCTGCTTTTGGGATATTGGAATCAAGTTCTAGAACCTGATCCTTCACATGACTCCATAGCTCAGGCTTTGCTTTGAGCAGCTCTTCTACAGTGAGATGACACTGAACCTTAGTGTTCTTCATGACGTCAGTGTTTCTTGGAACCACTTAGCCTTCATTTCTTACCAATATTGTGGGAGCTCTGATCTGGAGAGATTCAGATTCCCATGGGCCTGTAAATACACTAATCAAAATCAAGAACTGAATCTTGGAACCTATGACTGACAACTCACAACTTAGTGTATTATGAACACTGCTGGTTCATCTCTGACTGTACTCAAGTCAACTCAGCTCAAGTCAATTGAAATCAAGTGAAATCAACTCATGAGTCTCATCAAAAAATTTATGATGTCATCATGTCTTCATCCTTGTTCAAACTATAAGTCTTTCATACCTCTTTCCTTCAGAACGTGGTATAAACATAAATGTGCGCACTTCTAAAACATACCTCTCTAAAATATCAAGCTTCTCTTCAATAGAACTCTGGAACCTTCTCCTGAACAGGAACATCCTAACAAGAACTTTCTCCAAACATTCTTCTTCTTCCTTCTTCTTTCAAAGTTGGAACATAAAGAGAACCTGACAAAGGAAATATAGGAATACCTGATATAGGAATACCTATAAGTATGAATCTGCATTCTTTCAGATATGGCTGAAAAATAAGTCTTTATGTTTTCTTCTTCTTCCTTCTTCTTTCAAAGTTGGAACATAAAGAGAACCTGACAAAGGAAATATAGGAATACCTGATATAGGAATACCTGTAAGTATGAATCTGCATTCTTTCAGATATGGCTGAAAAATAAGTCTTTATGTTTCATCACCCCCCCTGGATGATTTAACACTAGTATCCAGAATTCTTCAAAGTATATCAGACTTTATGAAATGTGGAACGTCTTCCTTCTTTCAATAAATTTGATCTTCAGTGATCAATACCTGTATCTGAAACAAAATATCTGAACCCTTTTTATTAGCACTACGCAGTTACCAATAGCTTCCACTCATACTTCCTCAGGTTTCCATATTGTAGATAAGGTTAGCTGATCCTAACCTAACAAAACATGGCTGAAAGCATTTTAGAATTCATAACCTTCTGTAACATAACAAGTATCTTCACTTATCTCTCTGCATCACAAATCTAATAGAACCTGAATCTTTGACTTACTTCTTCCAATGTTAAGAATCTTACAAATAAAAGATAGACAACCGACTCATAAATACTCAAGATCTTTCATGATCATTCAAGATCATTCAAGATCAATGATCTCTCCTGTGTAGAATCTGCTCTCATCAAACCTTCATGACTAAATGTTTGATTTATTACTTGAATGTCTCTAAGTGTCCATGCTTCTTAAAAAGTTGTAAAACTTTTCTTCAAACAAATCCTTCCAAGAATTTGTAATTCCTACTTGAAACATAAGTGGACAAAACTTCTCTCCTTGAGAATTCAAAAAGTTGCAAGTTGATACTTCATATCTTTCATATTCTACCCGGGTGAAATATGACAGTACCTGCTTGACTTTCTTTTGGCTAACTCCACTTCTCAATCAAGTGATAGGATCTGATGGAATACCTTTTTGAATACAAAAATTGTATTCAAAAGTCTAGACAATCATAGAAAGTAGATTCTCCATTGACTTGTACATCAACAAATCTCAGTTTTTTGAAGTTTTTTGAAAATACTGAATATGAGGTAACTTTTCCAAACACAAAACCTCAACCCAAGTCTTCAACATCTACTAAAAAGAACTCTTTTACCTAAAGAGTTAGATAAAGAAGAAATATACTTCTCTGCAACTTGTCATATACCAAGTAGCTTTGTATCGACACTCCAAGAATTCTTTGAGGGAACATATAAGCTGCCTTCTAAAAATCTTCAACATAACTCATACACATATGAGTCAAAACATATATCTGCTGCTTTTTTTTCTCTCAATACAATTCTTTGTCAAAAGCTACTAAAACATGACTAAGTGTAATGCAAAAAAAAAAGAAATTGCTTCTTCTTTAGACTATCTTCACACAAGATGTTCTCGTAGACTTGTCTTTGGATGTAGAGGATAAAATAGGAAAAGTATATGGAAAATATATGAGAAAAGGAAGCCTTACTTTTCTTTTGGAAATGATGGACTTTCTTCTTCCAGCTGATGATGTCAAAATCTTCAAACTTCTCTTCCATACCTTTTGTTCTCTTCATTTTGAAGTAGCAAACACTCTTGACCTCTTCAAATGAACTTTGCTCTTTGTTGGAACTGAAGGACTCACAAGGCAAGGAAGCGTACGAAGGGAGTCAAAGAGAAGAGAAAGCACAAGCAGACAGAGAAGTCAACGACGATCTGGCAAGTAGGCCAATATTTTTTTCAGGACACTAATGCATATCAGAGAGGTGGACACACAAGGAGAAGGAGCAAGTAGGGAGCTCCAAGAAATGTATGTCCAAATGTTAGTAGAATCCCTACAAAAATAGTGATTTTCATCACTAACAATCATTGTAAATATCATTTCCCTATTTTTGTAGCTCCATTTTGTGCAAGCCAAGGAGTCCTTGAGCTTGAGGAGCTTTAGGAGTACCTACCTGTCAGTTTTCACATTTTTTAGACTTCGTTTGAACCTCCGAATAGGATAGAGAACCTAATTTTTAACTAGGCCGGACACTAGGTCTGAACATGGCCAAAACCTAGTCAAAAACTATAAAAAGAGCTAGAAGGCTCATTTTTGAGGTTAGATTGTAATTGAAATGAACTTGTAAGAGCTTTTTGAAAGTAATCTAAGAACTCCATTGCTTCTCACTCTTTGTCTTGCCGTGTGTGCGCGTGTGTGTGTATGTGTGTGCATGTTTGTGTGCTTCTCACTCACGCACTTGTGCCTCCACTTGCTCGAGGTCTTCATACCATCCTCACGTCTTCCCGGATTGACATTAAAGGAGGTGCTACTCATCACTGAGCTACACCAAATTTTGGCGCCGTTGCCAGGGATCGAGCTTTGAGGACGAGCGTGTGATGGTAAGACGTAGAGTTGAGATGTTGGCGTCGTAGGTAATTTCTTTACTCTTCTTGTTTTTCTCTTCCTTACCTCACCACCATCATCACCATCATCATCCTCACCATCTCCCACCTCCATCTCCATCATCGCAAAAATTTCAGTTTTTTTATCATATCTCCTTCCTTCTTTCATTTCCCTCATTCCACTTGTGAGAGAGAGCGAGAGAGCGATATTGTGTGCATTGTTTTTGCATGTTTGTTGAGTTTCTTGTAGGTTCCAGCAGCATCATCCCCTCCAGCACGTTGCGCAGGTACGGAAATGTGCAGAACTGTCTCGCAGTCGCGAGCTTCTGTCGATCGCGATTGACAGAAACTTTCATCTTTTGGTAAAACTGAGTGCACCACAGTAGACTAGAGGCCTTGCACAGCACAGATACACAAAAATTTTTGAAAAAATTGCAAAATTTCAGTCCATCGCGATTGACAGACCTCGATTGACACCAGTCCATCGCGATTGACACCAGTCCATCGCGATTGACACCAGTCCATCGCGATTGACACCAGTCCATCGCGATTGACACCAGTCCATCGCGATTGACACCTTCCATCGCGATTGACACCAGTCCATCGCGATTGACACCTGTCCATCGCGATTGACACCTGTCCATCGCGATTGACACCAGTCCATCGCGATTGACACCAGTCCATCGTGATTGACACCAGTCCATCGCGATTGACACATGTCCATCGCGATTGACACCAGTCCATCGCGATTGACACCTGTCCATCGCGATTGACAGCCCAGTCGATCGCGATTGAGAGCCATTTTCGGCCATTTTTTAGGGTTTATTAAATTGAGGATTTTGGCTATTTGGACATGGATCATGGACTCTAGAGCACATAAGGAGGCTATAGGCAAATAAACCGAGGAAAACCTGTTGACTTGTTAGCCTGTTTGAACCCTGTTTTAATCCCTGAAGCCTGAACTGACATAACTTTCTCATACGAAATCTGTTTGCGGTGATTCTTGTTTTGTTGGAAAGCTCGTGAGGAGTACAACCAAAACTTCCACCGGTTATGTGAAAATTAATATCAAGATTATTAGATAGGGTATTTTGAAGTTGACCATACCTCGAGGTAGGAAAACTGAGGGATCCTTGGGATTGTTTTCCATAAAGGCAAAAGGATAATTTGGTTTGTGAGTTACATGCATGAAAGTGGTTTATTGTGTCATTTGAATCTAAGTCTTGAGCTAACCGTGGGACTTTTACAGGTCTAGTAAGAGCACTTGAGGGCATTCAAGCAAGAGTAAGTGCAAGCTTGGGAACACGCATCCTGGGCACACCAGGGCAACAACACAAGGAAAGAAACTCAAGGTTGGAAAATCCTCAACACCCTCTATCAATTCGTAGCTTAGGCTAAGTGTGGGAAGTGCCAGGAGTAAGTCAGGGCAATGATAGGCATCAATCAAGTGGAAGACTACCTATGCACTCAAGTTCAAGATTAAACATAATCTCTTCCTGATGCGATAACCTTAAAGGAAAGAATCTAACGTGGAACGATCGACTTACAGTGCGAAAATTATCTCAAATATTCCTGACGACGTGATTTCTGACAAGAGCATAAACACGGTAACCACTAAAAAGAATCAAGTAACTGATAACAAAAGAACTCAGCAACGAGGTTGTACTTGGGCAAATTTGGGCTATTCAATTAGGCTTATGAACCTTAGATCAGGGCGACATCTAGGGAGAGATAGACAAAGTTTTAGGTCTTCAGAGGCTAGTGTCAACCACACTGCTAGGTCTTGGGCCCAGCAGTTGAGTCACCACTCATACTACCCTAGCTCTGAGACTAGTGAATCAGAGATGTCTCAAGGCATGGACAGACCTACGGGAAGTTCAGGAGTGCCATACTTGCACAAGGTAGAAGGCCCTTACAAAACGCAGTTGGAATACCTTAGGACCAACTGATTAGGTGCTAGCATCTATGAGGACGGCCTAGGAAGATCTGTAGTACATATTAAGAATCCTGACCAATCTATTGGACTAGAGCGCCTAGCTGTCAAGTTCGAAAACGGAGCATACTTAGACAAGGAAGGGACAATATATGTAGTCACCAGTCATCCAGATAGGACTGATGAATTTGGGAATGAGATCCCAGGAACGGACTTAGGTGACCTAGAGCAAGGAAACATGGGTGAAGAACCGAGGACCCCCCCGAGGCAAATCTGTTCTCACTAGGATTATCACACCAGAGTGGATTCCCCAAGATAATAAGAGCATAGATCTACTTCTGAACTGAGAAACTGACGAAGCCTTTTGGAGGTATAAATCTGATCAGCCAATTGATATAGCAACAATCATGATCTATGAGTTTAAGGATCCTGATAGCCCAGGCAGAGTGACCTACTTAGATCACGCTTCAGAGAGGATCTTTGTGGTGACAGAAAATGATAGGCATGCTTACACTTGGAAAGGTGAATTTGTTTTCCCCCAACCAAGATCGAACGTATCCTATGGCCACCCGGGAGCTGGAACGTCCGATGCTCATGGAGCTCAAAGAGACAGACATAGAGATAGACCTGAGGTAAGCTTTGCCAACCCAGGGGGCAGAGAAAGAACGAGGACGGAAACAAATAGAGTAGAACCTGAGGTACTTAGAGCTCCCAGGAATCAAAGACATGCGGATGAGTTCCCTCTACCACGACCTAGAGAGCACACAAGGACTTTGAGACCGACTCAGCTAGTCAAGTCCATGAAGAACTACTTTGATGGCACTGAGATCCATACGATCATGTGGCTGAGTTTAGGCAAGTCTTGAGAGTGAAACAAGTGGAGGATCTATTCACGCAGTACAATGCTTTTGGTCTAACTCTTAGGAACACAGCCCTTATGTGGTTTCAACCGTTGAATGAGAGACAATTCAGGAGCATAGACCAACTCCTAGAGGCTTTCATTATTGAATTCTCTAAGAGTGGCATAAGACATAATACCTCCTCGCTGATTCACAGCTTCAAGCAAACCCCTCAAGAGACTGTGAGACTTGCAGGAAGAAGATTTAGGCAATATCTAGAGAGATGTCCCATCCCTGAGTTACCCACACCAGCCAAACAAGTGGCTCTGTTCCTGGATGGATTGCTAAGTACCAAATTGAGGTCATATGTGTATCTGAAGGACCCTAGGACTATAGAAGAGTGTGTACGCATGTGCATTGACATTGAGGATAACCTAGGGGAGGAGCTAGAGCTTTCCAAAATCTACAAAGACTCAGATAGTGCCTCTAGCCTCTCTTCCTCGCAATCCACATCAATTGAGGAATTAGCAGAGAAAGTAGCTCAGAAACTAGGTGTCTCTAGCAAACAAATCCCAAGGTTTGCCCCTGTGAAAAGATGCTATACCTGCGGTGGTGACCATATGGCGAACGTATGTCCCATTATGGCTCAACCCCAAGTGAATCCCAGTAGCCAATATTGCACCATAGAACGGAGGTACACCAATCACACCGCGCAGGATTGCCCCTACAATAAGCAGGCGGTTAGGCAACCCTACCCTCAACCATACCCTCAGCAGGGAAGATACCAGAATCAGTACCGACCGCAGCAGTATGCTAGGCCTCAACAAACCTACCAACCACAGTACCAAAACCAACAAAGGCCTCAGCCTGTGTTAGGTCAACAACCCCCTGCCCCAGCTAATGTGATCCCAGTAAAATATGCAGCTGCAGAAGAGAACCTGAATAGAGCTATAGTCCCTGTAACACCATTGCTTTCTGAAAGTGACCCGAGTGACCATAACTTTGATTCGATGCATATTGACAACCCCCAGGCCTACTACATGCAGTCTCTAGAACACGGTGAGTCCTATTACAGTGAAGAGCCAAATGAACCTAGTTGGGAGTCAGATTACACAAACGTCATGTATGCAAACCCCAAACCTAGACCTCAACCTAGGCAAGTAAGACCCCAATTCCCTAGAGGACCATGCTACAGATGTCAGAGAGATCACCTCATTCGTGACTGCCCCATGCCCGCACCTACCCAAACCCAATCAGTGACGATCCAGGGCTTTTGCCAAGAGTGTGGAAAGGAGCATCTCTTACGAGACTGCCCTAAGAATCCTAATAATATGCCAAAAATCACTCCTATTAACGTTATTGGGTTAGTGGTAGATTCCACAGGGAGTGTGACTTCCACTGCACCAGTACAAGTAATCACTAGAGCCCAAGCCCTGCAACAGAACCAAAGTGTAGGCCAGGAAAAGAGCCCAGATGTTAGTGAAACGGAGAGCATGACAAAGAAGAGGACTAGAGCTTGGAGAGATAATCGTGAAAGAATGAAAAGGCAATGGGCAAAAAAGATGAGTGAACTTGAGGAAAGCCTCAGAGAAACAAAGGCCATGATAACTGAACTCACATCTCAAACTCCCTCTCACACTACCCCACCTCCACCATTCCCAACTCCATCCGACCCGCCACCTTCCAACCCGCCTCACCTAATTCCACCACCCCCTAGAGTAGGATCAGTCCTAGCAGATCCCACTCCCGAGGACCTTAATATGATGCTTAAAGCATATCAGGCCAGAATCCAAGAAGGGCCAAACGTAACTGATCATGAAAAATGTTACCCTAGAGCAGAACTAGAGCTAGAACGAACCAAAATTTGTGCGAAGATGGTGGAATTGGCTCATACCATGTTTGAAGCCAGTCGCCTATTTAACATCTCTAGTTCAGCAAAGACACAGTTGCACTTTGATGGATTGTTAGAAAGAATAGAGAAGCTCATTGCACAATCAGAAAAGGAACCCGGCTCTCAACACAAGGACAAGGCAAGTGAAAGTGCAGGTCTTCCTGCCCAAGAAGCCTATTTGCCTAACTCTACGGAGCCAGACACATCATCTTCTCTGAATCGGTTCACACCAGAATTCTTACGAGAGATTCAAGAAGACAAATGGGCTAAAGAAAGTGAAGTCCCTCCTCCTATTGAACTTGTGGATGATGCACATGACCAATTCCCACAAGACATCCCCTCCATTTATGAGGAGTAGGAGAGCACCCACTCTCAGGAAAGACTAGACTTTGAGTCTAATTCTTTACAAGAATTACCCCACTTCACAGGCCCATGGGAAGCTAAGTCTACTTGTATGAGAGCACCCACGGTCATGGTAAGAAACGAAGACTCGATCATACCTAGGAACACAGAGGTAGTGAAAAACACTAAAGTACAGTGCAACCTCACCTTAGAAGAGCTACTCAAAGTAAGGCCAAAGCTATGGAAACATGTAGCCAAACAAGTACCAGAGATAGCAAAACCTCGTTCCTAGGTAGGATCCCAGAGAACAGTGCCAGAAATACCCTTGGACAAGATAGGAGACATGAGTGAGGGCGAAGAGGGAAACACATATCTTCCTATCACTCATCAAGGATACACCACCAAGGCCATTCTAGACTCAGGCGCAGGTGTTGCAATTGCTATCACTTCCTTATGGAAGCGCTGGGGCAAGCCAGCACTCAGGCCCACAAGGATGAAATTGCAAATGGCCGATGGTCACATAGAGAGACCCCTAGGGCTGTTAGAAGGAATAACTCTCACCACCTGTGGTGTTGAGTTCGAGCACACATTTGCTATATGCGATTTTAGCAAAAATCATGCCTATGAGATGATTTTGCTATACAAGCATGGTAAAGATGGTTACCTGAGACTTTGTGTTCATGAGAGTGAATATCTAAAGATCTTGGAAACTGCTCACCAAGGTGTAGCAGGAGGACACTTTGGACCAGATCGGGTGATCAAGTCAATACTATTTGCGGGCTTTTGGTGGCCAACCCTTCACATGGATGCACATACCTATGTGAAACGGTGTGATGTGTGTCAAAGAACTCAGTATCCTATACACAAAGATGAAATGCCACTGAAACCTATGATGGGTGGACGTGCATTCTCTAAGTGGGGAATAGACTTTGTAGGTCCTATTAATCCCCCAGCTAAGGGTTCTCATGCAGAATATATCATTGTGGCCACAGATTATCTAACCAAGTGGGCAGAAGTAAAAGCCACAACGAGGAATGATGCTCAGATAACTGCTAAATTCTTGTTTGAGAATGTATTCACAAGATACGGGCTACCTATAGAGCTAGTAAGTGATAGGGGCACTCACTTCTTGAATGAAGTGATTGAAAATCTGCTCCAAGAATTCTTGGTAGTTCATAAGAAGTCTGCCCCCTACCACCCTCAAGCTAATGGGCAAGCCGAAAGCACAAACAAGATTCTGTGCAATGTGTTGACCAAACTAGTGAATAATAAACGCTCTGATTGGGACAAACAGCTACACCATGCTGTTTGGGCATACCGAGTCGCCTACAAAACGGTACTCCAAGCCACCCCCTTTCAGATAGTATTTGGCCAAAACGCTGTGCTACCGTTGAACTTCTTAATACCTACATTGAAAGTAGCACAAGTGCATGATTGGACAGGTCATGAACTCTCCGCTAGACTCTTTGACCTCGAATGATTAGGAGAAACAAGACTGAGGGCGGCTGCAGGGATATATGCAGCTAAGAAACGACAAAAGGCATACTTTGATGCCCATGTGAAGGATAAGGGCTTGAAAGCAGGTGATCTAGTTTTAGTCTACACATTGAAACAACACGCGAGGAAGCTAGAAAAGAGAGGCTACGGACCTATGATCATAAATAGGATCTCCACAAGTGGAGCAGTACAACTAGCCACTTTAGAGGGTGATGTTCTCCCGAGCTACATTAGCGGATGCAGAGTCAAGTTATATCAGGAACCTCTGACGGAAGATATGCTAAGTCGACTCAACATTGCTAAGAAACGCAAAGAAGAAGAAAATCAAATTCGAGAAGAAGCTCAAGCAGAAGCTTTAGAGCGCATACGGAGAATGAAATTAAGAAGACAAGGCAGAGAGCAACCTAGGCTAGGTGCATATGCAGACCAAGGATATCACGTGGCTATGTGTGAAATTTCAGGTGTCGGCTCTCATAGGATAATTGATCGACGTCCTTTTATAACCTTAGATATAGGACAAGGAAAGGGTGCAAGGACTGTAAGAGCCTTGATTGACTCAGGTGCAGCCACTAGTGCTGTCAAATTGTCTTACTGTCAAGAGTTGAAATTAACGGTCAATCCTATAGAAGCATATCTCATAGGATTGGGAGGTGTGGAAACCCCTTGCATGGGCGAGGTGGAACTTCCCATCTACATTCAAGACGAAGTAATGACAGTCAAAGTACTAGTGTGTCAAGATGAGGACCTCACTGAGCCTCTTGTCTTGGGTCAGGATTGGATCTATGATCATGCGGTCAACCTAAACCTAAGAAGTGGACTTCTTCAGGTATGGGTAAATCATAATCGAATTACAGTTGAATTGGAAAATGAGGCACTCAAGGAACTAGGTAAGGCACGAACTCCTGGTCCTTCCAGGGGTGCACATGAAGTTGACAATGCTATTCTTGTCCAAAAATGTATGATGCAGAAAGAGGATTGTCTCAACAACGGAGTCAAGGATAAGAAGGCACTCCCTTCTGTTCCAAAGGCCAGAGGGATGCAGCAACCAAAGGCAGATGGAATACAGAAGAAGCAGAACACTACCTATACTGGGGGCCAAAAAAAGGAGCAAAGCAGATTGTTTCAGCCAATGAAACAAGTATGGAGGCGAAAAGGCGAACACCCTGTTCCGACCAGGCCAACCCCACGGCCAAAACCTCTTATTAGTAATCAACAACACGACACTAATAAGAAGTCCTTCATAAATTCTTCTGCGAAAGTGAAGTCTATTTGGGTACCCAAGAAGTCAATGAAGGCCAGCCCACAATCACGACAAATCTGGGTGCCTAAGGCTTGCTTGCGGGCTCAAATAGCTACACCAAGGCCAAACCCTGTACAACATGTTTCACTCACTCGAACATCTGAGGCCCACTCTTACACATCATGCATGAACACGTATTCTTCCATGAGCACAAGTAGAATCACTTGTAAATGGGTCCCTAAAAGCCCCATTTTTCAAGTAAATACCCCTATCACACTCTCCAGAGTCTCCACAAAGTCAAGATCAAAACCTATCCATTGCATTTGGCAACCTAAAACTTGTAATAAACCCCCGGACCCCAGTTGTAAATCCATGTCCACCTACTAACTACGTCACTCTCAAACAGAAACAACCCAGCAAGTGGTGGACTTAGACAGTTTACCCGTTTTGCCTGAAACAAACGAGAGACCAGAAGAATTGCAGGCCATCAAAATCATACCTATAGCGGACCCTCCCAGTGGCCATACCATGCCCGTAGGAAAAGCTTCCCACTGGTTTAGTGAAGTGGCAGGACCTTTGGGAGAGGGAACATACCTATGGGAATCAGAGTTGGACTTTAATGGGAAGCAAGGCAAATACCATTTCTTTACAAGAGAATTTGAGAAGTTACAAAATGCAGAAGGTCTACGTTCGGTATGGAAGAAGGCAGGATTGGATGCATATTTCAGTGCACGGCTCCCAAAGCCTAACTTCATGCGATGCTACTATCTCATCAACACCTTGACTCCAAACAAGAACCCAAAAGGTGCAAGCTCATTTGTGATCCCATCTCTAACAAAAGGAAATGAGCTCAAGAGGTTTAGGTTATCCAACAACTTGGTGAGAGAGGCCCTAGATATGCGCGGAATGCATATTCCTACAGAGAAGGAAACCCTAGTGCCGGATTACATGAAGAATCGAAGCCTCACCAAACTCAAGGACATGGTGTCCATGATGCCTAATGTTGCAATACACCTTCGCATGTGCATGCAACACTTTGCTTTTCCTGCCCAAGATAGATTCACCATGCCGCCCAAAAAGATTTGGTTTAGTTTGTATCTGGCAGAGACACAGAGCCTCACCATCAACTTACCCCACTGGATAATTGATCAGATACACCTAGCTCACAAACGATGGCCGTGGAAACAGGTTTTATATGGTTGCTGTGCTCTGACGAGAATCATTTATAGGTGTTTGGCTTATGACATCCCTATTCAACGGGCCCTAATGTGGAATCGTGTAGAGCAGTTTAGAGGCAGGACATCCACTGGACCCCCTTCTAAGAAGATGAGAGGTACTGTCGAAGTCCCTTGTGCTCAACCACGTGGAGCCACCCTAACACCAGACGTCACCCCTCCACCCCGAAGAGTCCGACCATTCACACTCCGACTTCCAAGACGCAGCACCGATGGTCCTAACTTGATATTCCCTCCCATCCCAACCGATCTTGAATTTCCCAGTGGTGCACCTTTGGAAGAACTCACGAATGAAGACTTTGAACAATTATTACAAGATGTAGAGCTGGAGGCAGAAGAGGCACAACAAGTGGAGAATGTGCAAACGCAGGCAACAACCTCCCAAGTACCTGTCACCACAGTTGAAGTGGATGAAGAGGATGATGAAGATGAAGAACAGGAGGAAGATGAGGAGGATTATGATCAAGAGCATCATGATGAGCAACAAGAAGTGCTAGAACTTGTAGGTGCACCTGCATATACAGCTCAACTACAAAGGTTATACGACACAATCAAAGCAGTACAAGAAAGGCATCAACTCTCTCTCGTATCAGGTCAAGCTTTGATGCAAGAAATGCTATCAGATGATGGGGTGGATCAACATTTCATTGACACCCTCAAATTAGTATCAGAATCTTTAGGAGTTTCGGAGGCTGTCCACACAGCAGTCCGCTAGTCCGTGAGGTATGACAAACGCAGAGTCGACACATTACCACGAGCAGGTAAGACTATCAGGATGCCCGTCACAGAACAAGAGGTAACCATTGAAGCCACAGCTACCCCCACCACCACCATTGACCTCTCTGCCGAAACCTTTGTTCAGACATCACCCATCTCACCCCAGCATCCCCCATCACCACCTTCTCCACCCCCACCACCACCTCCCACCATGGAAGAAACGCCAGTCATCACCTCTACCTTCACTTATAACCCACCCTCAATCACATCATTTTCCTTTTGAGAACCCACCTCACAAGACACCCTCTTCTCTTTCGTCACCAATCCCTTGTACACTTCAACTCTTCTACCCTCCGAACCCATAATTGGCCATCCCATAATTCCAAGTGTGGTTGGAAACCCGGCACCCACCGAAGGCACCCTGTGTTTCCCTGCCTATCCCCCAATACGGGTACCTCCATTCCATGACCCTCACTTCCCATCTGGCCCCTACACCTCTTTCAACCTAACCTCACCACCCCAATACCCATCCTTTGTGGAGCAGTTCATCCGCTCTCCAATGTTTCAGAGGCACATTTCCCCGATGTTCGCAACGACATCAATTTACACGAACACCACACTCACTTCACCTACCATACCCACCTACATGGTAGCCCCTGTACACACCACTCTGTCTGACCCAATGGACATTTCACCCACCACAGCACCTCTCCCCACGATTCCACCATCTCCCCCTCCCTTACCCCCCACCTCACCACTCACCACATCATTGGCACACACAGCATTCACTACCTCCCTCCCCAATCCCACCTCCCCTGCATTCCAAACTTTTCCCCTTGCATCTCATAATGTAAATAGCACGTTCAATACATTACTTCAGTGTGCACATCAACTACAACAAGAATACCATCAATTGGAAGAACGCACTGCGGCCCTCCAGGTAGAATCTCGACGTCTGCAAGCTAGAGTCAACACTCTTGAAGCCGATTACCAAACGCTCCTAACCGAGCATACCACCTTACAGCAGGCTCACTCTGAATTGGAATCAAAGACATCGACAGTAGATGATCAAGCAGTCAAGGAACTAGAAACAGTGCTCCAAGCGCAAATGATATCTAATGCTACACTCAGACGCAACCTTGGGCTATTAAGGAAGCATATGGCAGCAGCACTAGAAGAGGACAAGAGGCTTCAGCAACAAAACCAAGACAACTTTGAAGCGGCTATGGAAGGAACTGCAGGAGCAACCATTAGCCCTACCAAGTATAGAGCAGTCCCATCAGAAGACATTCGCATCTTACTCGAGGAGCATGCAAATTTCTTAGAGTCATATGAAAAGTTAGAGACTGAATGTGCAGACCTAAAGAAACAGATAGCCCATGCCCCCACAGCTCAACAGGAGTCAATAATCTTGGAACGCTCCACAAAAGAATTAGAGACCCTCCGTAAGCAGGTGGCAGAACTCAAAGCACGCCTCGCACCCTATGAAAGGCCACCCTCGCCCACTGAAGAATACCTGAAACAGTAGTGGAAATCCCCGTCGATGACAGCTATGAAGAGCCGTACGAGCCGATGCCAACACCCGGTGGTCGAACTACAAAGGAAGGACAGGACACTTTAGAAATTCAAGTTCCAGATTGGGTCAAAAGGGTTGAGAAAGTGGGTAAGAAACATGATGATCGCATTGCTGTGCAAATGCAAGCTCTCACAAATCTGGAAGAAACTGTCCTTTGGTCTTCTTACTTTTAGAACCTATCCCACCAACGGTTAATCACAACATCAGAGTCGCAATACATGCCTTATTTTGTCTTGTTACATGATTATAATGCAGAAGTCAAAAGACATACAGGGAAGGAGCCCACATTTGCCACTCAATTTGAGCCAGAGGACTTACCGACAGATGCGCGTGCTGGCTCGATCTTCCAGCCTAATTGGCGTGCACGTCTACTAACCGATTACCCTGAGATGATGATCACCTGGGCAACCATGCCACTATACATCAAGTATAATCCATGTTATTGCCCAATGGTATGCCGCAGATCATGGCAAGCATTTGCGATCAAGGTACACAACAATAAAGAATGCTCGGCTTGGGTTAACTATCCATATTTTGCTCCACCTCGAGGGACCACAACCGTAGCCTACATGATATCAACAATTCGGCACTGGTCTACACGTCTAAATAATGTACCCGACATAGCAGCGAAAATGTGTATGAAAATATTCGAGCTCATGACCATTGTCTTCAAAACCTTTCGGAAGATACAAGCTCCATACATCTCTGCCCCTGGATTCTCTCAAGGTAACAAGGATTTAGTCTACGACATGAGCCAGACTCCCTCGGTCACTATAATCTTTGCCTGGCATGCACGAATAAAGTACTTACCCGCATGCTTCAAGCAGACATTTGAGGAAATGTTCTCTACGGGATTCTGGGAATATCATTCAGAAATTTTCATTCCCAGACCCACACATTTGCTACATCTATTCGCAGTAGAACAAGCGATCCATGCAGATCAGTTACGTCTGCCACATCCGGACATTCCAGGACCAATTGATTGGGATCGTATGATGACAGATTTTGCCAGAGGACTACGCATACAAGAACATCAGCTTGCCACTCAGGTTGTGGAATATTACATCCAACACTCCCAGCAACAAGGGTCTGTCAGGGACGATAGACGCGAGAGAGGGGGGGGGGTGTTGGAACTGAAGGACTCACAAGGCAAGGAAGCGTACGAAGGGAGTCAGAGAGAAGAGAAAGCATAAGCAGACAGAGCAGTCAACGACGATCTGGCAAGTAGGCCAATATTTTTTTCAGGACACTAACGCATATCAGAGAGGTGGACACACAAGGAGAAGGAGCAAGTAGGGAGCTCCAAGAAATGTATGTCCAAATGTTAGTAGAATCCCTACAAAAATAGTGATTTTCATCACTAACAATCATTGTAAATATCATTTCCCTATTTTTGTAGCTCCATTTTGTGCAAGCCAAGGAGTCCTTGAGCTTGAGGAGCTTTAGTAGTACCTACCTGTCAGTTTTCACATTTTTTAGACTTCGTTTGAACCTCCGAATAGGGTAGAGAACCTAATTTTTAACTAGGCCGGACACTAGGTCTGAACACGGCCAAAACCTAGTCAAAAACTATAAAAAGAGCTAGAAGGCTCATTTTTGAGGTTAGATTGTAATTGAAATGAACTTGTAAGAGCTTTTTGAAAGTAATCTAAGAACTCCATTGCTTCTCACTCTTTGTCTTGCCGTGTGTGCACGTGTGTGTGTATGTGTGTGCATGTTTGTGTGCTTCTCACTCACGCACTTGTGCCTCCACTTGCTCGAGGTCTTCATACCATCCTCACGTCTTCCTTGATTGACATTAAAGGAGGTGCTACTCATCACTGAGCTACACTCTTCCTCTAGTGCTAAGAGTAAGAGACAAAACAAACATGGTATACAAATGGAAGTGAATATAGAAACATGTTTTATCATCTCCTCATATCTCTGTAAAACCTCTGCTTCAAATGTCTGAAATGACTAAATTCACCAACCTTTTATCTGAGTGATGAATTTCCTTCATAGAGTTACCTCTCTAGATCACATTTGTACCTTGATATCCAACCAACTTACAACAGAAAATTGGCTGAGCACAAAAACTCATCCCATCTCCAAATTTATCTTCTTAGAGAGCTTTCTTGCCATGAAAGAGATCTCCCAAAACTCTCTAGAAAAACCTCTAGATATCTGTTTTGATGTAGCTAATGCTTTAACTTTCAAAAGACTGAAAGTGTATAAAAGTGTTCCTTGAACCCTTCAAATCTCTTCATAACTGCTCTTCTAAGATATGACCTACAAATGATAATCTGATAGTAAAAATTGATACCTGTGATTTGATGTCGATCTGATTCCTTCATCTTCTCCAAACCATTGTTCTTCCTTGAATTCGAAGTAGTCTTCTCTTCATTAAGTCTGGGTCTTCAAATAATACTTTTGTAAATTATTTGCATACTCTTCCAAAAATATCCGACTGCTAACAAATCATCAACTTCATACTCCACACTGATGAATACACATGTGACTGAATTGTCTAATTCTCAAATCTCTACTCATCTAGATTAAGTGTGTATGTCAAATGTCAAATATTAGAAGATGCTCTTAAATCATATGTTGTAAACCTGGAAGTCTAGAAACCTGAGAATATGAATGAGCCTGAATGCATTGATGCCAAAGTCCTAAAGCTTTGAAACCAAAACCTTAGTGCTCTGATACCAAATGTTGGAAATGAGGTAGGCCCATAGCTCATATCACACATCCATGGTTCCATAGGTCCAGCGTATACAACACAGAATCTGGAAATCATCAATATTGACAAAACATGAACATACCACACTTAATCATACAAATGATGAGACAAAGATAGAGAGAGACTAGACAACATGTGTAAAGTGTTACGTAAGCCAAGGCTTACTCACACTATCATATATACCAATGTTCAATGTACAACGTGGGAGCAAAACTCTCAATCACTCTATGTGAAGAGAAATAGATGGAAGAGTGAACGTAAAAATGTAACAAACATATTCAGATGTATGGGCAGAAATCTCAATATACATGAGATGTGTGACCTAATAGATTATAGAAGAGTGAATATGAGTGACTGAAAGAGGAAGGATCAGTGTGAAATTGATAATCAACAAACCCTCATCTAACCTTAGGCTATGGAAGACCCTAAGTTAGATACGTGTGTGAAAAGATCACATAGTTAAAAGTAGCAAAGGATGCTAACAAGTTTGTTGCCAGAAATCCTCAAACTCATGTGAACACACCTTATCCAAATATGCATAAAGCATATACGTACTGATTCTCTTGTACCTATGTCGAATAGGTCTCCTCCTGATATGGATGCTACTGCCTCCATAAACTCCAAGTAGTACTTGTGTGCATAAAGAGAATATGTACCTAAATACTTAACATAAGATATAAATCTTATGTTAAACACCATCCAATGTCTTTGAAGTAGCCCGAAATCTTCATGTAGAAGACAATCTTCAAATACACCATGTAGATGGCCAATCCTCACCATCAAGCTGCTAATGACCAAGTCCTCTCCATGAGCAAGAGTGTGAGCACACTCTTCTCCTCCAAGAAGAACTCCATAGCTGCTCCTCAACATGCTTCAAGTTAGCACCATGGCTGCCCCATGTGCTAGAAGAAACACCACCTCTATTGAGGTCCAAGCACCAAGGCTTGTGTTGAACACTAGGTGAAGGATGAAAGATAATGAGCCCAATGTCTTCTTATATAGTAGAGCTTGCTTGAAATAAAGCTATATCCAAAAACACTACGTTCCTATTCAAAAACATGCCATCTCGGAACAAACAACTTCGTCGTTATTTTATGAGAAAAAGGCTTCGTGTTCGCTGTCTTAAGAAAAACATAACTCAAAAAACTTTTAATGGGATCGTTGCCGCTGTTGTTGGACTGAAGGATCGAACTCAGGTCCATACGCTGAAAGACAATTGTTCTAACCACTGCGCCAACTCCATTGTATGTAAAAAAAGTTATAAACAGATCTATACATCATGTATCATCTGACAAAAGTGGACTAGTGGGACATTGTTTTTCCAACATTGAAGACACTCACTCAGAGTTTGCAGCCGTTTTACATATACTAAGATTCTCAATGTTCCATTAATTAGATCTTCTAAAAATAGGGATATCATTTTCTGTTGAGAAGGTCTCTCTGTCACAGGACACCGGTCTACATATTGACTAAATCTTCTTGCTGCATTTTTACTGTCTCATTAGGAGCTTGTTTGAAACTATGTAGTAAGGATGATGAATTGTGCTTGATCCCTTGCTTAGTGAATTCCCAAATAACTTCTTGGAAGAGATGTTCGATATGGCCAAAGCAACTTGGATCCAATGATTGAAACCAAGTTAAGGCTATTTGCATGAGGGTTAGCCCAAAGGATTCATATTGCATGAAAAATTCATCCACTTGCTCCGCTTGCAATACCTACTTGAATTCTACAATGTGGTCATAGGGCTCTCTTGTGCCATCGTAATGATTGCACATACATTTGGCCAATTGGATTGGTCTCAATCTTCTGTCGGGCTCTGGGGATCGAGCTATGATGGGAATAGATGGTTTTACTGGGTGTATTCCAGCTCCTACACCTTGGGGTGGTTCTGCCCTAAAGGTGGTTCTATTCATAGTTCGCATTCCTTGGCTACTTTGGTTGTGGGAGTTAATTCCTGGCATGCTAGACTACACCTGAGGTCTGTTCAGCATACTAAGTTGGCTCGTTTGTCCTGACATCACATTTTCCATTCTTTGTTGGGTCTGAAATGGGTTTTTCGAGGTACTTGCCTGATCTTGAGGAGGGAATATAAGCAGATCCATGTACTTTAATCTAGACCCTTCCACTTCATCTACAGGCCAATATCTCCTTTGATTTTGGTCTAGGTATGTAGCTCTAGAAGGATTTTCCGGATCCCTAAACTCGTATATAGTTATTGGGTTGATTCCTTCTCCTTGTGTCAGTGAATCAGTTTTTAGGAGTCGGTCTGATCCATGCACTAAGTACACATCCATCAGATAGTCATCTTGGGGTATCTTGTCCACTTGCAATACTTGAGTCATTACTGACTTTCCCCTAGGGGTAGTCACCATGTCTCCACTATTGGTTCTCCCGAAAGTTCCTTGTACCTCCAATCCTCCTCTATCATTAATTTGATCAGGGTTTTCGGTTACTACAGAGATCTGGCCCATCTTGTTCATGTAAACTCTACCTTCATACTTGACAACTGGTCTTGGAACTATTTCAGATTCTGTAGTGTTTATCATTCTTGCTACTGACCTGTGTATACCATCGAGGTAGATGGGTATTCCTTGCAAGTTAGTGGATATGTATTGAAGAGACATCTGATATTACCCTTCCACTATAGACATAAAACCTTCCCTAGGAACTGAACTATGCATGTCTTCAGAAGCCAAGAGTCTCTCCAAGTTAAAAGACATTTCTGACTCACTCGTCTGTGAACTCAGCATGTAGTGCTAACCACTGAGTTGTGAGTCCCCGACTTGGTTGTGTGGTTGACAGGCTTAGGTGATTTGGTACTTTATCTATCTCCTCCTAAGTATCAACTTGATCTTAGGTTCATAAGCCTTGTCTACAAGTCCAAAATTGTCCTTTGTATTGCTCAAAATCTTGTGGAACCCCTTGCTTCCTAGTTCCACTTGAGGGTCAACTTCAAAATACTATATCTAATAATCCATCTATTAATTTTACAACAAACTTTCCATCCACGAGCTTTTCAACGAACTCAAAATCACTCCAAACAGATTTCGTATGAGAAAGACATGCCAATTCAAGGTTCTGGGGGTTAAAACAGGACCTCTTTGGGAGTACCTCAAAATAGGTGATACGATACCTCTTTTTCCACACTACCCGATACTACCATGGACGATACCAACTACGATGATACGATACCACCAAGGCGATACGAAGTCCACGATACGATACCAACCTCACAATACGATACCAAAACAATCGATGATACGATACTTGGTCTGCTGACGATATGATACCAGAAATCACATGATACGATACCAGGGTAAGGGACGATATGATACCATGTGGATGATACGATACCACTCCAACCGCGATATGATACTGATTGTGCTATGCGATACGATACCACAAGGTGCACGATATGACACCAGAATAAGAGATGATATGATACGAAGTGCACGATACGATACCAATCATGCATGCGATATGATACCACTTAGTCAACGATACGATACCGCTTTTTTGCACGATACGATACTAGAAAACACACAATACAATACTGCTCGATCGGCGATACGATACCGTGATCGGAACGATACGATACCACGGGGGTGACCTCAATCGCGATACCAGTACTTGAATATACCCACCAGAATGGTATCGTGATACCTCAAGTGGGCGTCCATGATCGATACCTCGACAAGTATCGCGATAGACGGGAATTCTAGTATCGCGATACCAAAACTCAACCAGACACGATACTTGCAGATTTTTAAGCCCAAATTCAATTTTTTTTGCAAATATGTGTACCTTAGGTTCTCCTTGTCACTCCTATGTGGTTGTAGGTTCAAAATCTCCCTTCTAAGTCATGATATGACACTCATGATACCAAACACAAATCTTGTCACTTCGCGATACCGCCACTCAGTTTTTGATGTTTTTGTGTGGATTTCAAGATGATTTCTTCAGCATTTAGTTCTGAACGCCCTCTATGCTTCTTACTCACAGCCGCAAGTGGAAAATGAGGTAAAGATATAGTCCAAAATGGAAAAAAATAAGAGAATATGAAGATGGGAGAAGATGGAGATGATGATGATGATGAAGAAGAAAAACTTAGAAATTGAACTAAAAATGGTGATTTTTTAACCTTCCACCATCGCTTCTCTACGTCTTACTGTCACACGCTCGTCCTCCAAGCTCTCTCCCTGGCAACGATGCCAAATTTGGTGTCACTCTAGCACAATGGTAAGTACCAATGTGGGGAGCTTCATCTCATAAATGTCAATCCTTGGAGACATGAGGATTGGTATGAAGACCGTGAGCAAGTGATGGCACAAGTACGTGAGTGAAAGCACACAAGCATGCACACACATACACACACATGCACACAAGGTAAGAGCAAAGAGTGGAACAATGGAAAGGCTCAATTACAAAAGAACTCTCTTACAAAGCTCAAATCTACAACAAGCTAACCCCTAAAATGAGCTCTCCAGCCCTTTTTATAGTTTTTTGAGTAGTTTTGGCCCTATCCAGACCTAGTGTCCGGCCTAGTTAAAAATTAGGTTCGAGGGCTTATTTGGGGGCTCAAACGAAGTCTAAAAATTATGAAAATTGGTAAGATGATACTTCTAATACTCCTCAAGCACGAGGACTCCTCATCTTGAACAAAATGGAGTTGCAAAAAATGGAAAATGATATTTACAAAGGTTTTTAGTGATAAAAATCACTATTTTTTTAGGGATTTGTTCTGCAAATTTGACATGTGCTTCTTGGAGATCCCTACATGCTCCTTCTTCTTGTGTGTCCACTTCTTCGATGCGCTTCAAAGCTTTGCCCTTGAACTTGAGCTTCAACAGTCTTCAAGGCCAAAACGCTCCAATAATGTGTCAATATATTTCATTTGACACAAAGTCATTCCACAATCAACGTGCATAAACTGAATGCCCAAATAATGATGCAAATGCCCCAAATTAGACATCTCAAATGAGGCATGTAAATCAGCCTTAAAATCAGCAATACGCTTCTCATGAGCACCAGTGAGCAGCATGTCATCAACATACACCACAATGATCAGAAGTACATCATTAGCACGCTTGACATATAAGGTTCTTTCAGTTGGAATGTTCTCAAAACCATGTGCAATCAGATAGGCATGTATCTTTTCATACCAAGCACGTGGTGCTTGCTTTAAACCATATAATGCTTTCTTTAACCTGCACACTTGGTTTTCATGCCCTTTCTGCACAAAGCCATGGGGCTGAAAAACATACACTTCTTCATGCAAGTCATCATTAAGAAATGTTGTTTTAATGTCCAACTGATGTACATTCCAACCATGATGAGCTAGTTGCAAGTGCATAGATGCTATGAACAGTAGTCATTCGGCAAGTAGGAGCAAAGGTTTCATCAAAGTCAATGCCTCTTTCCTGTACATAATGTTTTTCAACAAGCCTAGCCTTATAACTATCAATTGTTCCATCAGGTTTATGCTTCACCCTTCTTGCCAGGAGGCAAGTCACATAAAGACCAAGTACCATTCTTCATTATAGCATCATATTTAGATTGCATAGTAGCCATCCAATTTTCTAAATTTTGTGCTTCATCAAACGAAACAGGCTCAGTCTCATCACAGAGACTAGATGCAGCCATAGCATAGCAATCTGATGCAAAAGAGGCACTATGAGAGCCTGATCGAGTACGATATGATAGAGGTGCATCGAATTTTCTATCACGCAAAGTCTGCACCAGCCATTTTGGCATAGTTTTGCCTCCTCAATATAAGCTCTCTCATCAACAAGTGCATCATGTAAGTCTGCATAAAAAATGGGATGATCTACATCATCATATGAAACATGTAAAGGTTGAGAAGTTGTCTCATTAGGACCAACAGTAGACTGTCCACCTGTAAAAAAAGGCAGCAAAGTTTCATACATGTCTTTGGAGCTAACAGATGTCTCCTTAGTACATGAAAGGAATGGCTACATAGCATCTTCCACAAAAACAACATCATTGCTAACCAGAATGCATTTAGTCCGTGGATGGATGATACATACGATAGCCTTTACTTTGAGAACTGTACCCAACAAAAATACATTTTAATGCTTTATCATCCAATTTTATGTGATGTTTTTCAGGCACTAATGCATATGCCAAACAACCAAAAAACACACAGATGAGCAACAGATGGCTTGCGATCATGTCAAGCCTCATATGGAGTGATCGATTGTAGCACTTTAGTGGGACACCTATTAAGTACATATGTTGCACACATGATAGCCTCAAGCCAGAAACTATGTGGTAAAGCCTGACTCTTGACCATACACCTCACCATCTCCATGAGTGACCTATTCTTTCATTTAGCAACTCCATTGTGTTGAGGTATATATGACATTGTACACATGTTTTATCCCACGTTCAGCCAGAAATGCATTAAAATCAGAAGACATATATTCCCCCCTTCGATCAAAATGGAGGCAACATGTTGATAGATTTTCAGCCAAAACCAAAAACTGTTTGAAGCACATGAACACTTCGGGCTTTGCCTTCAATGGATATACCCATGCATGCTTGGAAAAATCATCGATGAAAGTCATGACACGTCACTGTGTACAAGCTGCAATTTCTGAGTAGCCCAAACTGAACCATCTTTTGGAAAGGAGGAACGTTGCATTTTGCCCAAAATACAGCCTTCACAAACATGTTTTCCAGGTGCCTCAAGTTTGGGTGAAGAGGACATCATTTCAGATTTCTATAGGCGTAGCAAACTAGCAAAATTTAGATGACCAAAGCGTGCATGCCAAAGCTTTGCATCTAACATAGCCTGAGAATCATGTACTACACATGCCGAATCATTTATAGATCTTTCATAGTCTATGAGCTTATACAACCCATGACATAAAATGCCAGAAGCAATAATCACGTCGCCATTTGACAGATCATGAACTATACATCTGTCATCAATAAATTTCACAACCAAGCCAATCTTGGCTAATGTGGAAACTGATAACAGATTTTTCTTGATCCTTGGCACAAACAAAGCATCTGAGAAAGTGAAAGAACTACCATTAGCAATGGTCAAAATGATCTTACCAACTCCCATAATAGGATAAGAGGAGTTGTTGGCACATGTAACAGTATTCCCTGTAGGGGCAAGCTCGAGTGAAGAGAAGAAATTGCACTGTGAGGTAACATGTTTGGTTGCCCCACTGTCAAAGTACCAAACATCTGAGTCTACTATAGACATGCACTTCTCATGAGATGGGTCAAAACTGCAAACAATAGTAGACACCCATTCTTCTTCCTGCACAAGATTAGCATACTCTATTTTTTGTGTAGAGGCCTCCGCAACAACCATTCCAGCCTCTTTCTTTTTTGCCTCTTTAGCAACTAATTTTGGACAATTCTTTATTATATGATCATTTCCTTTACAGTACTTGCAAAACAATTTCTACTTTTCTGATTTCTTTTCATCTTTGTCTTCCCTCTTCGATTGTGCAAAATTAGCAGATTTTTGCTTACTAGTTGAAGAGCTCCATTTTCCTTTGCACTCTTGACTAGCCAGGAAAGCTTAATCTGCGACACACATAATGGACGTGTTCTACCTGGACTGATCTTCCTGCAACATAACAGAGAGTAACTCCTCAAATGACAAGGCATTTGGATTGCCTTTCATCATCAATTGAAGAGCAGAAGCAAAACTCTTATATGAATCAAGAAGACCATTCAGAATGAACTACACAAGTGAGCTATCTGGTATAACCTCATCAGCAAAAATCAGCTGTTCCTTCAGGTCTTTGATCTTTGCTAGAAAATTTTCCATAGAATCACCTTAATTCATGTGCTCACTCTCCAACTTTTTTCGGAGGTAAGCAACACGAGCCTCATTCCTAGCTTGGCACAATGTGCTAAGTGTATCCCAAGCATCCTTAGCTGTTGTGCAAGAGCGAATGTGAGGAATAATGCCATGTTTGGCAGACAAAGCTATTAATGCATGTGCTTGGGCATCTCTGCCATCCCAATGACTTTGCTTCGCAATAGGTGCAACAGAAACTACAGCACAAACAGGAATGTGCAGAATATCATCATCTTTGACACCTTCTGCATCAGCTTCAGTACCTGCAGTTGTAACAGTTGCAAGTGTGATAGGATGTTTTTCAACACCCTGCACAATGTTCCACAGTCCTTTTGCAACAAATACATGTCACATCATATAAGCCCACAATGGGTAGTTGGTACCATCCAACTTATCCTCAATAGGCAACATACGAAATACATCACTGCTTTCAGCCATGGCCGGTGACTAAAATACCTTGATGCAAAAAATTAACTGTATCTCAAAAAGTTGAACAGAACTGCCCAAATGAATTTTGCTAAACCTGTAGCAAACTTCAAGATGCTTATACTAGTGAACCAAAACTGGTATATACCTTTGACACAAAAAGACAAAACGAGCCTACACAAGCGCTGCAATAGTGCTCACCAAAATTCATGTGATTCTGAGACTCCAACCGGAGAAGTCTCAATGATGCCCTAGATGAAGCGACGACCTGCTCTGATACCAATTGTTGGAGTTATACGTCTATGAAAGCACGCAAACGGCACAAGGAAGAAGAAGAAACTTAGATCTCGACACACAATCCTCAATGTATTACCACTAGAATGTACAAAAGATAAGTAGCCCATTAGGGGAATAGGCATATATACAAGCTGGCAAAAAAAAAACCTCCTAAAGAGGGAAAAAAGTGCCCCGGTGGTCCTAGTGTGTTCACACACATCACTACCTAAATATATCAACATTTCGTAGGTACAACATACCTCTACAAAATTTTTGAGATGATGACCTTTTTTTGTTGTGACAAACAGAGAAGGTATTTCTTGTTTTCATGCATTGCACAATAAACTGCACCATTAGAGCATCACAAATCAATAGAAACATCCTAAAAATTTGTGTTTTTTTGGTGTATCATGATAGACCAAAACCATGATAGATGATAGACAATAGACGACAGACACTGTTTATTGTGATAGATACCCGTCTATCACGATAGAATGAAATCCACGATAGACACCCATCTATCACGATAGAATTAAATCCACGATAGACACCTATCTATTGCAATATATTGAAATGTGTGATAGATTGAAATCCGTGATAGATATCCATCTATTAGGATAGATTGAAATCCGTGATACACAGAAATCTAGGGTAGATGCCCATCTATCATGCTAGACTAAAATCCATGATAAACACCCATCTATCATGATAGACATTGTCTATCATGATAGACACCCATCTATGATGACAAATAGGATCCCAAGATAGACTGCATCTAATGTGACAGATACTGTCTATCATGACAGATAAAAGGCCAGAATAGACATCAGGTAGCGTCCATCGTGATAGACACCATCTATCACAATAGACACCCATCTATCATGACAGACAGCCACACATGATAGACATTTTCTATCATGACAGACACCCGTCTATCGTGATAGACACCATCTATCTTGATCGACAACCAATTTTGGCCAAAGAAATTGGGGTTTTTATTTTTTCAATTTTGTAGTTAATTTGAGTAATTGTTTGAAGCAATTGAGGTGTCTTGGAGCCCCAGAGAGATTTGTTTGTCTGTTCGATCCCAAAGCCTGAATTGACATTTATTTTTCATACAAACTCTATTTTGTGATCTCTAGAGTGCGTTGGAAAGCTCCAAAAAATAAGGTGTGGATTTTTAGATAGGATATTTTGAAGTTGAACTTCAGGTGGGATTAGGAAGCCAAGGGTGCTCCAGAGGGTTTTTCATCAATACAAAGGGGGGAAAAGGGTCTTTAAAAAAAATTCCCAAATCAAAATTGTCTGTCAATTAAAGTTAAAGATTGAGCTAAACTTGAAACTTTTACAAGTCCATTAAGAGATCTTGGAGAGGCCATAGCAAGGTGCAAGTGTGTATAAGCTTGGGAATGCATGTCTTGAGCATTAAAATGTAATCAAGGGAGAAGCAACTTGATTTTGGAAGCATGATTGACCCTTTGAACCAATTGTTAGCCTAGGCTAAGCATGAATAGTGGTATTATCTAATTATGATGATGATAAGCATGACACAATTACAAGAAACCTTAATTACTCAAGTGCAAGCATATCTAAAATATTGTTGTGGTAAAACCTAAGGGACAGAATATAAATTGGTCAACAAAAACTTCAAATGTGATAAAAACTCAAGTATTCCTCATGACACAAATCAGTGGACAAGAAGTGAAAATCCAAGTAAAATAAAAAGAACAAGTGATTGATACAAGAGGACATAGCAACGTGGTTGTACTCGGGAAATTGGGATTAATTGACAGAGCTTATGAACCTTAGATCGAGTAGACATCTAGGCTAGATAGAAAAACCACTAGATCTTTTGAGGCTAGTGTTACCCATACAGCTAGTTCATGGTCTCAACAACTCATTGATTATCCCTATGTGTTGAGTTCATAGACAAGTGACTCAAAGATGTTTTATAGCATGGAGATCCAACATAAAATGGCTTCTACCATAGAATGCGGCATATTCGCATTTGACATAATGCCATTTGGGCTCACCAATGCGCCAACTACCTTTTAGAGGTTAATGTGCCATGTATTTAAATAATTCTTGTGTAAAAACTTGGAAGTCTATGTTGAAGATCTATGTGCTCATTCCAACATTAGAAAAACACATATACCTGAGCTAAGACAAATCTTTGACAAATGTATAGAATATCAAGTCTACCTAAACCCAAAAAAAGGTGTTTTTATGGTTAGGCAAGGCAAGATTCTAGGACACATAGTGTCAAAGAATGGAATATCCATGGATGAGGATAAGGTTAGAGCTATTGTAGAGCTACCTAGGCCAAAGAATGTCAAATAAGTACAAGCTTTCATGGGGCATTACTATTATTATCAACATTTCACTCATATATATGCAATCATTGCAAAGCCTCTGTACAACCTTTTGACTAACTTTGAGTGGACAGAAGAATGTGAAAACTCCTTTAATGATCTTAAGTGACGATTATGTTCAGCACCAATCTTGAATACACTAGATTGGAACAAGCCATTCCATGTTCATGTGGATGTATCCAATTATGTTATTGGGTGTGTACTAGCACAACCTACTAGTGAAGGTAATATGGATCTTCGCATTGCTTATGCCACTAGACAACTGAATGTGGTTGAATGAAATTATACCACTATCGAAAGAGAGGGATTATGCATGGTATATGCAGTTAAAAACTTTAGAAATTATTTGCTTGCAAATAAGTTTAAATTCTTTACAAACAATCAAGCATTACTCTATTTAGTGAACAAACCTTGCAATAATAGTAGATTAGTAAGATTTTTCCTCTTACTAATCGATTATGACTTTGAATTTATGGTTAGGAAAGGAAGGACTCACCTTAGGGCAGATCACCTTTCTATGATCACTTCAGGAGACTCGCCTCAAGGAGTATCAGATGAACTTTTTGATGCTTACTTGTTCGATTTGGAAGTAGTGATTAACTGAGCCAAAACCATAGTGCCTATTCTCACCTTGGGACCCAAGCATAAAATAAGCAAGGCAACCCACGAGGCAGATGAAACAGACAACCAAGTCACATGATAAACAACCAATGAAAAATAGAGTACCTCATGGAGTGAAGCAGATTTGGAGATGTAAGAGTGAACAATCACCTACCCTCTTTTCATAATTGCGAGTATGTACAACACCAATGAAGCATGCAAAGAAACAACAACTCCACATTTGAGGAGCCAATCTTGGTGAGTCACCTCAATCTGGCTACCTAAGAAATCAAGAAAGGTAGACCCCAATGCTGGACAAATTTGGGTGACTAAGACTTTCTTACACACTCAACTTGCCACAAGAAATCCTCTAGAGTTGAGGCAACACTCACATACACTCACTCAACAGGATCCAAAGCTAAAACATGTCATCAAAGCAAGAGCACATGCACATTCACCTAGTACTAATTGGAAATGGGTACCCAAAAAGTCTCTGCTCCATGTAGACTCATCTCTAAAAGAAAAACCCTTAACTATAATTACCAACAAAATTTGTAATCCCCTATGAGAAGTCTAGAAAGTTAAGTCCGATACTAAACCACCTAATTTAACATTGTAAATAACTTGTACACTGTTAGATGCATTTGGAGTTCATTGCATATCCAAAGTATGCATATATGAAGTCAACCATAATTCTAACTCCCATGCACATTCACTAGGGTACACTTGACTAACAAGTAACTTGCACAAATGTCATGTTGGTATTGCAAGGGGAACAAGGTTTCATCTCTTCTTTGTTGCAATACTAATGTGATCTTCTTCTTCTAGCAGATAAGCCATCATCAATTACCATCGCATGCATGGCTGATACAGCAGGCACCAGTTTGCAAGCAGAGACAAATCAACCAGTAGTTGATATGGAAAACTTGCTTATTGAAGTGCCATCGACTTAGCAGCCTCCCAATACCAACACATCTCTTACATCTTCTCATAGTGGAATAATCTCTACACACATATCAATTATGTATGCCACATCCAGAGGTTCTAGCATGCATAGATTGGGATAGACTAATGATTGATTTACCCCGTGACCTTAGGTTGAAAGAACATGAAGTGGAAGCTGATGTAGTTCAATACTATACAACACATCTTGCACAATGAGGATCTGTGAGGGATGAAAAACATGAGAGAGGGGGGGTGTTGGTAGTCAAGGAGGGCTAATGCATGGTGCAAATCAAGGAAGCAGCACAGGTGGACTTACACGTCAAGGAATCCTAGAGCAAATGAGTCAAAGATAATTCGAAGAAAATTCCCTGTGAAATAATGATTCTTATCACTACATCCCATTGTAAATCCCATTTTGGATAGACCAAACTCCATTTTGTCCAAGCTAAGGAGTCCCTGAGCTTGAGGAGTACTAGATGCACCGTTGTCTCATTTTTTATAATTATTAGATCTCCTTTAAGCCTTGAAGTTAGCTTAAAAACCTAATTTTTAACTAGGCCAAACACTAGGTCTGAACAGAGCGAAAGCTAGTCAAAAAACTATAAAAAGAGCTAGAGGGGAAGAAGAAAGGACCAAAGCAAGACAAAGCCAAAGGTCCGAATGTTCAACCTTGTGCCATATGCGATAATACCAACCACACATCAGAATTGTTGGTTCAATGGGAAGACCCAGAAAGGAAGTGGAAGAGGTGGATATGCGGCAATAGAGGCAGAGGTCGACACAACTTCAACAATAACAATAGAAGCTATAATAGAAGGGACTACAACAATTATTCAAAAGATCAACCACATGAAGACTCATTGCTTCTTATGAATCTAAGCCACAAAGAAGGTAAAGAGGATGATCATTTGCTTTACATAGATTCACGATGTTCGAATCATGTTGCACGCAACATTGCTCTTCTATCTGATTTGGAAAGTCCAAAGCATAGACTGCCAGCAGGTTCACCCAACATGGAGCGTTTGTGGAAGATCCATCTCAAGGCTTCAAAAAGATAGCCCGAGGTGATAAGCATGGTAAGCTCTTTACTTTTGAAGTAGGAGAAACCAGGAACATAGCTCTATTCAACTTTGGGTCTCAAACCCTAAGTGAGCTTGAAGTGTGGCATAAGAGACTTGCTCATGTGAATGAAAGAACCTTGAAGGATATATGCAGGGATCAAAGCGTTCTAGGACTGCCAAACATATCAAAGCAACACATGATCAACAGGTGTGATGTGTGTCAGATTGGGAAGGCACAAAGACAACCATTCAACCACAAAGGCTACATCCACAACAACATATTGGACTTAGTACATTTAGATGTATGGGGACCAAGTCAAGAACCTTCATTGGCAGCATCAAGGTACTATGTCTCATTTATTGACGACCATAGTAGATGGATTGTTCTATACTTTATCAAGAGTAAGAATGAAGTGTTTGATTGCTTCAAGAAGTATCTTGCACATGTGGAGAATCATACAAGTAGATCACTAAAGAAGCTCAGATCTGATGGAGGGGGAGAATACTTCTCCAAAGATTTTGATGAGTTCTCGCAGGACAAAGGTATCAAAAGGGAAGTGACTACTAGGTACTCTCCTCAACTAAATGGAATTGCAGAGAGGAGAAACAAGACACTGGTTGGATCAGCTAGAACAATGCTTGAAGAGAAGAATTTGCCACATTATCTATGGGTAGAAGCTATTTCAACTGTTGTGTACCTTGTCAATAGACTACCATCCAAATCACTTCAAGGTATGACTCCTTATGAAGCATGGCATGGAAGAAAACCTAGTCTTGGAAATTGCAAGGTTTTTTGTTGTTTAGCTTATGTTCACGTACCATCACAAATAAGAGGTAAGCTAGATGAAAGGGCAACAAAGGTAGTGTTTATTGGATATGATTCAACTCAGATGGGTTACAGGTTCTTCAATCCTTCAACCAAGCAATTCTCTACAAGTAGAGATGTTGTGTTTGAAGAACACATGTCTTGGTATGATGAAGACAAACAAAAGGTAACACTACTAGATTATCTTGATTTTGACTCTTATCAATTAGGAAGCAAGCATGATACACAGGTCCACGATCCAAGAAGTGATACAAATGATGATCAAGATGAAAGAGAAAAGGATTACAAGCTATGGAAGTCAAGAGGCAAAGCAAAGATGCAAGAGGTTGGAGAATGCTTCAAACAAGTACCTAGAAGATCAGCAAGAGAGAAGAAACAACCAGAAAGGTATGGATATGATTCCACATTTGTTACGAAGCATTCAATATACTTGGCAAAAGACTCTATTCCAGAGGAACCCTCAACCTATGAAGAGGCAAAGGGAAACCCTAATTGGGAAAAGGCCATTAATGAAGAGATAGATGCATTGAAGGAAATGGACACTTGGGATTTGGTTCCAATGTCACCGAATCAAAAGGTAATTGATTGCAGATGGGTATATAAAGTTAAAAGAACTTCAGATGGATCAGTTTGCTGGTACAAGGCAAGATTAGTTGCCAAAGGATGCTCACAAACTCATGGTATAGACTATGAGGAAACATTCTCACCAGTTGCAAAGATGACTACAATCAGGACATTGATAAGTGTAGCTGCTGCAAGGAATTGGAGACTCCTCCAACTTGATGTGCAAAATGCATTCTTAAATGGTTGGATAAGTGAAGAGGTATACATGTCACAACCACCATGTTTTGAAAACCCTAATCATCCATCTTATGTTTGCAGACTTAAGAAAGCATTGTATGGATTGAAACAAGCTCCAAGAGCTTGGAATTACAGGTTGGTTACATATCTTCAAGATCAAGGGTTCGAAGCTACCAGCTCATATCCTTCTCTATTCATCAAAAGGGATCACAATGAGGTTATCTATCTATGTGTATATGCAGATGATATTATTGTGACAAGTGATGATCTAAATGGCATTCAAAGAATCAAGAGACACACGAAAGAGGAGTTCAAAATTAGTGACCTAGGTGAGCTCACATATTTCCTAGGTATGCAAGTGATATATATAGATGAAGGAATGTATTTGATTCAAAGAAGATACATTCAGGATCTTCTTCTCAAGTTCAAAATGGAGAACACTAAACCTGCAGGTACACCTTTGGAGATGAATCATAAACTAAGTGTTTATGAAGGTGAGAAAATTGAAGACATTAAAGAGTATCAAAGCTTGGTAGGTAGCTTGATATATGCTACTCATACAAGGGTAGACATATCATATAGTGTGGAAGTGCTTAGTTAGTTCATGCACTCACCGAGAAGACCACACATGGATGCAGCTAAGAGAGTACTTAAGTATCTCAAAAGTACAATCAACAAATGTATATTCTATCCTTATTCTTCATATTTGGATATCAAAATCTATTCAGATGCAGATTGGGCAGGAGCTAAGGATGATATAAAAAGTACATCTAGTTACTTAGCATTTGCAGGTTTGGAGCTAGTGTCATGGAGTTCCAATCAGCAACCAACAGTTGCTTTATCCTCAACTGAAGCAGAGTATAGAGGCTTGACCATAGCAACTCAAGAGGCAATATGGTTAAAAGCATTGTATACAGATTTGGGACTTGTGAGTTCGAAACCTCACATATTTGGAGATAATGTAAGTTCCATGAATCTAGTGGCAAATCCTATTTTCCATGCGAGAACCAAGCACATAGAAGTCCATTGCCACTTCATCAGGGAGAAGCTCATTGCAAAGGAGATTGACATTTCTTTTGTTCCTACTAAAAAGCAAGTAGCAGATATTATGACGAAGGCACTTGATGGAATAAAGCTTTGTAGATTCAAAGCTATGGCGGGTATTCAACCTATCAGAGAATGAAGACTCAAGCACACTTTAGCTTGAGGGGGAGTTGTTGGAACATCAAGCTTACACTATGCTTGAGGTGGATTTGATCTACATCGAAGGCTATCACGTCAAAAGAATATCTATTGGAGAGTTCTTTTTCTTATGCTCATTTATTGTATTTTTTTGAGAGATTTTTGATGGTTAATTACCGTTGTAAAAGCCTTGAGCTTTACACATGTAAAGGTAGAAAGATAGAGCCCAAATCTCACGAATTTTTGGTGGTTGAAGTTGCATTCAATCAAGCAATCAATCACCTAAAAGTAGATCAAATTAGATCTTCACTTTTCCTAGATTGTAGGAAAGTGAATTGATTCCCTCCAACAACCAATCCCACCTTCATTTGAATTCAAAATCCACTTTTAGAAGTCGTGGAGCACTTCTAGATTCTATATAAAGACTTGAAATCATTTTTACAATACATGAAAGCAATATACATACACTTGTGACCATCATTATCTTGCTCCTTCAATTCTCTGCATCATCTTCTTCGCCAACAGTAATCTTGCAGAGGCTGTTGATCTCTCTCTCTAGAGCTTCAAATTGAATGCAAGATGGCTCATTGGAAATATTAGTGTCTAATTGATGCCTATAAATTTTCATAGCATTTTGTTCAGTAGATTGGGAGAAATCTGAGTTGTTCTGTCTCGGGGTCAATCTCTATGTATTCCTGAAAAATAGGAAGTACCACTCGTGAATGTCACATTCATTCCTATAGCATATTTTGCTTATTCCTTATAATTTTGTGCATTATATACGCTCAACCCTATGTGTATCACTCCCATAAAAGGAGTTTTTCTAATTGTAATCACGCTGGTCGCTATGGGCATTTGAAGTTCATTGTCTCTTCCATAGATAGTAAGTTTTTTGAGCTAGTTGACCTGCGAACCTATCTGTTTTGTATCGACTCATTCTCCTTGATGCTCCAAAGTACATAGTGTGTTTCTTTGCACTTATCACATGCTTATAAGGTCTATTTGAGTCTCCATAAGCTCAAGGGCTGGTCTTGTGCCGGTTGTCTAGACCAAACTTTGTCACTTCAAAATTTCTTTCGAGTGTATCCCAAGCATCCTTTTCTATTCTACAAGAGTGCATGTGAGGAATAATTGCATTTTTGACACACAAGGCTATCAATACATGTGCCTGAGCATCTCTACCATCACAAAAAAGTTGCTCTACGATAGATGCAGTAGGAATCGTAACACAAACAGGAACCTAAAGAATATCACCATCTAAAATGCCATGTGTATCACCTTCAATAATTGTATTTGAGGTGCAATAAGACGTTTTTCAACACCCTACACAATATTCCACAATTCTTTTGCAACCAATACATGACGCATCATATAAGCCCATAATGGGTAATTGGTACCATCCAACTTATCCTCAATCGCCAACATACTAAATACATCATTGCTTTTAGCCATGGCCACTAACTAAAATACCCTGATGCAAAAAAAAAAGATTGGATCTCAAAAAGCTGAACATAAATACCATGTCAAGTTTTGCTAAACCTATAGAAGACTTTGAGGCCCTTGTACTAGCAATCCAAAACATGTATATGCCTTTGGAACAAAAAGACAAAATTCCCTACACAAGCATTATGATAGTGCATTTGGAGATCGAATCAAGGTCAGATTGTGTTTTTGACACCACCGATCGAAGTTATCTTGAACTTCTAATTGCCTTGAGTATGCTCATCAATTTTCATGCCGTTTTGAGATTGTGACCAAAGGGGTGTTGATGATTCCCTAGATGAAGTGGTGACCTGATCTGATACCAATTGTTGGAGTTTGAGATTTGCATATACACACAAACAACACAAGGAAGAAGAAGAAGCTTGGAGCACAACACACAATACTAAATACATTACCAATAGAATGTACAAAGATAAGTGACACGTTAGGGTTATAGGCAAATATACAATCCGGGGAAAAAAACCCATGAAAGTTTATATGTGATGCTATGTGAACTAGTCCATGGCACTTTCCCTTCAAGGCCATAAAATGTTCTCTTTTTATTTGATCCCCATATATATTACCAAACCTTCTCTTTGATAATTAGATCTCAAACTACCCTATGTGGTTGTTTGCATCTTGTGATAATCTACCATAATTTGGATGCCCCAATAGAAAGGTTCACTACTGGTTGTGGTGGAAGTAGTGGTTATTGTTTCATGTTTCTTGGATGAATTAGAAAACTCAATGATTAAATTTGATGTTTGCACTTGTTTGTGGTGTTACCTCCACAAACTACAAGCATCTTCTTGGTTTCAATGAGGTATAAACCGTGTGGACTCCCACAAAGTGATGAAACAAGCACTCAAGGATGCCCATGGATTCTCCTTTCTCTATTGGCTATCGAGATTGCTCCTCTTGTAAGTCCTCTTGATTGTTGTCCCCCCCCCAATAGTGAGTCACTTTTGTTGTCCTCCTTCCCAATCTCTCCAAATGTTGTCCCTACAAATGTCCAATTTATTGGTGAGCCATACCTATGTGGATTGTCAAGGAAATACTCCATTAGCTTCCTTCTATGTCCTCTTGTATTCCTCATGTACCATGATGGAAGGTCTTAATGTCGTTGTTCTAGCATACATATTGCACCATTACGCTTTCAAGCCTTGTTAGAATGCAATTAGTATATGGAAAAGAGTTCCCTACACCCAAAAACCTTGCATATGACCATGGTATAATTTTTCCTACCCTTTAATGACATATAGACTTCAATATTGCATGATACAATTCTGATTGCATGCAATCAAACACTTCCAAATTCTTTCATCGGTTTCCAATATGTACTTGGAAAACAAAGTATTAGCAACATAATCTTGTCTTGAAATAGTATGCACAATTATCTTCATCAAATCCCACTATAATCCATATTTAGACTGCTTAGAGCAAAGTTATCATGATAAAAGACAATTAGACTATAGTGTGCATAGAGCACACACCATAGCATCTTCATGTGCACATTCCTATGTATTCAGACTACATATTTATTACTTCTTGATAATAAATAATCAATTTAGCATTTGAAAACGTCTCCCTTTCATATTGGAACTTCTACTGGATAGTCGCTACAACATATCAACATAGAAAAAGATTTCAAATGCAAAAACAAAAACTTAGTCATCTTCATTGTACAAATCAGTTCAGTACAAACGATTAGACACATATGAAATTCCCATGGATACCATGACACGTAACCACTTATCCTTAATATCCGATCATAGTTCAACATAAAAATCCCAAAATACATTAATAAATTTTAGAAATTTATAAAATTATTTGCTTCATGCTTTACTACACATTGTCAATTATTACTAAAATGAAGATTTTGAGAACCAACACTCATAAAAACTCCTACACCAATACTAATGCAAGTCTATGTGTGCTAGAAAGTATCTCATCATTGTAGAACTTCAAATACATCTAGACATGAGGAACCTCTTTTCATATATATGAAGGCCAACTATCAATCGCTCTTGCGGAACAGCTAAGGATGCTTGGGATACACTTACCACATTGTACCAAGCTAGGAACGAGGCTCGTGTTGCTTACCTCCAAAAACACTTGGAGAGTGAGCACATGAATGAAGGTGATTCTATGGACAGTTTCCTAACAAAGATCAAAGATTTGAAGGAACAGTTGATTTCTGCTGATGAGGTTATACCAGATAGCTCACTTGTGCAGACCGTTCTGAATGGTCTTCTTGATTCATATCAAAGTTTTGCTTCTACTCTTCGATTGATGATGAAAGGCAATCCGAATGCCTTATCATTTGAGGAGTTAGTCTCTGTTATGTTGCAGGAAGATCAGTCCAGGCAGAACAGGTCCATTATGCGAGTTGCAGATCAAGCTTTCCTGGCTAGTCATAAGGGCAAAGGAAAATGGAGCTCTTCAATTAGTAAGCAGAAATCTGCTAATTCTGCATATTCGAAGAAGGAAGATAAAGATGAGAAGAAATCAGAAAAGCAAAAATTGTTTTGAAAGTACTGTAAAGGGAATGATCATATCATAAAGAACTGTCCAAAACTGGTAGCTAAAGAGGCAAAGAAGAAAGAGGCTGGAATGGTTGTTGCAGAAGCCTCTACACCAAAAACGGAGTCTGCTAATCTTGTGCAGGAAGAAGAATGGGCGTTTACTACTGTCTGCAGTTTTGACCCATCTTCTCATGAGCAGTGCATGTCTGCAGTACACTCAGATGTTTGGTATTTTGACAGTGGGGCAACCAAACATATTACCTCGCAGCGCAGTTTCTTCTCTTCACTCGAGCCTGCCCCTACAAGGAATACTGTTACATGTGCCAACAACTCCTCTTATCCTGTTATGGGAGTTGGTAAGATCATTTTGACTACTGTTGATGGTAGTTCTTTCACTTTGTCAGATGCTTTATTTGTGCCAGGGATCGAGGAGAACCTGTTATCAGGTTCTGCGTTAGCCAAGATTGGCTTGGTTGTGAAATTTATGGATGACATGTGTACAATTCATGATCTGTCAAATGGCGACGTGATTATTGCTTCTGGCATTTTATGTCATGGGTTGAATAAGCTTATAGACTATGAAAGATCTATAAATGATTTGGCATGTATAGTAAATGATTCTCAGGCTATGTCAGATGCAAAGCTTTGGCATGCACACTTTGGTCATCTGAATTTTGCTAGTTTTCTACACCTGCAAAAATCTGAAATGGTGTCCTCTTTGCCCAAACTTGAGGCACTTGGAAAACATGTTTGTGAAGGCTGTATTTTGGTTAAAATGCAGCGTTCATCCTTTCCAAAAGATGGTTCAGTTTGGGCTACCCAAAAATTGCAGCTTGTACATAGTGATGTATGTGGTCCTATGCAGACACCTTCTTTTGGGAATTATCTTTACTTCGTGACTTTCATCGATGATTTTTCCAGGCATGCATGGGTGTATCCATTGAAGGCAAAGTCCGAAGTGTTCATGTGCTTCAAACAGTTTTTGGTTTTGGCTGAAAATCTGTTAGCATGTAAAATGGGAACCCTCTGTTCTGATCGAGGGGGGGAATATATGTCTTCTGATTTTAATGCATTTTTGGCTGAATGTGGGATAAAACACTCCTGTACAGTTCCATATACACCTCAACAGAATGGAGTTGCTAAACAAAAGAATAGGTCACTCATGGAGATGGCGAGGTGTATGGTCAAAAGTCAGGCTTTACCACATAGTTTCTAGCTTGAGGCTGTCATGTGTGCAGCATATGTACTTAACAGGTGTCCCACTAAAGTGCTGCAATCTATCACTCCATATGAGGCTTGGCATGATCGCAAGCCAGTTGTTGCTCATCTACGTGTTTTTGGTTTTTTGGCATATGCATTAGTGCCTGAACAACATCGCAGAAAATTGGATGATAAAGCAGTAAAATGTATTTTTGTTGGGTACAGTTCTGAAAGTAAAGCTATCGTCTGTATCATCCACAGACTAAACGCATTCTGGTTAGCTGTGATGTTTTTTTTGTCGAAGATGCTATTCAACCATTGCTTTCATGTACTAAGGAGACATCTGTTAGCTCCAAAGACATGTATGATACTTTGCTGCCTCTTTTTACAGGTGGACAGTCTAGTGCTGATCCTAATGAGGTAACTTCTCAACCTTTGCAGGTTTCATGTGATGATGCAGATAATTCCATTTCTGATGCAGATGTACATTATGCACTTATTGATGAGAGAGCTGATATTGACCAGGCAAGAACTATGCCAAAATGGCTAGTGCAGACCTTGCATGACAGCAAATTAGATGCACCTTTGTCATATCGTACTCGTTCAAGCTCTCATAGTGCCTCTTTTGCATCAGATTGCTATGCTATGGCTGCATCTAGTCTCTGTGATGAGAAAGAGCCTGTTTGGTTTGATGAAGCACAAAACTCAGAAAATTGGATGGCTTCTATGCAATCTGAATATGATGCAATAATGAAGAATGGTACTTGGTCTTTATGTGACTTGCCTCCTGGCAAGAAGGCCATTGGCACCAAGTGGGTATACAAGCTGAAGCGTAAACCTGATGGTACAGTTGACAGGTATAAGGCTAGGCTTGTTACAAAGGGTTATGCATAGGAAAGAGGCATTGATTTTGATGAGACCTTTGCACCCACATGTCGTATGACTACTGTTCGGAGCACTTGTGCACTTGCAGCCCATCATGGTTGGAATGTACATCAGTTGGACATTAAAACTGCATTTGTGAATGGTGACTTGTATGAAGAAGTGTATGTTTTTCAACCCCATGGCTTTGTGTAGAAAGGGCATGAAAACCAGGTGTGCAGGTTAAAGAAGGCATTATATGGTTTAAAGCAAGAACCACGTGCTTGGTATGAGAAGATACATGCCTATCTCATTGCACATAGTTTTGGAAACAGTCCAATTGAAAGCACCTTATATGTTAAGCATGCTAATGATGTGCTTCTGATCATTGTTGTCTATGTTGATGACATGCTGCTCACTGGTCCTTTTGAGAAGCATATTGTTGATTTTAAGGCTGATTTGCATGCCTCATTTGAGATGTCTGATTTGGGGCATTTGCATCACTATTTGGGTTTTATGCAAGTTGATGGTGGAATGCCTTTGTGTCAAACAAAATATATTGACACATTATTGCAGCGTTCGGGCCTCGACGACTGTAAGCCTATTGCCACTCCTATGGAGATGGGTTTACGTTTGAGTCTTCATGATGTTGGAGATGCATTTGATGTTGTTCTCTATCAGCAAGCTGTTGGATGCTAGATTTACTTATGCATTACTCGGCCAGATATTCAGTTTGCTATCTCACAGATGAGCAGGTTTATGCATTGCCTAGGAGTCAAGCATTGGCAGGCGGTTAAGTGCATCTTTCACTACTTGAGTGGTACTCGGCTACTTGGGTTGTTTTATCTCAAGGGGGCATCACTACCGCCATATTTGCATGTTTTTTGTGACTCTGATTGGGCTGGTTGCTATGACACTCGTGTGTCCACTAGTGGCTTTTGCTTCATGCTTGGTAGCTCATGTATATCTTGGTTGAGCAAGAAGCAGCCTACTGTGGCCACTTCCAGTTGTGAAGCTGAGTATAGGGCAGCTTTCACAGCTATTGTTGAGTGTGTGTGGCTCAGACGCCTTATGGCTGATTTGGGTGTTGGTCAAAATTTTGCCACCACCATCTTCACTGACAGTTAGAGTGCATTGGCAGTTGCGAGGAACCATGTGTTCCATGCTCGCACTAAGCACATTGAGGTGCATTATCACTATGTCAGGGAGAGGTTCTCTACTGGGGAGATCAGCTTGGCATATGTGCCCACGCAGGAGAACATTGCAGACCTTTTCACGAAGGCTCTGCCCAGGGAGAAGTTTGAAGCTTTCCGCAAAGCTTTGGGCTTACTACCTTTTGTGGAGTGATTTCCACATAGCTTGGCACTTCCTTATACATGAGTGTCAGCTACTTGTTCACTGCATCACTCCCAGGGGGAATTTGTTGATATATTTAGGTAGTGATGTGTGTGAACACTCTAGGACCACCGGGGCACTTTTTTCCCTCTTTAGGAGGTTTTTTTCCCCCGGCTTGTATATACGCCTATTGCCCTAATGGGCTACTTATCTTTGTACATTCTCTAGTAATACATTCAGTATTGTGTGTTGAGCTCCAAGCTTCTTCTCCTTCGTTGTGTAGTTCGCGTGCTTCCGCAGACGTCTATCTCCAACAAATTCATCACCAGTGTGTAATGAAGTAATAGCATTGACAACTATGTATCTTGCTACATCTCTACTCGTGTATGGTGATTCATGACAATTTTTGTTCTCTTCGAATGTGCAAGTCATTGAACTATTATATCCTTGACTACTATTTATCAAGCCTACTATATTTACATGCATGTAAGGTCTCCCATCAATATATAATCTTTCATTTCCTGCATGTGTAATCTTCCTACTAGCAAGAGAAGCTACATTTAGGCATAATCCATAAGTAATCATGCTTTGAATGTAACATGTAAGTTGATGTCAATCTCCCCATCTATATATAGGAACAAAAAACGACATAAGAGTGACCTCAGAATTTGGAGGCACATACAAATCATCAACAATAAAGAGACTACAACCAGCACTAGTGAT